>OX463239.1:85204519-85644519 GCA_949820135.1 Sylvilagus floridanus
TGTTACTTCCATAGATATCAGTCATCTCAGCATGCAGTTTCCTTAAGAGTTGAGAACTTCCGACTTTTCCCTTAAAGTCAGCAGTGCCTTGTCCAGAGGGCCAGCATCACTTCTCTTTATTGAAAATGTTCTGTCTTCCCTTCTTTAGACTGGCCAGAGTTTTATCAGTTGCATTCATTGTCTTTTAGAGAACCAGTTTTTGGCTTCATTGATTTCTTTATGTTTTCAGGCGTCCATTTTATTGATTCTGTTCTTTGTTATTTTATTACTGTCTGCTTAACTTTTTTTTTTTAAAGTTTTTATTTAATGAATACAATTTTCTTAGGTGTAATCTTAGGAATATAGTGGTTTTTCTTTCCATACCCTCCCTCCCACCCCTACTCCCATCCTACCACCTACTCCCTTTCCCATCCCATTCTTCATTAAGGTTTATTTTTAATTAACTTTATACACATAAGACCAACTCTATACTAAGTAAAGCTTTCAACGTTTTACACACACACACACACACACACACACACCCCATAAAAAGTACTGTTTGAGAACAAGTTTTGCAGTTAATTCTCATAGTACAACTCATTAAGGACAAAGGTCCTAATGGGGAGCAAGTGCACGGTGACTCCTGTTGTTAACTTAACAGTTAGCACTCTTGTTTATAAGGTCAGTGATCACCCAAGGCTCTTGCCATGAGCTGCCAAGGCTATGGGAAGCCTTTTGTGACTACAAACTCTGTCACTGTCTGTTTAACTTTGAATTAATTTGATCATTTTGTCTAGTTGCCTTTGATGGAAGCTTGAAAAATTGACTTTAGGCCTTTTATCCCCTAATAAAGATATAACATGATAAATGTCCTCCAAGCACTTTTTTTTTTTAGCAAGTTTTGATGTGTTTTCATTTTCCTTGAACTCACAGTTTCCCTTGTGTTTTATTATTTGATCCATGGATTATTTTAGAAAATATTGCTTAATCTCCAAATATTTGGGAAACTTCCAAACACCTTTTCAAATTTAAGTCCACTGCGGTAAGAGAATATAGTATATAGTATGTATAGTTTGTTTTTGGTAAAAAAAAAATATTTTTGGGAAAGGAGAGAGGGAAAGAGAGAGAATGAATAGGAGTCTCATCTTCTAGTTCGCTCCCCCAAATGCCCAAAACAGCTGTGGCAGGACCAGGTCAATGCCAGGAGACTGGAACTCAATCCAGTTCTCCTGCACGGATGTCACCAGAGTCCCCACCTACCGCCTCCCAGATTGTGCAGTAGCAGGAAGCTGGAATAATCTCTTGATCACTATAAATGTCCCTCAGATAATAGTCCTTGTTTTGTCTTCTTCCTTGTCTGATGTATATATGACTTATTCCAATTTGCATGTTGTATGTTTTATCCTTTTATTTCTACTCTATTTCGTTTCTTAGTGTAGGATAGTTAGAGCATATATAATGGTCTTGCTTTTTTATATGTCTTTTAATAGGAATAATTAGATTTACAAGTTATGTATTGCTATGGTTGGTTATATTTTATTTTTAATTAGAGTGCTCATCTGCCAGTTTATTCCCCAAATGCCTGCCACAGTCAGGACAGGGCTAGACCAATGCCAGGAGTCCAAAACTCAATCCAGGTCTCCCCTGTGGGCAGCAGGAACACAGTGCCTTGAGTCATCGCCACTTCCTTCCAGGAAGCTGGACCAGGGAGTGAAAGCCAGGAATGGCAGCCAGGCACTCTGTTGCCAGCTGTCGGCGTCTTCACCAACGTCTCAACCACCAGGCCGTGTGTCCACCCCAGTGTGATTGGTTTGGAATCCACCATCTTGCTGTTTATTTCCTGTTAACCCTTCGTGTGACTTAAAAATGCTTTGGGGTAATCTTTTCTGCTGCTCCACCTTTGGCTAATTCTTTGTTCTGCGTGTATTTTTAGTGATTGCTCTATGATTTATGATATGCCTCTTTAGCTTATTATAATCTATTAAATAACATTGTACCACTTCTTTATTTTTTAAGATTTATTTATTTATTTAAAGACAGAGAAAGAGAGAGTGTGAGAGAGAGAGAAAATCTTCCATCTGCTGGTTCACTCCCCAAATGGCTGCAGCAGCCAGGGCCGGGCTAGTCCGAAGCTAGGAGCCAAGAGCCTCTTCCAGGTCTGCCACAGGAGTGCAGGGCCCAAGCACTTGGGCTGTCCTGTGCTGCTTTCCCAGGCACGTTAGCAGGGAGCTTGTACCACTTCTTATATAATTATGACAGTGTTCCTCTGGGTCTCATTCAGAACTTTTTTCCTCTGAGCTTCAAATTATAGTGCCGTTCACTCATATCCGTTTTTCTTCAGTATATAATCTGCTAACTTACCGTGTAATGAAATTTCCATCTGAAATATTACATATATTTTATCTCTAGAAGTTCTTTTTTATTTTTTTATTTTTTGACAGGCAGAGTTAGACAGTGAGAAAGAGAGACAGAGAGAAAGGTCTTCCTTCCATTGGTTCACCCCCAAATGGCCGCTACGGCCCGTGTGCTGCGCCGATCCGAAGGCAGGAGCCAGGTGCTTCCTCCTGGTCTCCCATGTGGGTACAGGGCCCAAGCACCTGGGCCATCCTCCACTAACTTCCCAGGCCACAGCAGAGAGCTGGACTGGAAGAGGAGCAACCAGGACAGAACCGGCGCCCCAACCGGGACTAGAACCTGGAGTACCGGTGCTGCAGGCGGAGGATTAGCCTAGTGAGCTGTGGCGCTGGCTTCTGGAAGTGCTTTTTAAAGACTCTGCATTTCTCTCTTCACTATATTCCTGTTTTCATTGACATCCTCAAATGATAGAGAACATAGTTGTAGCCCTTTTAATATCTTTGCTTGTTAATTCCACTTCTGTCATTTCTGGGTCTCTCTCCATTGGCTGATATTTTTCTGGTTATGAATCACATTTTCTTTTTTCTTTTTGTCTTTTTTTCCATCTCTTAAAAAGTTTTTTTAATTTGTTTATTCGAAAGTCAGAGTTACTCAGAGAGAGAAGGAGAGGCAGAGAGAGAGAGGTCTTCCATCCGATGGTTCACTCCCCAATTGGCCGCAACAGCTGGAGCTGTGCCAGTTCAAAGCCAGGAGCCAGGAGGCAGGAGCTTCCTCCGGGTCTCCCATGAAGGTGCAGGAACCAAAGGACTTGGGCCATCTTCTACTGCTCTCCCAGGCTGTAGCAGAGAGCTGGATTGGAAGAGGAGCATCCAGGACCAGAATTGGCACCCAAATGGGATGCCGGCACTGCAGGCAGAGGTTTAACCTACTGGGCCATAGCACCAGCCTCATGAATCACAGTTTTGTGCTTCTTAAAATGTCCAGTGATTTTTTTAGTAAATCACAAATAATTGTGAATTTTACATTCTCGGATTTTTAATTTCTCATATACCTTTTAAAAAAGATCGGGCCTTTCCCTTAAAGGCATTTTTGCTGATTGCAAGTTAGTTTGTTCTTTGTGGGCATATCTAGAGCAGCATTGGCCTGGGGCGGCATTCCTCCTGCTTCCGTGGCAGGGCCCATCCTGGAGTTCCTGCTGACTGTCTAGTGTGTTCTGTGACATTTCTCCCTAGCAGGAGAGAGAACTTGAAGAGTTGTCAGGCCTTCCTCAGCTCTGAGAGCCATTCCTGTTACAACGCCCTGGCACCTTTGTCTCCTTAGAAATTCTTCCTTGTTCTCAAGAAATGTTACCCTTCTCAAGCACAAGTTTTCAGTTAGCTAAACACTCCAGGGCACCCTTGTTCAAATTACTGGAACTCTCTTCCCCTCACCCCAGAGCTCCGCCCCAGGCGTTCTCACCACCTGGGCCTCCTGGCACTTTCTTCTGTCTTTGTCAGTCAGCAGGATGGCCAGGCCCTTCCTCCCTGTCCTGGTAAATTGCTCCCTAGCGGGAGCCTGGATGGTAGGCCCCGCCTTGTTTGTCCCCCTTCTCCTGGGGCTCACAGCCCTGCACTGCTTTTCTGGAAGGAGTCCTTACTGTATGTATACCGCGCTCTAGTGCTTACGGTGAGGGGCGCTCTGGACCTGCTGACTCCCTCCTGGTCAGACACAGCAGTCAGATCTTTCTAGAATGAGTTTTAATGCTAACACTCTGCAAAGTGCAGAAGCTCTCAAAAAAAATGATTACTTTTTCTAACACTTAACCATCAATTCGCATTTTCTCTGTATTGTCACAAATTACCTTGTGTCCACTGTGGGAACTGCTGTTTATTTTACAACTCAAACAGCATGTTGCAAACTTTAAATCAGAAACTGATGGAAGAAAATGATATATCATACCTAATAAGTTTCACAAATCAGGAAAACGTATTTCTCCAGAATACAAAGATTATCTCCATATTATAGGGTAGTAACTTTAAATATAAAATTGCTGCTTAGCATTTCATTAGATGCCTGAAAGAATCATGTGCCTCAGGTTAAGGAACAAAAAGAACCATTTCATCTAGTGTTCTAAAATATGAAGCATACGGTTTTATAGGATAGCTCTGTTGAAGATTCTTCCTGTAAGGAACTGACAAACGGTATCTGTAAAGGGCCAGATACTGCATAGTTTGGACCTGGTAGCCAGGCTGTCCCTGTCACTGCCTCTCAGCTTTGGGGCACAGGAGCAGCTGCAGAGTGAGCTGGCTGTGTCTGACAAAACTTTATTTATGGACAGTGAAATTTGAATTTCATGTAATTTTAAAAAATATTTATTAATTTATTTGAAAGGCAGAGATACAGCAGGAGAGAGAGTGAGTGAGCGAGCGAGCTTCCATCCACTCATTCACTCCCCAGATGGCTGCAACAGCCAGGGCTGGACCAGGCCAAATCCAGGAGCCTGGAATTTCTTCAGGTCTTCCCATGGGTGACGGATGCCTCAGGTACTTGGGAATCTCCCACTGGTTTCTCAGGCACATTAACAAGGAGTTGGATTGGAAGTGGAATAGCGGGACTCGAACCCTTGCTCATATGGGCTGCCAGTGTCACTTGCCACAGCTTATCCTGCTGTGCCACATTGCTAACCCCTCATGTAACTTTTGTATCTCAAACATTCCTTTTTTGCAACTGTTTACAAATATGAAAACTATTGCTACCTACCTTACAAGCTGTTCCTAGACAAGTGGCAGGTTGGGTTTGGCGGTGGGTTGTGGCTGCACAGCCCTGCGCTGTGTGATGAGAAAGCTCCCAGGAAGCTGTAGGCTCCCCGGTAGATCACCGTGTTGGGATTCTAAGTGATACTTGAAACCATTCCCTATCATTAAGTTAAAGAACAAAGTAAACGAGATTACACACATTTGCTCCTGTAGGGCCAGGAAAGATTATATAGTGTCAAAAGTTATATGACCGATTCCTCAGCCAATGGGGAAATTGGCGTAGTGTCTAATTTATCTTCCTCCCAACCTTGCGCCTTTTCTCCTTTTAATCATGGAAGGCTGAATTCCTTCCTCCCTAACACTTAGTTTCAGTTCTCCTGTCTTATTAAGTTGAAGATTTAGCACCTATTCCTATATCCCAAGTTTGTTTATTTTCTTTTTTTTTTTTTTTTTTACAGGCAGAGTGGACAGTGAGAGAGAGAGACAGAGGGAAAGGTCTTCCTTTGCCGTTGGTTCACCCTCCAATGGCCGCCGCGGTCGGCGCGCTGCGGCCGGCGCACCGCGCTCATCCGATGGCAGGAGCCAGGAGCCAGGTGCTTTTCCTGGTCTCCCCATGGGGTGCAGGGCCCCAGCACCTGGGCCATCCTCCACTGCACTCCTGGGCCACAGCAGAGGGCTGGCCTGGAAGAGGGGCAACCGGGACAGAATCCGGTGCCCCGACCGGGACTAGAACCCGGTGTGCCGGCGCCGCAAGGCGGAGGATTAGCCTGTTGAGCCACGGCGCCGGCCCAAGTTTGTTTATTTTGTGACAAAGTTGGCCTGGTACTTAGGAGCAGAAAGTTCTTTCACTTTATTTGATTTTTGACTTTGTGCTGTCCCCAGTTAGAAAATCCAGATTTCTTTTCTCCCTGGTTCCCAATCTTGAGATTGAGTCCTCTTGTGCTCATTGCCTGTGCATCTGCCCCATCACATTGTTATCCAGCTAGAATTCAAAATCTGTCCCACCGTGTGTCCTCTTTATTTGTTGTTGCTACGGTACTGGTCACCCCCCATTAGAACGCTCAGAATTTATTTTCTAAAATTGACACGTCGGATCTCTGATTCTGTTTGGTGCCACATCCAAGCCACACCTCACAAGAGTGGTTGTGCCATGCATATTCTATATTAATCACAAGTGTATTTTCCTTTCTTCCTCCATAAGGTATGTAATTGAAGTTCTTTGGCAGTAGCCCCAGTCCAGTGCCATGGAAGGTTCTGGAAGAAAGGGGTTGGGTTTGGGTAAAGGCAGCTGCTGCATCAGTGCCTGGGTAAGAGCAGTCTGTGTATTGTCACACTCTCTGCTCACCTGTCTCCATGTTTTCCCAGTGCACTGGGACATGGTCCAGAGAAAGCAGAAAAAAAAAATGCAGAGAGGAAACTTATTTCTCTTTTAATTCCAAGAGAGAAAAACATTGTTTTCAAATAGAAAATAAAAATAAAAATTGGTTCTGATAGAAGCTACGAATTAATAGAGAGTTGGCAACCAAAGAGAATCTGTATTGTTAGTAAAAAGTTTAACAATTTTAAGTAATTGTTATTTCATTGTTGTCGATACATAGTGATAATTAACAAATAGTTATAAAATCAGACATTTTCTCAAATTTGGGAAGGAGGTAATAGTGGTGTGGACTCCAGATTTTTCTAACAAACTTGTCATTTTGTTTTTTGTTTATTTAGAAACTTCCTTCCATAAGCATTATTAACTTATTCCTATCTTATGACACCTAAATCTTTTCCTTTTTTTAAGATTTATTTATTTGAAAGAGTTACACATAGAAAAGGGGGAAGTGAGAGAGAGAGAGAGAGAAAGAGAGTGGTCTTCCATTGTTGGTTCACACCCCAATTGCCTGCAACAGCTGGAGCTGTGCTGATCCGAAGCCAGGAGCCAGGAGCTTCTTCCAGGTCTGGCACGTGGGTGCAGGGGCCCAAGGACTTGGGCCATCTTCTGCTGCTTTCCCAGGCCATCCAGCAGAGAGCTGGATCGGAAGTGGAGCAGCCAGACTCGAACTGGCACCCATATGGGATGCCGGCACTGCAGGTGGCGGCTCTACCCTCCACGCTACGGCACGGGCCCCTCACTTAAATCTTTTCAGACCTGGCTCATTACATTCAGCTTCAACTTGAACGTCACCTTGTCAGTGGATGCTCTTTGATGCACCTTATGAAGTAGCAGGCATCTCCGCCTTCCCAATCTCTAACACCCACTTTTTATTTTCTGCAGAGCGGTTTTCATCATTTGGAATTACTTATTCATCTGCTCTGTGAGAGGAGAGGTCTAGCCTTCCTTATTACGTCTCTAGTACTTTAGTCTTTCACATAATAGGTCCTGCGTTCATAATTTCTGTGAGGTTGATTGGGAGGATGGATACATGGAAGTGTCTGCCCTGCATGATTTACACAAGTGGGTGATTTGCTAGCGTGCATGTATATTGGCAAAGAGGAATGCAGTGATGTCACCCAAGCTTATTTTGCTGCAGAACTTCTCTTTCCTCAAGAACTTAGCAGTATGGAAGTTCCACAGAAGCCATTTTGGAAATGTGATAGGAATTTTTTTTTTCCCTGAATTACTTGAGGGTGGGTTGTTGACATTGTCCTCCATCAGCTCTGAATAGAGTATGTTTTCCACAAAGATGTTGTCTCACATAGCCAGGATAAAATAATAGCCTTTGGAAACTCAGCATTGTTGGGTCGCTGCAGCCTGCTGCGTCCCTCTCCTGCAGTGTGTGCCAGCTGTGCTGGAATTCAGTGGGGGAAGTCTCCCGAAAGAAGGGAGCCTCAAGTCTGCCACACCTTGCTTTCTGCTCCTTGGCTGGCCACTAACCTCACGGGTATGGGAAAACTCCGTAGATCCCTGCTGGAAAATTAACAGCCAGAACGGGAAGCTGTTGAGCTGGTATTTCTGACCAGCTATGGAGTTTGAGTCTTACCATGTTAGAGGGACTTTTTAAACAGATCAAGAGTTCTATTAAAATCACGAAGGGTACTGCCTTCTGTGTGAAGACCATGTGCAGGGCTCGGTTTTGTGGCATGATGGGTTAAACAGCCACTTGCAATGCTGGCATCCCATATGGACACTGGTTTGAGTTCTGGCTAGTACACTTCTGATCCAGCTGCCTGCTAATGGCCTAGGAAAAGCAGCAAAAGATGACCCAGGTACTTGAGCCCCGGCCACCCATGTGCGAGACCCAGAAGAAGCTCTGGGCTCCTGGCTTCGGTTTGGCCCAGTCCTGGTCATTGCAACCATCTGGGGAGTGAACCAGCAGGTGAAAGATCTCTTTACTTCTCTCTTTCTCTGTAACTATACCTTTCAAATATATAAGTAAATAGTTAAAAAAAAATTTAAGACCATGTGTAAGGCCTAAGGGATTTGTTCTAGCACTAAGGGCGAAACTGAAATATCCCCTTTCTACCAAGTGTAAAACCAAGCATCCATAGTTCACAATGATCAGGCAACATTTTAACTGCCTGTGGGAGAGAAATCACCGGACTTCAAAGATAGCAGCATCCGGAGCATCTCGAGTACACCATCTGTACCATCGAGTGTACACGATTGAATGTGGGGAAACAGAAGACAGTTACCCATGG
This sequence comes from Sylvilagus floridanus, assembly GCA_949820135.1. Classification (NCBI taxonomy): domain Eukaryota; kingdom Metazoa; phylum Chordata; class Mammalia; order Lagomorpha; family Leporidae; genus Sylvilagus; species Sylvilagus floridanus. The sequence goes on from OX463239.1 coordinate 85,213,213, forward strand.
TTAAGAGAAAAGACAGCCGATCCAGATACTGGAGTCAGCAGAGTACACTCAGTCACTCATTAGGAATGAGGTTAAGATCATAAAGGAAAAGGGGGCATAAAAATGCGTGTGTAGCTCTGTAGAGAGAAGTAGAAGCTATTTTTAGAAAAGAAAATATAATACCTGAAATGAAGTTTGCTGGATACACCAAGCAGATAAGAAATGGTAGAACGCAGGGCCAGTGAACCTGATGTCAAATCAATAGAAATTATTTTACCTAACAAAGAGAAAGTTAAAAAAATATTTTCACTTAATTTGAAAGACATACACACAGAGAGGGAGAGAGATCTTCCGTCCACTGGTACACTCCCCAAACACCTGCAACAGCAGGAGCTGGGCCAGGCTTATGCTGGGAGGCAGGAACTCCATCAGAGTCTCCCACGTGGGTGGCAGGGACTCAGGTACTTGAGCCACCACCTGCTGCTCCCAGGGTGCATAGCACAGGAGGTAGGATTGGAAGCAGAGGAGCCAGATCTTGAACCTGGCACTCTGATACGAGATATGGATGGCCCAAGCAACGTCTTAACAAAATGCCCATCTCCAGAAAATTTTTAAAAAGAAGATACTCAGTGATCCTGAGCAGTCAAACTTTTATATATTTGAGCTCCAAAGAACAAGAGAAAGAATGAGGCAGAGCTGTTTTTGTTTTTTGTTTTGTTTTTAAGAAATACAGGCCAGGGCCGATGCTGTGGTGTAAGTGGGTAAAGCTGCCTCCTGCAGTGCCGGCATCCCATATGGGCGCTAGTTCGGGTCCTGACTGCTCCTCTTCCGATCCAGCTCTCACCTATGACCTGAAAAAGCAGTGGAGGATGGGCTGAGACCTTGGGCCCCTGCACCTGTGTGGGAGACCCAGAAGAAGCTCCTGGCTCCTGGCTTTGGATCGGTGCAGCTCCAGCCGTTGCGGCCAATAGGGGAGTGAACCAGTGGATGGAAGACCTCTCTCTCTCTGTGCCTCTTCTCTCTCTGTTTAACTTTGACTTTCAAATAAATAAATCTTTAAAAAAAAAAAAAAAGCAAAAATTAACCCATTGTGTTCTGGGGTTTTGTTATATGTATGTAGCTGTAGGTATAAAACATGATCATATTAGCAAAGATATATTAGTGGTAAAGGAGTTCTGTCACAGCATGGTTCTCATGCTTTATGTACTACTCAATGTTAGCTTTAAGTTAGCTAAATACCAAACTTTTTTAGCCTTTTGTTTTCCAGTTTAAAAATAAAATTGGCATAGATGATATTTTTCTTTAAGGATTCTTCTTGTAATATAGAGTACTAATTTTGTATTAACTGGTTATATGATCTTGGGCATCATCACTTTTTGAAATAGTGATACCCATATTTCCTAGCAATATTATTATGGTTATTAACTTTTAAAAAATAGTTGTATTTTGGCCGGCGCCACAACTCACTAGGCTAATCCTCTGCCTGTGGCGCCGGCACACCGGGTTCTAGTCCCGGTCAGGGCGCCAGATTCTGTCCCGGTTGCTCCTCTTCCAGACCAGCTCTCTGCTGTGGCCCAGGAGTGCAGTGGAGGATGGCCCTGGTCCTTGGGCCCTGTACCCGCATGGGAGACCAAGAGGAATCACCTGGCTCCTGGCTTCAGATCAGCGCAGCGCACCAGCTGTAGCAGCCATTTGGGGGGTGAACCAATGGAAGGAAGACCTTTCTCTCTGTCTCTCTCTCTCACTGTTTAACTCTGCCCGTCAAAAAAAAAAAGTTGTATTTTTATTAATGCATAACTATACATATTTACATGATACAATGTGATGTTTAGATACATGTATACATTGTGTAATGATCATATTAGGGTAATTTGCATATCAGTCACCTCAGAAATTTCTGTGTTATGATTATCAAATATCCTCAATTTTGAAATAGACAATACGTGATTGTTAACCTTAGTCACTCTACTGGGTAAGAGAAAACAAGAAATCGTTCTTCCTGTCTAACATTATACCTGTTGATTAGCCTCTGCCCATTTCCCACACCTCCCTCCCTGTCCAGCCTGTGGTAACCATTGTTCTACTGTCAACTTCAATGAGATCAGCTTCCTCACATTCCAGTATGAGTGAGGTCATGTGGAATTTTTCTTTCTGAGCCTGGCACCCAGCACATGTCCTCCAGGTTCATCCATATTGTCACAAATAGCAAGATTTTGTTTTTTCATAGAACTGAATAATATTCCTCTATACATACATGTACCACATTTCCTGTGTTCCTCTGCTGATGGACACTTGGGTTCATTCCATATCTTGGCTGTGTGAGTAATGTGCAGTAAGCTTGGAGTGCGGATGTCTTTTTAACATTCTGACTTCATTGCCTTGTGCTATGTACCCAGTAGCAGGATTGCTGGATCACATGTAGCTGCATTTTTATTTATTTTTGAAGGATGTTAAAGAATTTTATGCCAACAATTTTGTCAATTTAGGTGAAATGCACATATTTCTTCATGAAGAGAAAAATAGTTTTTGAATAGCCCCAAATGTATTTAAGAAGTAAAATTCATTTAAAAGACCTTCCCCCAGAGATAACTAATGACCTAAACAGTTTCACTGGCAAATTCTAAAGAGAAATAATAGCAAAATAGTCTGTCCTTTAGAAAACAGAGAAAGATTGCACTTTCCAGCTCATTTTAAGAGACCAGAATTACCCTGATCTCAAAAACTAATGTGTAAAATAAAAAAAAAAAAATCCATAACTTCAGCCTTAATACAGATGAAAAAATCCTTAACTGAATATATAGCAAATCAAATCCAGAAAAAAGAAAAAACAAAATATGAATTTAGAATTTTTCTTCTTTCTCTTTTTTGCATCTGCTCCGCTGTTAAGATTTGCATTTCCACATATTTTTATGATAGTTGTCACCCTTACACTTTTTAAAATTTTTTAAAGATTTATTAGGGCCGACACTGTGGTGCAGTAGGTCCCCCCCACACACACACAGGCAGAGTGGACAGTGACAGAGAGAGACAGAGAGAAAGGTCTTCCTTTGCCTTTGGTTCACCCTCCAATGGCCGCCACGGCAGGCGCACTGTGGCCGGCACACTGCGCTGATCCGATGGCAGGAGCCAGGTGCTTCTCCTGATCTCCCGTGGGGTTCAGGGCCCAAGCACTTGGGCCATCCTCCACTGCACTCCCTGGCCACAGCAGAGAGCTGGCCTGGAAGAGGGGCAACCGGGACAGAATCCGGTGCCCCGACCGGGACTAGAACCTGGTGTGCTGGGGCCGAAAGGCGGAGGATTAGCCTAGTGAGCTGCGGCGCCAGGCAGATGCACTAGGTTAATCCTCTGCCTGCAGTGCCAGCATCCCATGTGGGTACTCCTCTTCCAATCCAGCTCTTTGCTCTGGCCTGGGAAAGCAGTAGAAGATTGGCCCAACTCCAGCCATTGCAGCCATCTGAGGACTGAACCAGTGGATGGAAGACCTTTCTCTCTGTCTCTCCCTCTCACTGTCTGTAACTCTACCTGTCAAATAAATAAGTAAAATCTTTAAAAAAGAGAATTTATTTATTTGAATGGCAGAGTTACAGAGAGGCAGATAAAGAGAGGTCTTCTGTCCACTGTTCACTACCCAGATGCCTGCAATGACTGGAGCTAGGCCAATCTGAAGCCAGGAACCAGGAGATTCTTCCAGGTCTCCCATGTGGGTACATGGGCCCAAGGACTTGGGCCATCTTCTACTGCTTCCCCAGGATTGGAAGTGGAGCAGCCAGGACTCAAACCTGCACCCACATGGGATACTGGCACTGCAGGCAGCAGCTTTAGCCACTATGCCTCAATGCCGGCCCCCACTTTTTTTAACGTTTATTTATTTTCATCTATTTGAGCGAGCGAGAGAGAAACCTGCCTGTTACTGATTGACTTTCTATAGATCTACAACAGCCAGGCCTGGGCCAGGACCACGAGCCTGGAACCCTCTGAGTCTCGTACCTGAGTGGCAGGGGCCCAAGGCCTTGAGTCATCATGTGCTGCCTCCCTGGATGCAGTACCAGTAGGCAGCTAGCTCAGAAGTGGAGTACCTGGGACTCTGATGTGGCATGTGGGCATCCCAAGCAGTAGCTTAGCCCACTGCACCACAGTGCCTTCCTCTCTTTACATTTCTCATGTAAGATTCCCCTTAGCGTTTTTGGAGGGCCCTATGCATTGGTGATCAGTTCATTAATGTTTTGCTTGTCCTGGAAAGTTTTTCTCTTTCATTTATTTTTTTTATTAAAGATTTATTTATTTATTTGAAAGAGTTACACAGTTACACAGAGGGAGAAGGAGAAACAGAGAGAGTTTTCCATCTGATGGTTCACTTCTCACTTGACCACAGTGGCTGGAGCTGCACCGATCTGAAGCCAGGAGCCAGGAGCTTCTTCCAGGACTCTCACACAGGTGCAGGGGCCCAAGGACTTGGGCCATCTTCTGCTGCTTTCCAAGGCCATCCAGCAGAGAGCTGGATCGGAAGTGGAGCAGCCCGGTCTCAAACCAGCACCCATATGGGATGCCAGCACTGCAGGCGAGGGCGTTAACCCACTGCGCCACAGCCCTGGCCCCTCATTGATTTCTAAAGGACAATTTTGGTAATATTATTACCCTTATCTTTTCAATTTATTCATTTCTTTATTTGAAAGTCAGAGTTACACAGAGAGAAGAGAGGCAGAGAGAGAGAGAGAGAGAGAGAGAGAGAGAGGAAGAGGTCTTCTATCCACTGGTTCACTCCCCAATTGGCCGTGATGGCTGGAGCTACACCCATCCGAAGCCAGGAGCCAGGAGCTTCTTCTCAGTCTCCGATGTGGGTGCAGGGGCCCAAGGACTTGGGCCATCTTCTACTGCTTTCCCAGGCCATAGCAGAGAGCTGGATAGGAAGTGGAGCAGCTGAGTCTCGAACCAGCGCCCTTATGGGATGCCAGCACTGCAGGCGGCAGCTTTACCTGCTACGCCACAGCGTCAGCCCGCTCTGTTGTTTTTAATAGACAGTGAGGAGTGTTAGACTGTCTCAAGTAAGTGTTAGTCTGTTAGAAAGTATTTGCCATTTTTATATTAATGTAACATAGAGGAAAATATGATCACCACTTACTGTATTGGAGTCTGTCTCTGCCTTTAGGTCTGTTAATGTCTGGTTATGGATTTGTGTTCCGATAATGGTACATATATAAATGTTATTTCTTATTGCTGGATTGGGCCCTTTATTTTTGTCATGACCTACTTGGTCTGTTTTTACTGATTTTTATTTAAGCTCTACTTCATTGATTGAAACGTGGCTACTTCTGCTTTCTTGTGGCTCCCATTTGCGTGGAACATCTTGTTCTATCCTTTTCACTTCCAGCCTGTGTGTATCCTTAGAGGTGAAGTGGGTTTCTTGTAAGCCGTGTAGAGTCGGGTCCTCTTTGTTGATCTATTCAGCTACTCTGTGTCTTTTAATGGAGAACTTAGTCCATTGACATTTAAGGTAATTATTGATAGGTGAGGCCTTACCTCTGTCATTTTGATACTTGTTTTGTGTCTTTCTTGTAGTTCCTTTCTTTTTACTTCTCTTACAGTCTTTATTTGTGAAGAAGTCATTTTTTCTAATGGTCTACTTCAACTTGTTGCTGATTCTTTTAGGAAAGTCTGATATAGGTTCTTGATTTTTAGCTACCATGAGGCTTACAAAAATTTTTTCTTTTTGCTATGACAAGCTATTTTGAAATGATGATAACAATAATGATATATAAAGACAGAGGAAGAGACTAAGAGAAAACGAAGAGATTTAAAAATCCTCATAAAGAACTCATCCTCCCCTCCTTACATTTTGAATTTTTTTAAGATTTATGTATGTATGTATGTATGTATGCATTTGGAAGTCAGAGTTACACAGAGAGAAGGAGAGGCAGAGAGAGAGAGAGGGAGAGAGGGAGAGAGGGAGAGAGAGAGAGGTCTTCCATCTGCTGTTTCACTCTCTAGTTGGCTGCAACGGCCAGAGCTGTGCCTAACTGAAGTCAGGAGCCAGGAGCTTCTTCCAGGTCTCCCACGTATGCGCGAGGGTCCAAGGACTTGGGCCATGTTCTACTGCTTTCCCAGGCCATAGCAGAGAGCTGGTTCAGAAGTGGAGCAGCTGGGACTGCGACTGGCGCCCATATGGGATGCTGGCACTGCAGGTGGTGGCTTTACCTGGTACGCCACAGCAGCGGCCCCTTGAATTTTTTAAAGATTTATTTACATATTTATTTAAAAGGCAGAGTGCAGGGCCTACAGTAGCAGGTAAAGCCGCCGCCTGTAGTTTCGGCATCCCAAATGGGCGCTGGTTTGAGTCCCAGCTGCTCCACTTCTGATCCAGCTCTCTGCTATGGTCTGGGAAAGCAGTGGAGGATGGCCCAAGTCCTTTGGCCCCTGAACCCGCATGGGAGACCTGGAAGAAGCTCCTGGCTCTTGGCTTCGGATCAGCCCAGCTCCTGCCATTGCAGTCATTTGGGGAATGAACCAGCAGATGGGAGACTATTCTCTCTTTCTCTCTCTTTGCCTCTTCCTCTGCCTTTCTGTAACTCTGCCTTTCAAATATATAAATCTTTAAAATAAAATAAAATAGTGATAGAGACAGCTTCCATCTGCTGGCTCACTCCCCAGTGGCTGCAGTGAATGAGGCTGGGCCAGGCTGAAGCAAGGAGCCCACAATTCCATCTGATGTCCCACATGGCAGGGGCTTCCTACTAGGGCCTCCTTCACTGATCTCCCAGGTAGCAGGGAGCTGGATCTGAAGCAGAGGACTCAAGCCGGGACTCTAGCAGGTGAGGCCAGCGTTGCAAGCAGCGGCTTATCCCATTTTATCACAATGCCAGCCCCTCATTTTGAATTTTGATGGTTAGGTTTGACCTCTTTCAATATTGCCTGCCCCTTAATGTATTGACTGTAATTTCTTTCCACAGTCTTCACAGTAAAGGTGTGAATGGTCTGCTCACCGTGCTTACAGTATCAGAGCATTCTGAAGCGTTTGTATAGTTAGTCTCCAGTGAGTCTTCTGCCTCCTCCTGTTTTCTTCTCATTTGTTATCATCTCTTTCCATATGAAGAACTCTTTAATGTCTCTTGTAACACAGATCTGGTGGTGATAAATTTACTCAGGTTTTATCTGGACATGTCTATTTCTCCGTCATATCTGAAGTTTAGCTTTGTTGGATAAAGTGTCTTGGCTTGCAGTTTTTTCCTTTAATATGGTAAAAGACTCATTCTGTTCCCTCTGGGCTTATCAGGTTTCTGCTGAAAAGGCTGTAGGCAGGTGAATTGGGCCTCTTTTTGTTTATTTGCTTTCCTCTTGATTCTATTTTCTTTTTTCTCTTCAAACTGTATATTTTCAAATAGCCTGTCTTCACACTCACTGATTCTTTTTTTTTAATAAATGTGAATTTACAAAGTGCAACTTTTGTATTGTTGTGGCTCCTCCCCAAACCTCCCTCCCTCTCCCACTCCCTCTCCCATCCCGCCCTTCATCGCACACTGGCTGATTCTTGCTTCTGTTTAATCTGTTCTGCTTTGATGCCTTTTGTCACATTTTAGCTCACTTAGTATACCTTTCAGTTGAAGGATTTCTGCTTAATTTTGTTTAATTTCTTCCATCTCTGTCCAATCTCTGTTAGAATATTTAATTATTTTTTTGTGTTCTCTTGAAGTTCAATGTGTTTTTTTTTAAATTAATTTATTTATTTGAAAGAGTTACACAAAGAGAGGAGAGGCAGAGAGACAGAGAGAGAGGTCTTCTATCCACTGGTTCACTCCCCAGTTGTCTGCAATGGCTGGAGCTACACTGATCCGAAGCCAGGAACCAGGAGCTTCTTCCAGGTCTCCCACATGGGTGCAGGGGCCCAAGGACTTGGCCATCTTCTACTGCTTTCCCAGGCCACAGCAGAGAGCTGGATGGGAAGTGGAGCAGCTGGGTCTCAAACCAGTGCCCATATGGGATGCCGGCACTTCAGGCCAGGGCATTAACTTGCTGTGCCACAACACCGGCCCCTCCATGGTTTCCCTTAAGACAGCTATTTTAAAATCTAGGCCTGAGCATTTTGAAGTTTCCGTCCCTAGGTGGTTGGTTTCTGGCCCCTTCTTTTGTGCTTCAGGCGCGGTCCCCGGAGGTTCTTGATGCTTGCTGGTGTGCAATGTCGTCTGTGCTCTGAAGGATTCGGATAGTGCTCTGGCTTCTTCTGTGGCTGTCTGCCCAGAAATTCTAATGAGCAGTCTGTTCATCTCCCCGACACTGTACCGTACATACTTCTGCTCTTCTGTCACAACAGGACACACAGAGCCACAGTTTGCCCCAAGTCCACTGTTGATGTATTTGTGCTGGTTCGGTCTTACAGTGCTTCCCAGACTCAGAATTGTCCCAGATCTGCCGTTGATATGTTGTTCAGTGTGGACTGGAGTGGAGAAGTGCCTAAAGGGGGTATTCCATCCCCCCAGGCCTCTTCCTGGGCCTGCGGTAGCTCAGGCTCCTCGTCCTGCCTTGCTGCTGGATCACATCCATAGCCTTCTTCCTGCCAAGAGCAGTGTAGCCTGGGGCAGGACCAACACTCACCTTGCCGCCGGCTGCTGATGCTGGAGTGGGCTCCCTGCCCAGTGCCGCACATGCCAGCCAGTGATGGTGCTGGCTGGGCTGTCATACTACTCATCTGGACACTGAAGCAGGCCCAGCTCTGTCTGTAGGCACTGTCCTGGACACAGAGACCATTAGGAATGCTGGGGTTTATCAACCTGGAACCAAGTCCCCAAACTGTCCTGTGATGGGGCCAGTGATGGTGTAATGGGTTAAGCCCTGCCTGCAACGCTGGTATCCCATATGGGCACAGTTCATGTTCCAACTGCTCCCTGCTAATCCAGCTTCCTGCTAATGGCTTGGGAAAAGCAGTAGAAAATAGACCATGTGTTTGGGCCCCTGCAACCCTTGAGGGAGACCTGGATGAAGCTCCTGGCTTCTGACTTCCACCTACCCAGCCTTGGCTATTGCAACCATCTGTGGAATGTACCAGCAGATGAAAGATATCTTTCTTTTTTTAAATTTTTAAATTTTTATTTTTTAATTTTTTGACAGGCAGAGTGGACAGTGAGAGACAGAGACAGAGAGAAAGGTCTTCCTTTGCCATTGGTTCACCCTCCAATGGCCGCCGCAGCCAGCGCACGAGGCAGGAGCCAGGTGCTTCTCCTGGTCTCCCATGGGGTGCAGGGCCCAAGCACTTGGACCATCCTCCACTGCACTCCTGGGCCACAGCAGAGAGCTGGCCTGGAAGAGGGGCAATCGGGACAGAATCTGGCACCCCAACCGGGACTAGAACCCAGTGTGCCGGCACCGCAAGGCGGAGGATTAGCCTATTGAGCTGTGGTGCTGGCCCAAAAGATATCTTTCTCTCTCTCTGTCTACCTCTCTAACTCTCTGTAACTCTTTCAAGTAAATAAACAAATCTTAAAACAGAAACAAAACAAAACAAAAAGTAACAGCCCTTGGGTTCTTTGCCTTCAGCTCAAGGTTGTAGGATGAGTGACAGAGGCAGCACTTCAGCTGCTCGAGGTGGGTCACACCTGTATCTCACAGTCTTGGGAGTGCACGCTAGTCCTGCAAGAGGCTGGTGGTTTGTCTCACCAGGGAGCAGGTCTCTGCCCGATACCGGGGCAAGTCCAGAGACTGTGTCCATGTGCACTGAACTCGAGATGGAATCTGCTAGGATCTGCCCAGCACTGGGCTGAGTCCCAGGACACAGTCCTGTGGCCCCTTGTTGTCTGCCCGGGGTTGGAGGAGAGTGATAAAGGCAGCCCACTTGCTACCCAGGCTGGCTCCAGACTAGTTGCACTTGAGTCCCGCAGACACAGGCTCCTGCAGTGTCCTGAGGATGTTTGCCAAGCCCAGGAGAAGCCAGCAGTGGCACACTGGTCTGAGCCTTCCGGAGACCAGGCAAGTCTAGAGGTTCAGTCTCTGAGCACTGGCCAGGGCCTGGAGGCCGTGGGGCTTCATCAGAGAGCAATGTTAACACTGTAGGCCCTCCTCTAAGCTCCAAATCCCAGTCCTAAGCTCCCTCTCCAAGCTGCAGTTTGTGTTCTTCCATCAGCTGAGGGGGAGGTGACAGAAGCCACCTGAATGTGGAAGCTCCAAATATTCACTGCACAGGTGTGGTGTGGTGGTCAGGGCAGGGGCGCCAGTCCTGCTGAGTTTTGTGGCAGTGGGTCTAGCACTGGGATTCGGCTCTTTCTCCCTCTACGATCCGGGAGGCGGCTCTCCACGCTGTGTTCCTTGTAGCTGGGCAGGGGTGATGTGAGTAGCTCCTCCCTTCTTGCTTCTTCAATGTGACTTTTCCCATGATTATAACAAGATGAGGCACTGTGGTCTCCCACCTGCCTTCCGGAGCCCTTGGTGAGCATGCGGCTGATCACACTGGTGTTTCTGTGGCGAAGTGGTCCGCGTAACCTCGTACGCAGCCACCATGTTAGTTCAGATGCCCTGGGCATAGTGTCCTGGACCGGCAGTTGTTTTCTTTGAGGACATGGTATCTTTCCTCCCATCATCTCCCGGCCTGTAAGCCTGACCCGTGAGTAGGGATTCTCTCGTGACTTGACACTTTCCTCTTGGTGTTTCTAGACTTCTCTCTTTTGTCTTGCGGTTTTGACAGTTTGACCATCGTGTATCTCGGAGGATCTGTTTTGTTTGACTCTGTCAGAGACCCCTTGGACTTCCCGGACTTGTTTCTTTCCTGAGATTTGGAAGATTTTTGGCAATTATTTCATTGAAGGGGTTTTCTTCTTATACTTCTTGAGGCCATGGAGCGTGGGCAGGGCCACCACCGTGTTCCTGGGGGCCTTGAGGGCTGAACCACTCAGGGTTGGTTGCCAGTTTCTTCCTGGGTCTGAGGTTGCATGAGTAAAGTCATCCAGAGTGTAGATGGGACTGCCTGGGTGTTTCTACTGCAGTGTGTGGCTGGGTGGGGATGCTGGGTTGTTCTGGGTGCTTCTGCAAGCCAAGTCTCTCAGTGTGCGTCCTGGCTGATTCACAGGGTTGGGTCTGTGGAGCTTCTGGGATTAGCTGCCTGACTGCCTCTTAGGATCCTGATAGGTGGAGTCTCAGCTTGGCATTGAGCAGCAGAAGCTTGGTTGGAGAGTACATAACACGGGCTAGGCTCTTTTTCTGGGGCATTGTGGCAGTGTGGTAACCTTGCAGCTCCCCAAACTTGACTCATGGCCTGTCAGGGCCACTGGTTTCTCCAGCAGTAAATGGTTCAGGTGTCTGTGGTATGAGTGGGGACTGGTGAGTGACTCTGGCTTCCCACCAGATGCAGTTCTTCTTGGCTCATGGTTGACCTTGGCAGACAGAATGGCAGGTGCTGTGTGCTTAGTTCCTTTCTCCAAGGCCATGTGCATCTCCATGCTCAGCAGAGTGTAGTCCCGTGCTCACTTTCCTGTCCCACTCCTCACTGGTTGAAATCTTCCTCCACACTCTGTGTCCGAGGTTGGGAGGGGTAATGGCTGTAGTCCCCTGACTGCGGGGGGCAGGGGCTGAGGGTTTCCGCCTGACGCCAGGCTAGTGTGAAGGACTGGACCTGATTCCCTGTCCCTCCTCCAGGCGGGCGGTGTCCTGTGCTATGCTGCTGGGGTAGGGGATGGGCAGTGGGGCAACTCTTTCCTTCCTGGCCTCTTCAGTGCGTCTCTTCTTCTTTTCTTTTTTTTTTTTTAAGATTTTATTTATTTTATTTGAGAGTTAGAGTTACAGACAGTGAGAGGGAAAGACAGAGAGAAAGGCCTTTCTTCTGTTGGTTCACTCCCCAAATGCCTGTAATAGCTGGAGCTGCGCCAATCCAAAGCCAGGACCCAAGAGCTTCTTCCTGGTCTCCCACATGGGTGCAGGGACCCAAGGGCTTGGGCCATCTTCTACTACTTTCCCAAGCCATAGCAGAGAGCTGGACCAGAAGAGGGGCAGCCAGGACTAGAACGGGCACCCATATGGGATGCTGCTGCCGCAGGTGGAGGATTAACCTAGTGTGCCACAGCGCCAGCCCCATCAGTGTGTCTCTTCTTATCATTACACTACATTCAGGTACTTGATTCCTCCATGTAGAAGTCAACTGGAGGGCCGGTGCCAAGGCTCAATAGGCTAATCCTCCGCCTTGCGGCGCCCACACACCAGGTTCTAGTTCCGGTCGGGGCGCCAGATTCTGTCCCGGTTGCCCCTCTTCCAGGCCAGCTCTCTGCTGTGGCCCGGAAGTGCAGTGGAGGATGGTCCAAGTGCTTGGGCCCTGCACCCCACGGGAGATCAGGAGAAGCACCTGGCTCCTGCCATCAGATCAGCACAGTGCGCCGGCCACAGTGCACCAGCTGCGGTGGCTGTTGGAGGGTGAACCAATGGCAAAAGGAAGACCTTTCTCTCTGTCTCTCTCTGTCACTGTCCACTCTGCTTGTCAAAAAAAAAGGAAGAAGAAGAAGTCAACTGGAGTGTGCATGGCTATTCAAGTTCATGTTTCTGTAGGGAGCTATCCTTGGCTGCCTCTTCTTGGTAGTATTTTTCTACATGTTGCTTAGCATTGTTATGTTGCCACACAAAGTGATAGCTGTGAGTGCTGTAAGACACTGGTCTTGTTTGCATCACGAATAACTCGGCTGTATTGAATTTAGATGGTGTTTCATGGTACACTTACAAAAACTGCCTTATTTATTTTATTTGAGCAGCATAGATATAAAGAGACAGAAAGACACAGATAGAGAGCTGTCGTCCACTGATGAACTCCCCAGTGCCCACAACATCATGGCCTTAACCAGGCCAGAACTGGGAGCTAAGACTTAATCCAGGTCTCCCATGTGGGTGGCAGGGACCCAAATCTCTGAGCCATCACCCGCTTCTTCTCACGGTGCACATTAGCAGGAAACTGGAAATGAAAGTAGAGCCAGCGCGTGAACCCAGACACCCTGATCTAGGGTGTGGGCATCCCAGCCAGTGTCTTAACTTCTAGGCCAAATGCTCATCCCTCAAACTGCCTTTAGAAAATGCTTTTCTGGGGCCAACACTGTGGTATAGTAGGCTAAGGCTCCGCTTGTAGCACAGGCATCCCATATGGGCCCTGGTTCGTGTCCTAGCTGCACCACTTCTCATCCAGCTCTCTGCTTTGCCTGGGAAAGTAATACAGGATGGCTCAAGTGCTTGGGACCCTGAACCTGCGTGGGCGACCTGGAAGAAGCTTCTGGCTCTTGGCTTTGGATCGGCCCAGCTCTGGCTGTTGCAGCCATTTGGGGAGTGAACAAGCAGATAGAAGACCTTTTTCTCTGTCTCTCCCTCTCTCTGTCTGTAACTCTACCTCTCAAATAAATAAATAAAATCTTTTTAAAAAATGTTTTTCTGTTTTCTTAAAATTCGTTGAAAAGTTTAATTATAATAGGTGAGGACAATCAGGAATTATTTTAAAGTAATCACATTTTATTTTGTTTTCTGCTTAACTCTTCCAGTTGATTTCCTTATATTTGATGTTATATGAAAACAAATTAGAGGTTGGGCCAGTTTTTGTTTTGTTTTTTAAAGATCTATGTGTGTATGTATTTATTTATTTGAAAGGCACAGTAACAAGCAGAGAGACAGATCTTACAGTCACTGGTTTACTCCCCAGGTGGCTGCTACGGCCAGTGCAGAGCCAGGCCGAAACCAGAAACTCCATCTAGGTCTCCCACATGCAGGAACCCAAACACTTGCGCCATCTTCCACTGCTTTCCCAGGTGCATTAGCAGGGAGCTGGACTGGAAGTGGAGCAGCCCGGAATAGAACCAGTACTCACAGGGAATGTTGGCATTGCAAATGACAGCTCAACCCTTGCCCCCCCAAAGCCAGCCCCCAATTTTGGGTGATTGTTTTCAAAACCATAAATGTAAGACTAAAGTAAAACTACAAACCTGCAATATTTTCATTTGGAGATTGTGACTTATAGAATTTAATGTCTGTAAAGGTGAAGTAGTGTCTAATGATTTCACATTCAATTGATATCCGTTTACTTCTAGTAAAATAAATCTAAGTGACAGTCACATAAATCTCAGAAAATCTCGAATGCATCAGTGTTCTCTTGATTCTTGAATGACATGAGGGTTCTCAGATGTGGGAGGGTCTGTCTCCCCATGTAAGTAAGGAAGTTCTCTTAAGTGTATTAGACGAATCATAACTGTGGTATGAGGGTGAAATTAAAAATATCCAGAAGGAATATTTCTAATATTTCTTCTAATATACAAAGACGACCAGTATTTTTTACACTAGTTGAATATCTACCTTAGGTCTATTTTATTTTTTTCTCTTGCAGTAAACATAGCTATCTTCAGAAAACAAGTTAAGGAATGAGAGACACAGAAGAAAAGACATTCATCTTGGAAAGATCCAAAGCACTCTGAAATTGTAAAGGAATGTAACGCCAAGTGCTGAAGCCGTCGCCGTCACCAGAGTGGGAGAAGTGCTTCAGATTTAGACGGTAACTAGCACGCGCTATCATGTTTCCAGCAAGAACTTCAGACGACTTGAAAGGATTTCTTTTTACGTTTCAGTGTTTTCTTTACAAATGCCAAACTGTCGATAAAGCTGATAATTTTATAACTTACTTAACATAGGCAGGCTTTATTTAGGTCCTTAATGTTTGCTCAGAAGAATTGTTGGTTTTTTCCCCCAGTTATAAACTTCTTAACTTAGAAACATAAACTTACTTGGGAAAGAATATGGTGTATACACAAGTATATTTTTAGGTATACTTCATCATTTTTTCTTTTCATAGAAATAATTCAAGCTACGTAAGTAGCACTTTCTATCACATATACAAAGGTTTCTGGTCTTGTTCTGGAGACTTCACTTAATGTTTTTTAGCCTCCTTACTTGGCACCTGGTCTCTTGATCTTTTTCCTTTAATGTCTGATATCTTATTTTTATTTCATCTTTGTTTTCTCCTCTGCCCCCTCTGCCTCTTAGAAAGCATATTAGTAACTGAGAGTTACAAAAGAACAAAACTCCGAAATAGGAAAAGAGAGATCAATTTGAAAAGATTATAGAATTCTTTGTTCTTGTTAATTGCAGGGACTGTTAGCTTTTAGGTAGCATGGGAAGCAACTATATAAAGACTTAAGATTCTTTATCAGTCTTCTTAAATCTTTGTGACCTTAAGCTAAAATTATTTCAATGTATATTTTGTAAAGATTCAAATATTTGCAAAATTTTTATGTCATCCTAGTGAACAGTTATAACTTTCATTCACTGGACAGCTATTAGTTTGATTTTGAGGGATAGACATTTGTCTGGGTCCCTATGTATATTAATAAATGAGTAGCATTGACTAAAACTAGTCCCTTGCTGTGAAATGCAGTGGACATGAAAAGTCGATCAAAGCATAAATAGTCTAGTCCTAATGATTCTAAGGAATACAGATGCCTGTTTGAAGGAAGTGTTTCAAGCGTAACCCTGGATAGATCATGTTCCAAAGAATAAATGGTCTAATCACTCTTTCTTGTACTGATATTAACATGTTATTTATTCAGAAACAAAATAACTTCATAGTGACTTTTTTTTATTCTCCAGTTTTGGTTAAACATCTACTTACGGTATAATTAGAGCTTTTCTGTGGTCTCACTGACAGGTGGCCTCATTCAGCCTTTATAAGTGTCCTGTACATCTTTTCTATTCCTCATCATTTTAAAAATATTTTTTTAAGTTGAAGGAACCAACTTTTGAAACACAAGAAAAATTTAAATGCATAATATTCTCTTATGCAGGTGAGATAATGCATAGAAAGCCACCCAATTTCCCTGTCTTATTTGTTAACGACGTGTTGGCCAATTTAATTTTGCCTGCTTCTATAATCTTATATAACCAGTGTCATTGTAGAACTAAAAGCAAAAAAAAGATTTTATGGGGCCGGCATGACATAGCTGGTAAAGCTATCGCCTGTGATGCTGGTTCAAGACCAGGCTGCTCCTCTTCTAGTCCAGCTCCCTGCTAAATGCACCTGGGAAAGCAGTGGAAAGTGGCCCAAGTGTTTGGGCCCTGCACCCACGTGGGAGACCTGGGAGACCTGGAAGAAGCTTCTGACTCCTGGCTTCAGCCTGGCCAAGCCGTGGCCATTGCGGCCATTTGGGGGTCAACCAGAGGATGGAAGACCTCTCTCTCTCTCAGTCTCTCCCTCTCTTCCTTTCAAATAAATAAAGCAACTCTTTAATTTTTTTTTTACTGTGATACTTTTTCCATATGTTATCAAACTTCTGCTTTCATTTAAATCCATCTCAGTTACTTTTGGTAATCATGGATAGTATCATTGAAACCTAGTATAGAGGCCATCACTGTGGTGTAGTGGGTAAAGCCGCCGCCTGCAGTGCCAGCATCCCATATGGGTGCGGGTTTGAGTCCTGGCTGCTCCACTTCCAAAACAGCTCTCTGCTATGGCCTGGGAAAGCAGTACAAGATGGCCCAAGTCCTTGGGCCCCTGCACCTATGTGGGAGACCGGAGGAAGCTCCAGGCCCCTGGCTTCAGATCGGTGCAGCTCCGAGTGTTGCGACCATTTGGGGAGTGAATTAGCAAATGGAATACCTCTCTCTCTCTCTCTCCCTCTCTCTCTCTCTCTCTCTCTCTCTTTTTCTCCCTCTGCGCCTCTCCTTCTCTCTATGTATAACTCTGACTTTCAAATAAAATAAATAAATCTTTAAAAAAAAAAGAGAGAAAGAAACACAGTATAGAATGACAGTCTCTTTCTCATTGTTGGTTTTCACTCTTCTCACTTCTGAGTGTTTCAGGGTTGTATGTGTGTTATCAACATGCATATGAGGTTAGAGCTTTGGCTGTCTGCACAGTAGAGTGAGAGAGCTGCACTGGCTGTCCCTCCTCGCCCAAGTAAGGTAACATAACATGTCCGTGAGGTGCGCACAACTACAGAAGGCCACCTACATTTTTTAAAAAGATTTCTTTACTTGTTTGAAAATGAGAGTTAGAGAAGAGAAATAGAGATCTTCCATCCACTAGTTCACTCCTGAGATGGCCGCAACAGCTGGGGCTGGGCCAGGCCAAAACCAGAAATTTCCTCTGAGTCTCTCACGTGGGTACCAGGGGCCCATACAGGCCCTCTTCCACTGCTTTTCCAGACCATGAGCAGGGAGCAAGATTGGAAGTGGAGCAGCCGGGACACCAACAGGTGCCCATGTGGGACGCCAGCATCTCAGTCAGTGGTTTCACCCCTACCCCACAACTCTTGCCCAACCTTCTACATTTACATACAGTTTTGCTGGCTCCATTTAAGTTGATTGCCTCCCGAATCTAAAATCTGCAGTGATATTTATTTATTTATTTTAGATTTATTTACTTACTTGAAAGGCAGAGTTACAGAGAGGGAGAGACAAAGGCACAGAGAAAGAGATTGTCCCTCTACTGCTTCACTCCTCAATGGCCACAACAGCTATAGCTAGGCACAACCTAACCCAGCAGCCTAGAACTCCATCTGGGACTCCCACACAGGTGGCAGGGGCCCAGGCACTTGAGCCATGTTCCACTGCTTTCCCAAGAGCATTAGCAGGGAGCTGGACTGGAAGTGGAGCAGGGACTTAAACTGCTGCTCATACGGGAATGCTGGTGTCTCAGGTAGCACCACCAGTGCCAACCCCATAAAATCCATGGTGGCCTTAGAAGAGAGAATGGAATGATTTCTCATTCGTGTGCCTTACCAATTTCTAATGTGCACGGGTAAGACTTTTTTTTTTTATTGTATGAGCCATCATGGCTACTTTGAGGAAGCTACAATTCAAAGGATGACATTCTAGCTATATAGTGCCAAGATTGAGTCAAGCACCCAGTTTGGTGTCAGTTCACTTCGTGAGCTAAAAGTTCTGACCCTTGAGAGTAGGGAAGTGCATTCTTGGAAGACGAAAAGACTTCCCGGAACAGTCTGGCATCTGTTTAGAATCCTAACTTCATAGAGCTTGATGGACCTTTAGCACATCTTCTGTAATATCTTCATTTAGGACAGCTGTGCTTACAGACGGACGCTAGGTTTAATGTTCTCAGACAAAAATGAATTTGAAATAGTAGTATTGTATATTGAATATTTACCAACTGCCAACCTTTGGGATTAGCTTTTAATATGGTGTCTTAGTCCATTTGAGCTGCTTTAATAAAATAGCTGGAACTGGTCGGCTTCTGAACAACAGAGATACGCATTCCTCACAGTTCTATAGGCTGGGGTGTCTGAGTTCACAGTGGAGCAGGCGAAGTATCTACAAGAATCTGCTCTCTCATTCATAGACGTGGCGCAGGTGCAAGTGAGCTTTCTGGAGTTTTCTTTTATGAGGGCATTGATCTTTCTCCTGAGGGCTCTAGCCTCATGACCTAAACACCTGCCAGAGGACTCACTTCCAACTGCGAGCACACTGGGGAGTGTATGTTAACACAGGAATTTTCCTTTCGAAGACAAACATTTCTTCCATGGTATATGCATTACTCTTTAGCTTCACAATTGTTTGACATAGGTCATAGTCTTAAATATTTCCCTATCCCCTATATCGAAACTCACTCTCCAAGAGGTTAAATAAATTGCCTGACGTCAGTGACTAGTTAGAGGTATCACCACGTCTGCCTGCTGTACAGCCTGAGTTCTTAACCACAGGTTTATTCTAGTTTACAAAGACTTAAAACACAACTCTTGAAGTTGCTTCCTCTTTATCTACTTACAAATAAGAAAGACCTATTATTAACAGCATTCATATTGCAAATTCTGTAAAATCATACTGCCTTGAGGTGCATATTATGGGGATTCTTGCAGAATCAATTTAGTTCTGTCAGTAATTTATGATTGTGTTGACTATGTTCTTATTGTGTTAGTCATTGTGTAATATGAAAGATACAGTCATGAAATTTCAAATCAATTTGGTTTTTTAGAAGATACATTAATCCACCACTAAGTTACTTGAAGATGGTAACAGTAGTCCCCACATTTTACTTGAGATAAAGACATAGGAGACAGAGAAGGGGAAGAGATACTCATGGAAAAAAAGGTACAAGACTACACTCTCCACATATCTGTCTTCCCTTGAAGTCTTATCTACCTTTCTCTTTTCTCTTTGTCCTCCCAAAATTCTTTAGTGATTTTCAGTCTTTGTCATAAAAAACAAATTACAGTGAATACAGATTAATCTTTTATTTATTTTAAAGATTTATTTATTTATTTGAAAGGCAGAGTTACAGAGAGAGAGAGAGACAGAGACAGAGATTTTCCATCCGCTGGTTCACTTCCCAAATGATTGCAACAGCCAGGAATGTGCCAGGTTGAAGCCAGGCACATAGAGCTTCATCCATGTCTCACATGTGGGTGCAGGGGCCCATCCTCTGCTCCCAGATGCATTAGCAGGGAGCTGGATCAGAAGTGGAGCAGTCAGAACTTGAACTGGCACCCATATGGGATGATGGCCTTGTAGGTGGAGACCTACCCCACCACGCCACATCGCGTGCCTCAGATTATTTCATCTTAATGGGGTGGATTTTCTGTTTAGTTTTATAGAGTCCCTTTCACATTGGTACTTCTTACTCTATTAATTGTAGAAAACTAAGGGCAGGAAAAGCTATCAAGAATCAGCATAGTAGAAATATCAATTTTATCCAAAGTGACATACAATTTTAATTCATTTCTTAAAATCCAGGAAATATTTTTCTAGCAATATCTCCATGATTCTAAAATTTATATGGAAAGGTCAGGAAATTAGAATAACTAAAAGTTTTGAAAGATTAAAATAACATCAAACAAATCACTTTACTCAGTTGTAGAGATGATCTAGCAACAACAATCCAGACTAGGGTATTGAAAGATGTATAAATCAGTGCACTAGGTAATCTGGAAGTAGTTTGTAAAGGTTTGAAGTGAATTCATTGGAGGATGTCTGTTCAGCACATGGTACAAGAACAATTGAGTATTCACGCAGAAAAAAGTGAGCCTCAACTTGTCTCATGTCATGTAAAAATGAACTAAAACTGGATCATAAAATTAAGTTGAAAATGTGAAAAATATAGAACTTTTAGAAGAAATTATAAGAGAATCCTCAAAACATAGGGCTTGGTGGGGAATTAGACATGACACCAGGCACAAGTATGTAAAAAGAAAAAAAACCTGGAGTTTTTGAAGTTGCACTTCATCCACATTGAAAACGTTTGCTCCCAACAGACCCTGTCAAGGGTGGCATGAGGCAGACGGCAGAGCGGGGAGCAACCAGACCCGACTGTCGCCTAGGCAACTGGCAGTTCTGACGGACTGTTCTGGAGCTCTGAGTAGACTGAAGGCTTTCAGTTTCCACAAGAAGACTTGGAAGGCTAATTGTGGTTAATCTCCGTCAAATTCAGCTCTTCATGGCTGTCCATCTACTACTCCCTGCCCCACGGTGGCAGCCAGAACAGTGATAGGAGCTGTTTGTGCGAAACTGCTCTGTTCCAGATATCAAGGGTCTGTGCTCTGAGTGATTACTGATGCTTCTCGCTGCAGAGGTCAGAGCGAGGTGGCCGTCAGCATGCGTGCAGGCCCCTTCCCCTGCAGCTGAAGTGACTTCCAGGGGAATTAAAACAACAGGGATCTTTTATCTTCCCTCTGTGGTGTTCTCTTTTTCCCTTTTGTGATCCAAGCATTAAAGATGGAGACATCCAGAACTGTTTATATGAGGAAAATTAGAAACTGTGCATGCCCAGGGAAATATACAAGCTCTGAAAAGACCTTAGAAGACCTTAATGTGTATGTGTGTGTGTGTGTGTGTGTGTGTATATATACACACATATATACTTTTTTTTTGACAGGCAGAGTTAGACTGAGAGAGAGAGAGAAACAGAGAGAAAAGTCTTCCTTTTTTTCCATTGGTTCACCCCCCAAGTGGCTGCTACGGCCAGCATTGCGCCAATCCAAAGCCAGGAGCCAGGTGCTTCCTCCAGGTCTCCCATGGGGTGCAGGGCCCAAGCACTTGGGCCATCCTCCACTGCACTCCTGGGCCACAGCAGAGAGCTGGCCTGGAAGAGGGGCAACCGGGACAGAATCCAGCGCCCCGACCAGGACTAGAATCTGGGGTGCCAGCGCCTCAGGCGGAGGATTAGCCTATTGAGCCGCGGTGCCAGCCCTTAATGTATATGAAACTTATTTATACCTTAGACTGATATTTTGCACAGAACTATCCAATAATAATTAAAAAACCAAAAGCAACAAATAAAAGCAAATACAAAAGACAGCAAGCCTGGGGAAAAGGTAGGGATTTCCAGAGATACATTATTATCCAAATGACTGGTTCTAAACAAAAAATCATGAGGCATATGAAGAAACATGAAAATTTGGCCCATTTAAAGGGAAAAGTTAGCAGACTCTTTCCCTGAACAATATCTAATGGCAGATGTATTAGACAAAAACCTTAAAAGAGCTGGCTTAAAGTTGCCAATAGCAAACTAAAAGAAGATGTAGAAGAAGTCAAGGCAACAATGCTTGAACAAAATGAAAGTGTCAATAAAGAGAAACACAAAAAGAAACAGCAGATTCTAGAGCTAAAAATGTGTTAACTGAAATGAAAAATTCACTAAAGGGATTCAGAGGCAGATTTAATTAGGCAAAAAAAGAATCCGTGAACTTGACTGTGGAACCATGGGAGTTAATGAATCTGAAGAGCTAAAGGAAATAAGGTGGAAGAGTGGCCGGCATCGTGGCTCAACAGGCTAATCCTCTGCCTTGCGGCACCGGCACACCAGGTTCCAGTCCCGGTCGGGGCGCCGGATTCTGTCCCGGTTGCCCCTCTTCCAGGCCAGCTTTCTGCTGTGGCCAGGGAGTGCAGTGGAGGATGGTCCAAGTGCTCGGGCCCTGCACCCCATGGGAGACCAGGATAAGCACCTGGCTCCTGCCATCGGATCAGCGCGGTGCGCCAGCCCAAGCGTGCCGGCAGCAGCAGCCATTGGAGGGTGAACCAACGGCAAAAGGAAGACCTTTCTCTCTGTCTTTCTCTCTCTCTCTCACTGTCCGCTCTGCCTGTCCAAAAAAAAAAAAAAAAAAAAAAAAGATGGAAGAGTAATGAATAGACTCCTGTAGTACAGCGCTCCGATGGACAAGCCTACATGTGTGGGAGTCTTAGAAGCACATAACTGGGAGAACTGGACAAAGAATACTGCAGGAAACAGTGACCAAAAGCATCTCAATTTTGATGGAAGATGTGCACATGAATATCCAAGAAGCTCAATCAGCTACCAAGAAGGTGAACTCTGAGAAACCCACACCAAAACATATTACAGTCAAACATGCACACGCTAAAGTGAAGAGAATCTTGAAAACACGAGAGAAGTGACTTACCACGTTCAGGTCTCCTCGAGAGAATTGCCAACAGATTGGGGCCAGCGTGGAGGCATAGCAGTAGAGCCACCAGCTGCAAAGCCAGCATCCCATATAGATGCCAGTTGCAGTCCCAGCTGCTCCACTTACCATCCAGCTCCCTGCTAATGTACCTGGGAAAGCAGCAGAGGATGGCTCAAGTGCTTGGGCCCTTGTACCCAGGTGGGATACCAGAAGAAGCTGCAGGCTCCTGGCTACAGACCAGTCCAGCCCTGCTGCTGTGGCCATGTGGAGAGTGAACCAGTGGATAGAAGATTCCTCATACACACACACACACACACACACACACACACACACACACAACTGTGCCTTTCAAATAACTAAATAAATCTTTAAAAAATTGTCAACAGATCTATCATCAAAAACTTGGCAGGCTACCAGTCATTAGTCTTATGTATTCATTATGCTAAAAAAAAAAATAGCTGTCAACCAAAAGTCTTATATCTGGAGAAACTATTCTTCAAAAGTGAGGGAGAAGTGAAGACATCGCCAGGTGGAGACTCTGAGGGTGTTCATTACCACCAGATCCGTCCTGCGTGGAGCACTCTAGGGGAGCCTTCAGGGTAGAGTGAAAGGACACTACACAGAAGCACCCAACCGTGAAGGAAACAGGCTCTCAGCCCAGCTCGCTACAGTGACAAGAGGTAGTAGTATCACAAAGGTTGTCTACAGCTTTTCTTTTTCTGCGTAATTTAAGGGGATAGTACATTTTAGAAAAGAATGATTAATCTAAAAGCTATGATTGTAATTTTGTTTGCAACTCCATCTTTTGTTTTCTACATAATTTAACAGACTGACTAATGCATTGAAAAGAATTACTAGTTTATATTTAGGGGTAAATGGTGTATAAAACTATAATTTTGTGACATCAGCAACCAAGGGTTAGGGGGACTGAGCTGAAAGGAGTGGAATTGTTACATGTTATTAAAGGTAAGGTGATATAAATATAAAATCACCATGTTAACCACAAAGGAAATAACCAAAGAACACACACAAAAGAAATTCACAGCAGGGTGAAAAAAAAGTGGAAATAAAGATGTCTGTATTGGAAACAAAGAAACAAGAATGTTTACAGAGAACTTTGGAATGCTATACACACATATACAAAATACCTGCTAGACCTAATGAATTTAACAAACTAGCAGGATAAAAAAACAGTACATAAAAAGCAGTTGCATATCTATACACCAACAGCTTACAACCTGAAAAGGAAATTATGATAATTCCTTTTATAATAGCATCAAAAGCATGACATATCTTGGAAACATAACCAAGATGAAGAACAATGTATACAGTGAAAAATGCAAAAAAAAAAAAAAAATACAGCTGAAAGAAATTAGGGGCTAGCTCTGTGGCACACTAGGTTAACCCTCTGCCTGCAGCGCTGACATCCAATATGGGCACTGGTTCTGGTCCCAGCTGCCCCTCTTCCAATCCAGCTCTCTGCTATGCCTGGGAAAGCAGTAGAAGATGGCCCAAGTCCTTGAGCCCCTGCATCCACGTGGGAGATCCAGAAGAAGCTCCTAGCTCCTGGCTTCGGATAGGCACAGCTCCGGCCATTGTGGCCATCTGGGGAGTGAACCAATAGAAGGAAGACCTTTCTCTCTGTCTCTCCCTCTCACTGTCTGTAACTCTACTTC
Source organism: Sylvilagus floridanus (assembly GCA_949820135.1). Lineage (NCBI taxonomy): Eukaryota > Metazoa > Chordata > Mammalia > Lagomorpha > Leporidae > Sylvilagus > Sylvilagus floridanus. The sequence continues at coordinate 85,237,202 of OX463239.1, forward strand.
TCAAATAAATAAATAAAATCTTAAAAGAAAAAAAAAGTAAAATTAAAGACACAAATAGGGGTTGGTGTTGTGGCATAGTGGGTAAAGCTGCTGCCTACAACACTGGCATCCCATCTGGACGCCAATCTGTGTCCTGGCCGCTCTATTTCCAATCCAACTCCCTGCTAATGACTTGGGAGAAATGATAGCGGATGGCCCAAGGGCTTGGGAACCTTCCTACCTGCATGGGAGACCTGGATGAAGCTCCTGACTCCCGGCTTTGGCCTGGCCCAATGCAGGCCTTTGAGGCCATCTTGGGAATGAACCTGCAGTGGAAAGATTGATCTCTCTCTCTCCCTCCCTCTCTCTCTAACTCTGACTTTCAAATATAAATAAAACTTAAAAAGACACAAATAAATGGAAACATCCCATGTTCATAGTTTGGCAGACATTGTAGAGATGCGAGTACTACCCAAAATCAACGACAGATTCAGTGTGAACTCTGACAAATTCCTACCAATGTTTTTTGCAGACCTATGAAAAAAGGTTCTGATAGTCATATGAAATCTCAAGGAACCCTGAAGGGCCAAACAGTCTTGCAGCAGAACAGTGCTGGAAGCGTCACACTTACTAAATTCAAAACTTAACTCCAAAGATACATAATCAAAGCTGTGTGTCACTGGCATAAAGACAGACATAAGCACTAATGGAATAGAACAGTAAGCCCAGAAAAAAAACCCTTGCAGGTGATTTTTTTCACACGGACGCTAGTATTATTCAAGGGGGAATGGACGGTCTTTTCAACAAATGGTGCTGCCAAAACTGGACATCCACATGCAAAGGATGAAGCGGGGCCCTTCCTTGATGCCATAGACAAAGAGGAACTCAGAGTAGGTCAGCAGCCAAAATGTAACACCTCATCTGTAAAGCTGTTGGAAGAAGACTTGGTTAGGACAAAATTTAATAACACTGAATTTGGCAGTGATATTGGTTATGGAAGCAAAAGTACAAATAGAAGAAATACACAAGTTGGACTTCATGGAAACTTTAAAATTTTGTGCATCAAAAGATACTATCCATATATTAAAAAGGAAAATATGGGAAAAGACTTTCAATTTAGGTATTTGTTGAGGTATTAATAATTAAAACTCAGAAACAAAAAAAGACAACCCAATTCAAAAATGGCAAATGAGTTGAATAGACATTTCTCCAAAGAAGATAAGCTAATTTCTAACAAGCACATGAAAAGATTCTCAGCATCACTAATCATTAGGGAAATGCAAATCCAGATTACATTAGTATGATAGCCAATACCCAAAGGGATGGTTACTAGCAGTAAAACAGAAAATTAGCATTGGCAAGGATGAGGGGAGACTGGAGCCCTCCTGCACTATTGGTACTTTACACTTTACAGTGGTACACCCTCTATGGAAAACAACATACCAGTTCTTCAAAACTTCAAACTAGAATTACCCTATGATTCATCACTTCTGCTGGGTATGTGTCTCAAATAATTGATAGTAGGGTCTCACAGAGATACTTATAACCCATGTTCATAGCAGCATGATTCACAATAGCAAAAACATAGAAGCAATGTTAAGTATCCACTGCTGGTTGCGCAGATAAGTTAAATGTGATGTTAATAAAATGAAATATTCAGGCTGAAAGAGGAGAGAAATTATGACGTATACTTTAACATAGACAAACCTTTAGGGCATCATTCTCGCTGAAATAAGCCAGTCACAAAGAGGCGTACAGTGTAGGATCCAGCAATATGAAGTACTTAGAATAGTGAAAGTTGTGGAGCTAGGAAACAGGATGGTGGGTGCGGGGCTGCAAGGAAGAGAATAGGGGTTGTCAGTGGATATAGCCTCATGGTTGTACAAGGTCCAGGAGTTTTAGGTGGATGGAGGTAATGGTTGCACTTTATGAATGTGATTTTTACCCTGGAGCATATGCTTAAGCTAGTTAGGTTGCTATATTTTAAGTGTTTGTTACCTCAATTTGAATAGTTTTTTGGGGGGAAAGGCATTATAATATGATTTTTTAAATGGAAGCCCACTGGGAAGGATGTTTACCAAATGTCAATAGTGGTTTGAATGAGTACTGGATCTGTGCTCCATGTTGCATTCTTTATGCTGTAATGGAATATGTAAGTGTTTTACAGCCAGCTTGTATTGCCTTTACAATTAGAAGATAAGTATGATTTTCATTTCCCGGGGGGGGGGGGGGATGGAGTGAGAGAGCACGTGGAGGCTAACCGTGATGTTCTCCGGTTAGCCGTGCACACAGGCTGCTGTGCGAGGCTTTGTTCTCACCGCTCACGGGGCTGCCCTCGTCCTGTTAAATCTGCATTGTGTTTTGGAAGAAGGTGATTCCATCAATTCTTTAGTTCTTCAAATGTATTTTTAGGACTTTTGTTGGAAAACAATTATTTCTGTGGGCTTACATCTACTCTAACATTAGATTTTAAAATTCTCTACTGCTGAGATTAACTGCAGCAGAAATATTCTCTGGTAGAGTAAATGGCCAAAGAATGAGTGCATTGAGTGGTGGAAATTCTCCCTCCATGCTCACATGGCCAGCAAGACAACAGCATCGCAGGGAAGTGAGGATCTGATCGTGCTGTGTGGAAGAGCTAACCTTTGAACACACCACGACAAGACAACCCAGGAAGAGAAGGTTTATCTCAAATCTTTCACTGAGAGCCTGGCCCTCAGATGAGGGATGTGGTGGGTAAGGCCACCACCTGCAATGCCAGCAACCCATATGGGCGCTGGTTTCGAGCCCCGGCTGCTCCACTTCCCATCCAGCTCTCTGCTTTGACCTGGGAAAACAATGGAAGATGGTGCAAATCCTTGGGCCCCTGCCCCACGTGGGAGCCCAGAAGAAGCTCCTGGCTCCTGGCTTTGGATCAGCTCATCTCTGGCCATTGTGATCATTTGGGGAGGAGTGGACTAGTGGTTGGAAGACCTCTCTTTCTCTCTCTCTGGCTCTACCTCTCTCTGTAACTCTTCCAAATAAATAAAATAAATCTTAAAAAAAAAAAAAAGTAGGGACCTGTAGCAGCTGGCAGGAGAAGATTAACAAGAGTTCTGAGAACACAGTTTTACCCACTGACTCATTTTGCCAACCATAATTCACAGTAGATGTTTTAAGTGAATTGCAGTCAGTTGAAATCACTAAACATAGGAAGTGATCGAAGAGCAAGTGAAGTGGTGACATTCCCCTCTTTCTGTCACTGCAGGGCAAATCACGTACGTGTTCTCCTAATAGGGAAAATTGGAAGCTAGAAAACAGCTCCCCTAACGTCAATGCTCAAGTGATTGTCCCCATATGCTAACAAAAGAATAGTGGAGAAAAAGTTAACATTATCGTTCTCGCTTGTACTTTTTAAAGATGAACATTTCTGTCACATAGCCCCAGGAAAAGTTACCTAAAAATGCCAAATTAGGAAAATGAAGGGAAACTTGATCCTAAAGAAACTGATTTTTCTTGGAGAATGGCCAGCTTTTGTTTCCTACCACTCACTTGCATATAAAAAGAGAGAAAACAAAGCCCCCTCACGCTGCCCTGTGCTCTGATGATGAGACAGCATGGACCATTAGGTGCCTTGTGCTTTCATGCAGGTATTTTTCACCAGAGGACTGGTTACAGGAGACAAAACAGCCGTTGTTTAAATGCAGTGGGAGAAATGTACAGTTGTTGCCTTTACTTCCAGGTAGATTTGTTCAATACTTCTTCTGTGCTCCACCATATATCTGCCTAGAATAGAGAAGCACCAGGACTCCTGGCCACTTCAATTGCACCCTTTCAAAACCATCAGGCAGGTGTTTTTTTGTTTTGTGTTTTTTTAAATGGTGGCAAACCACAGAGAAGTAACACTTCACAGCCATGAGGATAGCTGTAGCCAGAGGGAAAACCAGGAAGGAGGGAACGAGGAGGGAGGGACAGAGAGAGAGAAGAAAGAAGGACAGAAAGTAGCAGGCATTGGCAATGCTGTACCAGCATTAGGACTTAAGTACATGAGTGGTAGGAATCTGAAAGTTTCAGCCATTGAAAACAAGTTTGGGCCGGCGCTGCAGCTCAACAAGCTAATCCTCCGCCTTGCAGCGCCGGCACACTGGGTTCTAGTCCCGGTCCGGGCGCCGGATTCTGTCCCAGTTGCCCCTCTTCCAGGCCAGCTCTCTGCTGTGGCCCAGGAGTGCAGTGGAGGATGGCCCAAGTGCTTGGGCCCTGCACCCCATGGGAGACCAGGAGAAGCACCTGGCTCCTGCCATCGGATCAGCATGGTGGGCCGGCCGCAGCGCGCTGGTGGCGGCGGCCATTGGAGGGTGAACCAACGGCAAAAAGGAAGACCTTTCTCTCTGTCTCTCTCACTGTCCACTCTGCTGTCAAAAAAAAAAGTTTGGAAGATCCTCAAAACATCAAACAGTGGCGGTGGATGCCTGGAAGACACCAGAGACGATGCTTACATGGGGCCAGAGCTCCTGAGTCTGATTCCTAGCTCCAGCTCCCTGCTACTGCAGACCCTGGGAGAAAGTGGGACAACTCAAGTAGTTAGCTCCTTACCACCCATGTAGGAGACCTGGATTGAGGCCATGACTCCCGTCTTCTACCCAGTCAGGGCTCTGTCTCTCTTTCTCTCTGCCTCTTGAAAAAAAAAGAAGTTAAACATAGAATTACCACATAACCCACCAGTTCCATTCCTAGATATACACAAAAAAGCATTGAAAACAAAGTCTGAAACAAATATTTGTATACAAATCTGCGTAGCTGTGTTATTCATAGATAATCCAATTATGACCAATCAGTAACAGAACAATATTGATTCAAATATTTGGAAAATAAGCAACCCATTTGTAAACACTGCATAGGTCAATGAGGAAGTCAGAATAGAAATTATATTTTTAGTTGAATGAAAGTGAAATCACAGCATATCAAAATGTGGGGATGCTTGTAAAGCAATAGGAAATTTCTAATTAAACACTTAATTAGGAAAGAGGGAAGAATAGCCTCAAGTCAGTGACCTGAGCTTCCACTAGTAAGAAATAGAAAAAGTTGAACAAATAAAACCCAAAATAAACATGAGGAAAGAATGAAAAACTGAAATCATTCAAATTTAAAACAAAAGCAATAAAGAAAATAAATGAAACCGAAAGATGAGTAAAATTAATACCCTTTTAACTAGACTGATAGAAAAACAAGACAAATTACAAATGTGAGGACGAAGTGGGGGATGACAGGTGCAGATCATACAGTATTACAAGGACAGTACGGGACTGGAGCAGGTTTTAGCCTGGCAGTGAAGACATGCACATCCTGCATGGGAGTGCCCAGTTTTAATGTCCGGTTCTGACTCCTGACTCAGCTTCCTGCTAACGCAAACTCTGAGAAGGAGTGGTATTTGGGTGACTGCCACTCAGCCTGGGGAACGTGGATTGTGATCCTGGCTCCTGGTTTGGGAGGTAGCCAGTAGATAGGGGAGCCTTTTCTCTTTGTCTTTTATTTATTTGAAACAAGTAAGAAACATTGTGGACCAGCGCCGTGGCACAGACGGCTTAAGCCTTTGCCTGTAGGACCAGCATCCTGTGTGGATGCCAGTTCAGCTCCCAGCTGCTGCACTTCCGATCCAGCTAATGTGCCTAGGAAAAACCGCTGAAGATAGCCCAAGTTCTTGGGCCCCTGCCACCAACATGGAGACCTGGAAGAGGCTCCTGGCTCCTGGCTTCAGCCTGCCCTAGCCCCAGGCTGTTGAGACCATTTGGGAAATGAACCAGAGAATGGAAGATCTCTCTGCCTCTCTTTCTCTTTCTGTAACTCTACCTTTCAAATAAATAAATAGTGCTTGCTTTGGCAGCACATATACTAAAATTGGAATGATACAGAGAAGATTAGCATGGCCCCTGCACAAATAAAAAAAAAAATAAAATAAATAAATACATCTTAAAAAAACAAAAAGGAAAGAACAGAACATTGTGCCCATAAATTCAAAATCTTAAATGGAACATTTCTTGATTGATCCAAACTAACAAAGCTGACTCAAGAAAATAATACATAATTGAATAGTTTTATATGGATTGAAGAAATTTAATTTGGGGCTTAAAACTTCCCACTAAAGAAAACTCCAGACCCAGAGGCCTTTACTGGCAAATGCTACTAAGGAAGTATTTAATGAAGAAATAATATTGATTCTGCACAAACTGCCAGGAAATAAAAGAAGACAGAGCACTTCTCAACCCATTTATGAAGCCAGTGTTATTATGACATCAAAACAAGTTGAATGGATTACAAGAAAGAAACCTATAAACAGACACAAAAGTCCTCAAGAACATATTAACAGGTCAAAATCACCAATATGTAAAAATGATACTGCATTATGACTAAGCAGGCTTTATCCCAAGAAGACAAGGCTGTTTTGATCTTTAAAATGAGTCAGTACAATTTACTATCTCAGCAAATTAAAAGGAAAAAAGTCTATGTGGTTATCTCAATGATGAGGTAGCACATCAATTTATAATTTAAAAGTTTCTGCAAACTAAGAGTAGAAAGATTTTCTCAACCTGGTAGACGGAAATATAAGTATCTTTGTGATGAAAACCCAAGTATTTTCTTCCTGAGATGGGGAACAAGGCAAGGATCCCATAACCAGTTCAGTAAGGCAAGAAAAAAGAAATAAAAGGAATACAAATTGAGTAGAAAGAAAGCTCTCTATATTTGCAAGTGAAATAATTTTATCCGGAAAATCCTGGACAATCTGCCCCCAAAATATACTAGAATAAGTGAATTAGTAAAGTCACAGGATTCAAAATTATTATATAAAAATCAATCATGTCTATTATTTAGAGATTAACATTATAGAAAACTCCACCTACAGGCGCACTGTATAGGACTGTGAAACGTGAAATACGTAAGTATAAATCAATGAAACATGCACAGTGTCTGTGCTGATGAGCTGCAAAGCACTGTTGAAAATGGTCAGAGATCCCAGGAGGAGAAGGGAGCGGTGTGTTCAGCTGTTGGAAGAGGCCAGTTAGGATGCCAACTCCATCAAATTGTTCTGTGGATTGAATGAGATCCTTGTCAAAATCCTCATGGAGATTTTTTGTGGCAGTTGACAATCTGATTGTAAAATTTATTTGGAAAGGTAAAAGCATCTTGAAAAGAGCCAAAACCGCTTTTAATAACCGCTTTTTTTTGTTCAACTGGAGAACTCACACTGAGAGGCTACTGAAATCAAGTAGTGTATCATTAAAGAGATAGATACAACACCTGCATCTGTGGAGAATACAGTCCAGAAATAGACGTGTAGTACGTATGCTTCAGAAAGTGTGTGGACAGTAGAATTAAAAGATAGGTTTACTTTGGTGCAAGTTTTGAAATCAGTGCATACTAGGGGTCATCAAAAAGTTCATGGAAAATATATGTTGTGAAAAAAGTAAATGTGTGGATTTCAAAATTTTTTTGCACCTCACAAACTTTTTAAGTACTCTTGTACATATAATCGGTTGACTTCTGACAAAGATGCAGAGATAATCTAAAGTAAAAAGATTAGTCTTTTGAACAAGTGGTGCTGGAACAGTTAGCCACTTAAAACCAAAAATCAAAAGGAACAAAAGAGCATCGGTCCATATCTTGACACAGGCCTCAGAGATCAATGAAGAGTAGATTGGAAGAGATTCTATTTGGTAGAAGTGGAGGACAAGATAAGACTACAAAGAACTGAAACTGGTCTGATAGAGGGAATGACTGCAAAAAGACTTGTTTATTCAACTCGCTTATTAAGTACCCTGCTGTTGTAACTCAGAGGCTGCCTTGGATTGGAGATCCCTTGAGGAAGTCACATACAAGCAATAGCCACACAGCAATGCGAGCTGCCGTGGGGTTGCCAGGAGGGCCCAGAGGAGGAGTGGCCAGTCCCCTGCACTTAGCCTTCCCCAGCCAGCGCCATGAGCCCTGAGTGTGGAGAGGAACTAAAAGCTGGAGTGTAATTTATCCATTGTCCTTTTGAGGATTTTGAGAAATTGTTCATTTGATTGCTCAAGTGGAATATGGGATCTCTTCCATCTGCTGCCTCTTGAATCTGTGATAATTACCCCCACACTCAAAGAATAGACAAAGTGAAGAAATCTGATGGGGTTTCATCTTGTCTTTCCCGTTTGCTGTCGTTTGATCTGCTTCGAAGTGGGTTGCCTTGCGTTGGCTTCCAGTTGCTAGCCATTCTGTACAATCTCTGTCACACAAGGGAACCAACAAAGGGCTTTCTCCAGAGGCCACCAAAACTCTGTAGGGATGAAAAGGTTTTTTCTTCACGAAACGGTCTCCATCACGTTCCATGCACATGGAAAAGGGAGCTGCGTGTGATCACTTGCCAACCTTCTGTGGGTTTCTAATGCACGTCCTCATCTCTCTCGGAGGGATTATTCATGGCAACTTGTTCTCACACTTTGCTTAAAGTAAGTACTACTTCTATCCCCCCAGTCCTCTATCACATAGCAGGAGCGCTAGTGGAGGTTGCTTTTCCATAAAAAGAACTGTGCCACCTACTCCTCAAATGCCACTGATTAAGAGAATCAGTGATTGATTTTTCCTGGGGAGCAAATTAGGCCTTCCCTTGAGAGTGGAAAGAAGGAAATAATGGTATGTCAAGAATGAAGATGGCTATGTTATGAGGAAAATGTTTATGCAGTTGCCATGGAAACAACATGTAGGCATTCCAAACAGGAGCTTATATCTCTGTATTTGTCAAATAGAAGTCAGATATGGATTGCATTCATTCTCTTTCTGGCCCAGATTTAGTCTGACATATGGCTGTGTAAAATATGCTCCTGCTTTTGTGTATTCTCTTAATATTTGTGGGAGCCTGGCGATACACAGGCTGCCACATTCTAAAAGCATGAAGTGAGGCACAGAAATAAAACCCGAGAAAGCAGTTCTCCTTGCAAGTAATCCCTGAAATATATATATTGTACAGCACATAGTGCCCACTGCTGGGCTTTCCAGTGACTTTCATAATTGCCAGAGCTAATTAATTTTCCTTAATCTACAGTGTTGGACCTAATTGGCATGACTATTCATGAGTGATGTCAGGTGCTGAAAATGTAAGGCTTGGTAGTTTAATCTCGTTCCACGTGTGTGGCCTCACTGCTCGCGTGGAATAAGGCACCACAGTCCACCTCTGAAGTAGCACTTCTCTGTTGCAAGGCATCAGTGGCCCTCGTCTTCACGCCTGCAGTGAGGCAGGTGGGAATCTAGAGAGGGCACGTGTGCTTTGTGATGGGAGAGTCCAACAGTGTCTCAGCACTTGAACTCTTCCTTAGTGACCAATTCCAAAGGGAGGTCAGAAGATGGCAAAACCTAGGCCCTCCCTGCTACCCCGAGTGTGCGTTTGCACCTGCCCCGCACCTCCCCACCCGCAGGGGTCCTTAGCTGTGACCTTCAGTGCCCACAGCCAGGAGCGACCCGGTGTCGCCACCATGTTCATCACATGGCCAGAGCTGGTAGAGGATCACCATGTGGATGAAGCCACCCTCCCTCCAACCCGGCTCCCTCAAGCCCGGCAGTGCTGGCCTGCAGGGTCTGGCACCTGCGTTGTGTCCAGTAAAGCTCTGGGATGCGGCTGGGGGAAAGAAAATGCAAACTGCCGCTGCAGCTACTGCCTTTTAATGGGGACACAGACCAAAATAGGAGGAAAATCTAAACACAATTGGAATAGGCTCCTCTCACGGGAAGTTGGGAGTTTGCCACTTAACTCCAGTACCTTGTCTTTTCACAGCAAGGTTATTAGCCATTTCGTGGTCGTCAGTTTATGGTCCTGTGTATTTTCCCTTCTCTTCGACTTCCTCAAAGGCGTGTGCTTTGTGAGCAGAGAGCCTAGAGGCTTACTCTCTTGTTAAAACAGTAATTGCTTATGTAGTCCAATAAATGTAACAGTAATTTAATGAGACCAAATAGCTGTAGAGATTAAGCAGTGGGCTTTTCCTAAGAGGTAAATTTTAAGTCAAAATTTAACAAAGAAAGACCTTCTAGAGGGCGTTTTGGCAATATATATAAAAAGTTTTGAAAATATATACCCTTTGATTTAAAAAAGTGTACTTCTAAGAATTTATCTTAAGGAAATAACGCTGTGTGCAAAGATTAAATTGGGAGAATATTTATTAATTCTGTATATAATAGAGATATGCTGGAAACTACTTAAGCATCAGATCAAAGGAATGCATATAAATAATTTTGGCACCAATCCAGAAAATGAAGACGGGGTGTAGCCATTTAAAATGGTATTACAGGGACCAGTGCCTGGGCATTAGCATCCCATATGGACACAGGTTCAACTCCCGGCTATTCCTGTTCCGATCCAGCTCTCTGCTAATGCGGCTGGGAAAGCAGTGGAAAGTGGCCCAAGCCCCTGGGCCCCTGCACCCGTGTGGAAGACCCGGAAGAGGCTCCTGGCTCCTGCTTGTTCCGGCTGTTGCATCCATTTGAGGAGTGAACCAGTAGACGGAAGATCGATCTCTGGTGTGCCAGCGCTGCTGGCGGAGGATTAGCCCGTTGAGCCACAGCACCGGCCTACTCTGGTTGGGTCTTAAAATCAACTTAGGAATCTCTTCCTGGTCTCCCACATGGGTGCAGGGGCCTCCACTGCTATCCCAGGCCACAGTAGAGAACTGGACTGGAAGAGGAGCAACCAGAACTAGAACCCGGCGCCCATATGGGATGCCGGTGCCGCAGGCAGAGGATTAACCTGGTGAGCCATGGTGCCAGTCCCCCCCTTTTAAAGTTTTTATTTAATTTTAAGTTTTATTTAATTTGAAAGGGTAAGGCAGAGTTACAGAGAACAGAGGCATAGAAAGAGAAGGAGAGAGAGATGAATCTTCCATCTGCTGGTTTACTCCCCAGATGACCACAATGGCCGGAGCTGTGCCAATCAGGAGCCAGGACTTCTTCCGGGTTTCCCACGTGGATGCAGGGGCCCAAGGACTTGGGCCATCTTCTACTGCTTTCCCTCGACATAGCAGAGAGCTGGATTGGAAGAGGAGCAGCCAGGACTCGAACCGGTGCCCATATGGGATGCCGGCACTGCAGGCAGCCTTACCCACTCTGCCACAGCACCAGCCCCCAGCATACAGCTTCTATACCTGTTTTCTTGAATTTACACCCAAGAATTTCTTTTTTTCTCTCTTTTTTTAATTAAAGATTGTATTTATTTATTTGAAAGGTAGAGTTACAAGACAGTGATAGGGAGAGACAGAGAGAAAGGTCTTCCTTCCGCTGGTTCACTCCCCAAATGGCTGCAATGGCTGGAGCTGTGCCGATCTGAAGCCAGGAGCCAGGAGCTTCTTCCGGGTCTCTCATGTGGGTGCAGGGGCCCAAGCATTTGGGCCATCCTCCACTGCCTTCCCAAGCCATAGCAGAGAGGATGGGAAAAGGAGAAACCAGGACTAGAACCGGCGCCCATATGGGATGCCGGTGCCACAGGTGGAGGATTAACCTACTGCGCCACAGCGCCAGCCCCGTGAAGGATATTTTTTAAATTTTGGTTTCCTTCACTATGTTGCTTGTGTACAAAAATGCACTTGGTATGTTGACTTGTATCTACAGTTTTAAAATATTCACTTATTAATGCTAAGAGGCTTTCGTAGCTGCCTTGGGTTTCCCATGCGCACAATCATGCCATATGCAAATTGTTTCCTTCCTTTGCTCTTCAGGCTGCTCACGTTCGTGTATTGAAACCCGACTGTTTTTTGTGTTTTGACCTCATTTCCTGTGACTCAGGGAATTAGTTTATTAACCCTAAGGATTCTTTATGCATGCATAGATTCTTTAGGATTTTCTATCTATGAATTCTGTGGGTGATAATGTCACTACTTCCTTTCCAATTTAGATGCCTTATTTATTTTTCTTGCCTGATTGCTCTAGCTAGAAAACCTGGGACTACGTTGACTAGAAGTGGGGAAAGTGAGAATCTTTCTCTTGTTCGTGACTTTCGCTTGGGAGGTGGTGGGGTGAAGCTGTCAGTCCTTCACCGTGTAGTATAGTGTTAGCTGTGGGTTTCTCACAAATGCTCTTTCCTTAAGTTAGGAGAATTCTAGTCACTCCACATTATTTCCATCACCTGATATTATACTTTATCATTTTAGCCAATGCGGTCAGTGTGTAGTGATACCTTATTAGAATTTATGACATTGAACTCTTTTCCATGTTGGGCACAGAATTTGTTTTTGTATGATTATTTTCCTTTGAAAACAATGTCAGATAATTTACCAATGTCAGATAATTTAAATGTATGTTGAATTCAGCAGGAGTCAGGCTCTCTTAGTGTTTAGTTTGTGTCTCTAGGTTTTTATTGTCAATTTTTCTTTCATTATAGTTGTGGGCTTACTTTTGTAATAAAGTAAATTTTTGAAAAACTGGGTCTTACAATGTAACCCACATTATTTTAGTAATTTATGAACACCTAAACATTTTTAAAGAAACAGGAGGAAATAATTTTTTACTATGGAAATAGTGAAGTATTATATTTTCTTTAAAAAAAAAGATTTATGTACTTACTGGAAAGCCAGAGGTACAGAAAGAGAGAGAGAGGAGAGAGACAGAGGGAGGTCTTTCATCTGCTGATTCACTCCCCAAATGGCCACAGGAGCGTGGAACTCTTTCCTGGTCTCCTACAGAACAAAAAAACTGGAATAGGAAGCTAAAAGAAAAATGGGCCCAAAACAGTGAAGCCCTGAAAAATCTCATCCGCATTTGCAGATGGGAATTGTAATTTAGAATATGCCTAGGAGTGGAGTACAGTAAAAGGCCTATGTGACCACAGGGCTGCTTTATGTCAATCCTGCTGGACAAACAAATGTGTGAGTCTGTCTCTCCCTCCCTTTATTCCTCCTTGGTATCTCAGATATAAAAACAGATAGCGTGGGTGCTTTAAAAGCCATGGCAGTGACCCAGCCCCCAGTGTTGCTGTCATCAGAGGCATCAGTCACAGGCCGACAGTCTGTCTGAAGAGCCAAACCCAGAAGAGCTTTCGACCCGGAATCACAAGAAAACCAGTACCAGAAAGGAGGGCACCAAACTTCACTCGTGGAAGAATAAACACCAGGAGATCAGAGTTAGCAAGGAAAGCAAGACAGGACTTCAGAATAAAAATAACCACCATCTCCAGGGACAGGCAAGATGACCCTGCATTCATTAAATAAAAGAAAAAAGAAAAGAAAACCTCAGAGGTTTTTGAAGCTAACAACTCAAAAGGAAGGACAACAAATTAAGGAGAAAAAAGGTAAATTGAGAGACACTGAAGATAGTTGGAGAAATAAGCCTGTAATTATGTGGATGTTGTACTTCTCGTTAACAACGCTGGTTGCAAAAAGACAGTGAGGTAGAGTCTTCAGATTTCGTGGGAAAAAATAATTAAGAACTTAGAGTTCAAAACCTACCCAAATTATAAAACTGATATTTTCCAGACATTCAAGGCCTCACAGTGTAAGTGTAGTTACCAGAAGAAAAGCAGCAGAATGTTTGACGTCAAACCCTTTGAGAAAAAAGAAAATGGAACACAGAAAACTCCACCTTATGGAGCAAGGAAAGAAAACACAGAAGCTACAAGGAAGCATGACAAAAGGCAATGCAGTCATCACCTGTCAAAAGACAACCTCTCAAATCAATCTGAAAAAAGCTGGCTGTTTACAAGCAGCACATGAAACATAAACAGATTGGAAGTTTGGGGAAAAGATTAACATGTCAATAAGAAGAGAACATAGTAGGAGTAGCAATAGAATTCAAAAAAACAGCTTTGAAGCAAAAGACATGAAGAGATATTTCATTACTTCCTTTCTGTACTCTTTTATCAAAATGAGTTTATTTAGTAACATACCTTTAATACAAAGAAAAGCTAATAGATTTTAAAACTGATAAAATGGCTGTCCTGTGGTGCAGTGGGTTGATCTACCATTTAGAACGCCAGCATCCCGTGTCAGAGTGTGAGTTCAACCCTCACTGCTCCACTTCCAGTCCAGATTCCTGCTAATGCACCTGTGAGAACAGTGGAAGATGGCCCAAATAGTTGGGCCTGTGCCACCCATGTGGGAGACCTGGGCTCCTGGTTTTGGAAGATCTCTTTCTGTCTCTCCTTCTCCTTCCTTTTTCTTTTTTTTCCTTCTTCTTCTTCTTTTTTTTTTTTTTTTTTTTTTTTTTGACAGGCAGAGTTAGACAATAAGAGAGAGACAGAGAGAAAGGTCTTCCTTTTCCATTGGTTCACCCCCCAAATGGCCGCTATAGCTGGCTGTGCCAGTCCAAAGCCAGGAGCCAGGTGTTTCCTCATGGTCTCCCATGCGGGCGCAGGACCCGAGCACTTGGGCCATCCTCCACTGCCTTCCCGGGCCACAGCAGAGAGCTGGACTGGAAGAGTAGCAGAATCCAGTGCCCCAACTGCGACTGGAACCCGGGGTACCGGCAGGTGGAGGATTAGCCAAGTGAGCCACCGCGGCGCCGGCCTCCTTCTCTTTCTCTGTCAATTTGCCTTTCAAATAAACAAAGTAAATATGAAAAAAAAAAAAAAAACCTTGACTAAGCCATGATCATAGTGTGATATTTTAGCATATCCTTTCAGAAAATGAAAAAATAAAGTAGGGGGGGAATAATAAATAAATAAAATATAAAGTTTGATTAGGGCAGTTAGCAAGATGGATTTAATAGATACTGATATCTATTAAACATTTATTTCAAACATGGAGAGAATTCACAGAAATTGATCAAATATAATACACAAAGAACATCTAAATAAATTTTAAAAGAAAATCATACGAGATTTATGAAAGGATCATGAAATATGAAACTGAAGATGTTGAAAGCCTTTAAATTATAGGGATAAGATAAAGTGGAAACGAGAATTAAACATTATGGAATGAGTGATCCCGAGAGCTTCACATGTGAAAAACCTGTAAGATGCCATCCAAATGTACTCAGAATAAAGCTGTAGTTTTTAGTGCTTTTCATAGAATATTGGAGAAATTAAATTTTTATCATTTTCATAATCTTTTTTCTTAAACTTAGATAAATGTTTTAGAATTTATAATCTCTTCTAGCAGAGAAACAGCTGAGAATAATCAATATCTTCACTGCGATTTGTTTCTCCTGTTCAACTCATGTAAAATTATGTCTGCATATTTTAAAATATCATTAGTATAATCTTTTTTAAAGAACTGCCTTCTGTAATCTCGGCATCGCTCCAGTTTTGCTCATCCCTGTGTCTCCATATGAGCTTGCAGAGTGTGTAGAAGGATGCACAACTACTGCTCACACTTCTTTCTGGATAATGGGGCATTGGTTGGTCTGCTACTTTCACCGTTTTATATTTTCATGTGCTACCTGTTCATTTTATACAAACTGCTGGCTTAAATAAGCGTATTAGACAATTCTATTAAAGATTGTTTTTAAACATTTGTTTGGTAATTTGAAAGGCAGAGTTACAGAGAGGTAAAGTCAGAGACAGACAGAGGTCTTCCATCTGCTGGTTCACTCCTCTAATGGCTGCAATGGCCAGAGCTGAGCTGATCCGAAGCCAGGAGCCAGGAGCTTCTTCTGGGTCTCCCACACAGGTGCAGGGGCCCAAGCACTTGGGCCATCTTCTACTGCTTTCTCAGGCCATAGCAGAGAGCTGTATCAGAAGTGGAGCAACTGGGACTCAAACCAGCGACCCTGCGGGATGCTGGCATTGCAGGCAGCAGCTTTACTTACTATGCCATAGTGCTGGCCCCTATATTAAAGATTTTTTTTTTTTGACAGGCAGAGTGGACAGTGAGAGAGAGAAAAAGAGAGAAAGGTCTTCCTTTGCCGTTGGTTCACCCTCCAATGGCTGCCACGGCTGGCGCGCTGCGGCAGGCGCACTGCACTCATCCGATGGCAGGAGCCAGGTGCCAGGTGCTTCTCCTGGTCTCCCATGGGGTGCAGGGCCCAAGCACTTGGGCCATCCTCCACTGCACTCCTGGGCCACAGCAGAGGGCTGGCCTGGAAGAGGAGCAACCGGGACAGAATCCGGCGCCCCAACCGGGACTAGAACCCAGTGTGCCAGAGCCGCAAGGCAGAGGATTAGCCTGTTGAGCCACGGCGCCGGCCTATAATAAAGATTTTTAAAAAGGAATGATGAAATAATGCAAAGAAAGTAATGAACCAAATTAATAATGATTAAAGTAAAACTCCAGGGGCCGGCGCCGTGGCTCGCTTGGTTAATCTTCCACCTGCAGCACCGGCATCACCGGGTTCTAGTCCCGGTTGCCCCTCTTCCAGGCCAGCTCTCTGCTGTGGCCCGGGAGTGCAGTGGAGGATGGCCCAAGTGCTTGGGCCCTGCACCCCATGGGAGACCAGGAGAAGCGCCTGGCTCCTGCCTTCGGATCAGCGTGGTATGCCGGCCATTGGAGGGTGAACCAATGGCAAAGGAAGACTTTTCTCTCTGTCTCTCTCACTGTCTGCCTGTCAAAAAAAAAAATCATAAATGAAAGATTAGCAAAATGAGTTCACCAATGTATTATTTTCATATGATTTAGCCCAGAAATGAAAATCTACTTGTATAATTTACTGTTAGTTATTAAAGGAGAAAATTATGCGATATCTCAATACAGTCATCTCAGTGCCACTAAGAAGGATTCAGTAAAGTACAATGGTATGGGCCGACACCGCGGCTCACTAGGCTAATCCTCCACCTGCGGCGCCAGCACCCTGGGTTCTAGTCCCGGTTGGGGCGCCGGATTCTGTCCCTGTTGCTCCTCTTCCAGGCCAGCTCTCTGCTGTGGCCAAGGCAGTGGAGGATGGCCCAAGTCCTTGGGCCCTGCACCCCATGGGAGACCAGGAGAAGCACCTGACTCCTGCCTTCGGATCAGCATGGTGTGCCGGCCGCAAGGCCATTGTGGGGTAAACCAATGGAAAAGGAAGACCTTTCTCTCTCTCTTTCTCTCTCTCTCACTGTCCACTCTGCCTGTCAAAAAAAAAAAAAGCACAACGTTATGGTTTTGCATAAGGTAAAGACAGCTGGGGCAGTAGAGCAGAGCAAGGGCTGTAGTTTTGATGTAGCAGGTTGGGCTGCCGCCTGGCATCTCGCATGGCCCCTGGTTTGAGTCCCAGGTGCTCTACTTCCAGTCTAGCTCTCTGCCTATGGCCTGGGAAAGCAGGAGAGGATGGCCCAAGTGCTTAGGCCCCTGCACCCACATGGGACACCCAGAAGAAGCTCCTGGCTTCTGCTTGGGCCAGCCATGGCCATTGCAGCCATTTGAGGAGTGAACCAGTGAATGAAAGGTCGTGTGTGTATGTGTGTGTGTGTGTGTGTGTGTGTGTGTCTCTCTCTCTCACTCTCTTGCTCTCGCTCTGTGTATATGTGTGTAACTGCCTTTCAAATAAAAAGAATTTAAAAAAATAGAACTTTCTGAGACAGATCCATCAGTATCTCACAATTTAAACATACAGTAATGTAGCATTTTAAATCAATATTTAAAGAATGGACTACTCAATAAACCATGTACATTTAGAAAGGTATATTAAATCTCTAGCACAAGTCCCAAAAATACATTCAAAAAGTAATAAAAATGTAATATGCGAGGCCGACACTGTGGTGTAGTGAATTAAGCTGCTACCTGCAATACCAGCATCCAATATGGGCGCCGGTTCAAGACCCAGCTGCTCCACTTCCAGTCCAGCTCCCTGTTAATGGCTTGGGAAAGCCATTAGAAGATGGCCCAAGTATTTAGGCTCCTTCCACCACTGTGGGAGACCCAGATGAAGTTCCTGTTTCCTGGCTTGGACCTGGCCCAGGCCCCAGCCATTGTGGCCATTTGGGGAGTGAAGCAGCAGATGGAAGACATCTTTCCCTGTCTCTGTAACTCTGCCTTTCAAATAAATAGAATAAATCTTTTTTTAAAAGAATCTAAATACAAGAAGTACTTTGTAAATATTACAAGAAAATGTTTATGACAGAGATGGTACAAGCATTCTTAAATGAATTTTCTAGCTCAGAAGTCATGAAAAGTGAAATATTGATGAGTTTAGAGCATACTTTCTTGGAATATGACACCCTCAACAAGTTTAAAAGGCAGGTGCCAGGATGGACGTTTGGCCTAATGGTTAAGATGCCCATGTCCCATATCAGAGTGCCTGGGTTTGAGTCCTGACTCCAGCTCCCAGACCCAGCTATCTGCTAGTGCAGCCCTGGGGAGCAGGGTGATGGTGCAAGTACTTGATTCCCTCCACCCACGTGGGGACCCGCGTTGAGTTCCAGGCACCCAACTGCAACCAGTACAGGCGTTTAGGGAGTGAACTAGCACGTGGGCGCATTCTCTTCTCTCCTTGCCTCCCTCTCTCTCTCTCTCTCTCCCCTAAAAAACCAAAATAAAACTGTCAAATATAGATACAGAATTATGTTGAATGCCTAGCAAAGGAATTCAGAGAAACGAAGTTAAAACAAAGAAGAAGATATATTTTTGAAAAGAGCTAAGTGCTAGACTTAAAAATGTATTTTCATTGGTTAAACAAAACATTTATAGTCATAAAAATAGTAAGCAGAGGGGCCTGCACCGTGGCATAGCGGGTAAAACCGCCACCTGCAGTGCCAGCATCCCATATGGGCACTGATTTGAGTCCTGGCTGCTCCACTTCTGATCTAGCTCTCTGCTATGGCCTGGGAAAGCAGTGGAAGATGGCCCAAGTCCTTGGGCCCCTGCACCTGTGTGGGAGACCCAGAAGAAGCTCCTGGCTCCTGGCTTCGGATCGGCATGGCCCCGGCCATTGTGCCCAGTTGAGGAGGGAATCAGTGAATGGAAGACCCTTCTCTCTCTCTCCCCTAACCCCTCTCCTCCTCTCCCCTCTCCCTCTCCATCTCTCCCTCCCTCTCTTTCTCCCCCTCCTTCCTCCCTCCCTCCCTCTCCCTCTTTCTCTCTCTCTCTGTGATCGGCTATATGAAATGATCAGTGATATTAGCTATATGTAAGGTAGAATAGAATAATTTGCCAGTATTTTGTGTGTCCTTTAGAATTTATAAACAACTCTCCAAGATGTTTGTATTAATTCTAAGGCGTTGTTTGTCCCCGTTTTGCCTGTGATGATAGGACTCAGAAAGAAGCAGTGGTGAGGCTGGTACTTTTGCCCATGTCTCCCAGTGCAGTGTGTTCTGTACCAATGACTGTTGCCAGGGTGAAGAACAGCATGCGCCAAGACAGAGCGGCAGGTCACTGCGTGCTGGGATCGGGGAATGGGTAGGTAGTCCTTCATGGTTAGAGAGTGGTTGAAGGGGATGCACTGAAGATGGCTGAGCTAAACCATGAGGAGTTGGTGGTACCCTAATAAGCGGATGAGGGTTGTTTCCATGAACATGCAGGATCCACCATCGCAGTGTGAAGAGTGATGGAGAAGGGGAGAAATTTGAGGCAGGAAGACCAGTTAGATGGTCGGTGCAGTTTAAATAAGACAGGAAGACTTAAACCAAGCTAGAGCATGTGGAATGGTCAGCGATGTAGAAATGCAGTTGACCCAATACACAGCCTAGCATCAGGCATACACAAGGGACTCACTCTGTTTGACCTGGTTAGATTTTTTATTTATATATATATATATATATATATATATATATATATATAGGCGAGATAGAGTGGCAAGATTTAATTGGTGGATAGGATTGGATGGAGAATAAGTGAAAAGGAATAAAAAAATGACTCCTAGTTTTTGTTTGGGCAGGTGGGTGGATGATGGTATCATTTTCCGATGTTAGGGGGACGGGCCTAGCAAGGGAAGAGACTGAACGTCTGTGGCTGCTCTGATCTTGCTAAGTGTGAGGCGCCTCTTACGCATCCATGCAGAAACGTCAAGAAGGCAGTGGCATACAGGAGGTGAGCATTCAAAAGAAAGATATGGGTTGGAGATAAAGTTGGAGTAGTAAGCGTAAATTTGGTAGAAGCCAAAACAATGAGAAGGGATAAAATCACTTAGAAAGAAAGAATTGGTAAAAAGGGCAAAATAGGGATAAGAAATGTCCTTGGTCACTTTAGCTTTGAGAGATCTCACATCCAGGAGGCCAGTGAACATGGTGGAAAGGGGGTGGTTAATGAAATTGGAAGAGAAAGAGTAGGGCATTGCAGAGCTGGCACTGTGGTATAGCAGGTTAAGCCACCACCTGCAATGCCAGCATCCCATATGAGCTCTGGTTCAAGTCCTGGCTGCTCTGCTTCCAATCCAACTCCTTGCTAATGGGCTGGGAAAGCAATGGAAGATGGACCAAGTGCTTGGGCCCCTTCTAATGACACTCGAGTCCCAGATGGATTTCTAGGCTCCTGGCATTGGCCTGTCCTAGCCCTGGCCATTGCAACCATTTGGGGGGAGTAAACCGGTGGTGAAGAATTCTCTCTCTTTGTCTGTCTGTCTCTCTCAGGAACTCTGCCTTCCAGGTAAATAAGTAAATCTTAAAAAAAAAAAAAGTGTGTGTGGAGGGGGGACTGGTGCTGTGGCACAGTGGGTTAATCCTCCACCTGTGGCACTGGAATCCCATGTGGGCACCGGTTCTAGTCCTGGCTGCTCCTCTTCCAATCCAGCTCTCTGCTAATGGCCTGGTAAAGCAATAGAAGATGGCCCAAGCACTTGGGCCCCTGCACCTGGGTGGGAGACCCAGAAGCAGCTGGCTCCTGGTTTCAGATTGGCCCAGTTCCAGCCATTGCAGCAACTTGGGAAGTGAACTAGCGGATGGAAGACCTTTCTCTCAGTGTTTCCCTCTCACTGTCTGTCACTCTACCTCTCAAATAAATCAACAAAATCTTTAAAAAAAAAAAAAAATATATATATATATATAGGGTTCTGAAAGCCTACAGAAAGAAATATTCCAGGAAAGAGGAAGTGATCAGCTATATGAAATGCTAGTACAAGGTTTGATACGGTGAGAACCAGAATTGGTCACTGGCCTTGAGGAAAATGCAGTCATAGATAGAAACATGAACCTGAATGAAGTGAGTTGAGGAGAAAACAGGTGGGCAGAAAATGGACTACTCTTTCCAAGGATTTTTGATCCAGTAGGTAATGGAGGGATGCAGTGCTACCTAGAGGGAAAGTGCAAAGGAAAGTTGTTTGGTTTTTTAAGGTGTGAGAGGTTCTGCACACTCCTTTGCCAGTGGGAATTATCTGGAATGAGAAAGTGATGGTGCGGAAGAGGGAGAAAGTACTGGAGGAACAGTCCATGCAGAATGGCAGTGGGTGAGGTCCTGGCCCTAGGGAGATGTGCTGGCCATGCTGAGGCCCACGAGCACTCTCCCAGCGTAAAGCTAGAGAAGGCAGCACGTGTGCCAGGGCACCCAGCGAGGAGGGCAGAGTGTGCGGGAAGGTGAGAGAGCTCCTCTGGCTGGCTCTGTTTTCCCTCCAAAGTCTGCAGCAAGGTTTTCAGGAGTAAGTGACCTGGGAAAGGGATGCTGGAGACTTGAGGGGGACGAGAGAGTCTGAAATGGTTATCTCAAAATAACAGGGTGGACTCCGTGCCAGGCAGTGCCAGGTCCCTGTGGGGGCTGCTGGTGAAGAGTGGTGCGTGAGTGTAGCCGGCACTGCTATGGATTTCTCTGGCGGCGTCCATCCCCTTGGAAGCAGGCTCTCTAGGAAAGGCAGGTTGTCGGCTGGCGTTTGGCTAGAAGAGAAGGAAGACAAGCGTCTGCAGAGCGGAGAACATGACTGTGGGGTTGAATCGGGTCATCTGGTTAAGCGTTGAGGGCAATGATTTTGTATCTTGGTAAGACCGATGACGTGCTGGAGTCCGTACCTGCAGCTGAAGCAGCACCCCAGGTGAAGGTGGTTTATGTGGGGTGGGGGCTACTCCTGAAGAAACGTTTACAGTAGCTTTGGGTCCTAATGGTAGTATTAAAGCAAATGCTTGTTTTTGTTCAAATTTCAGAACATATCTATTTAAACAGAGGCAGAAGAGCTTGTAAGAAAATGAGTTTGTATGGGCTTCTGGGATGATAATGGTCAGGACTGCACTACTGAGTAGGTTACGGGCTTATCTGAAAGGCAGAGACAGAGACAGATAGGGATCTCCCATCTGCTAGTTCACCACCACCGCCAGTCCTGCAGGACCTCTCACACACTAGCCGAGATCCAAGGACCTGAGCCACAGCTGCTACCTCCTGGGTGCACATTAGCCAGAGGTTGGAATCAGAAGCAGAGCCCGAACCTAGGCACTCCAGTGTATGGGATACGGGGACCCTGATGGTGTGTTAACTGCTGCATCAGTTGCTTGCCCACACATTTAATTTTCAAAACAGTAAATGAATACTTATTGTATTGTATCTGGATGTATTATATTTTCATGCAGTCATATTGCTTAAATATTTATCCATTTATTTCTGGCATTTTTGAATATGTTTTTTAATTTGAATATTTTATGCACATTTGGAAACTATACCATAAAAACTTTTTTAATGCAAGAAAATTCTAATTTTTTCAGTTAATTTGGGCAGTTTATCAAATCCCTGAGTTACACCTAATTATGCAGTTGTAACTGGCTTTCAGTAAAACTGTGTCTTTAATTTTAGCTGACTCTCTCTGCTTGAAGAGTCACTGCAGTTCCACTTATTAAATTAAATTTGCACCTCTCTTGGAAGACTTGATGAAAAGCAGACTCAACAGGCTAAACCACTAGAAAATCTATTTTTTTACCGAAACTTACTTAAATGTAGCTTTCCACATAGTTTATTTCTGAGCTTCGCTGAAAGAAGCATGAAATTGGTGGGGCCTGTTATAATTTTTCCCAAGTTCTGAATCTATTCTACGAGAAAGGCTGGAATGACTTGCCCAACATCTATACTCGGTTAACTGCAGCCATTTTACAGCACACTGGGTGGGGAACTTTGTTTCAGGCGCCTTGTATCATCGTAGACACGCTGTGATTACTAAACACCTTTGGACAGGGGCTCCGAGTTCATCGTGTATGTTGATGCTTTTTCTGGCAGCTTAAGTCAACTGCCAAATACTGCGTATGGCCAACACGAGGCTGGGCTCACAGAGAAGGCGGAGTGCGAAGCAAGGGCTGCCTTTCGATGCTGACATTATGCTCCTCGTTTTGCTTGTACTGCGTGACGTGACCAAATGAGGCCTCTTGCTGTTCTGTAAGCGCGTCCACACTTCGCCGTGCTGTTGCCCCTCCTCCTTTGCGATCCTGAGTGATCTTTTCTCGTTGAAAGTCACCTGCGGTGCTGTCACTCGCGTGGTGCCTCTCCAGAGAGCTCCTTCACCAGCGAGTTTCCTGTCGTGGCCCTGGCAGAGTTTCTGCGTGTGGTACATATTACGTCCCCTCTTTCTTGCAGTTAGCCCCGAGAGGGCGGGGGCTCATTTTCCTGATGCTTGTATACGCCGTATCATACCTGTCACATTATGGTGGCCGAGAAACATTTGTTGAATTGAACATCAGAAACAACTAAAGAAAAAAATCTGTGACAGAAGTGGTCAGGAGTCAGAGGTCTCTGACCATGAGAGTGGGGATCAGTGCTGAGTTATGGCAGAGACAGGCTTGAGCCAAGTGTAGTGCATGGGGACCTCAGATAAACCCGTCAGAATAGGTGCAGTGGGAATGGTAACTTCCACTTCACAGAGCCAGTTTGCTGAAAGTAGGGAGATATCAGATATTTTACATTATTTGTTTTTCCTCTGGTTTCAACAGAATTATACCTTTCTCCATTTGGTGAATAACACAGCCTTTTCCCATAGTGACTGTATTGGAAACAAAATCATTTCTAGAGGCAGAGTGACCTAGTGGGTAAAGCTGCCGCCTATGACACTGGCATCCCATATGGGCACAGGTTCAAGTCCCCGGCTGCTCCTCTTCCGATCCAGCTTCCTGCTAATGCATCTGGGAAAGCAGTGGAGGATGACCCAAGTGCTTGGGCCCCTGCACCCACGTGGGAGACCTGGAAGAAGCCCCTGGCTCCTTCCTTTGACCTTGCCCAGTCCTGGCTCTTGCAACCATTCCGGGAGTAAACTAGGGAAGGGATGATTCTCTCTCTCTCTCTCTCTCTCTTTCTCTCTCTCTCTCTCTCTGTGTGTGTGTGTGTGTGTGTAACTCTGCATTTCAAATAAATAAAATCTTTTTAAAAAATCATGTCTAGACAATCCCCATGTATTTTCTTAAGTGTAAGGCTGTCTCTGTAGGTGGTAACTAGACACGTCGAGAAGGAAGGTAGCACATTAGTGAATTGTTCTTTTAATATCCATTTTAAATGCAGCAAGTTCCTCCCTGGCCCCTGGAGGTGGTTTTCTTTCCCAGGGGCTTGGCGGTGGCCGTCTCTGCCGAGTACTGCAGGCAGAGATGTTGTTAGTATTGAGAGGGATGGTGTTGAGAGGAGGAAGTAGGTTGGAAGGGCTGCTGGAATGAGGACTTCCGGAGGAGCCTGAGACTCTCCAGGGCTGAGCTCTCCAGGGCCTGTGCATCCACACTTAGCGTTCCCCATCGCAGAACCAGCTCCCCTGCATGGATGTACAGCTGGTCACACTCGCACATGAAGGACCTAGAACTGGGTCAAGGGCTCAAGCCATGCCCAGAGCCCTCAATAGGAATTCGTGAGAATGTTTTAATGTCTTCTAAAATCAGAAGAAAAATACCTTCTAGTGCCGAAGAGCAAGTTTTAATATGTAATGTTAGTATATTTGTCTTCATACCCAAGCATCCTGTAAAATGCAATTTTAGAATTCTTGGCTGGCGCCGTGGATCAATAGGCTAATCCTCCACCTGTGGTGCTGGCACACCGGGTTCTAGTCCCGGTCAGGGCACCAGATTCTGTCCCGGTTGCCCCTCTTCCAGGCCAGCTCTCTGCTGTGGCTCGGGAGTGCAGTGGAGGGTGGCCCAAGTCCTTGGGCCCTGCACCCCATGGGAGACCAGGAGAAGCACCTGGCTCCTGGCTTTGGATCTGTGCAATGCGCTGGCCGTGGCAGCCATTGGAGGGTGAACTAACGGCAAAAGGAAGACCTTTCTCTCTTTCTCTCTCTCACTGTCTACTCTGCCTGTCAAAACATAAAAATAAGTAAATAAACAAAAATAGAATTCTTTTCTGGAGGAAGGCCAAAAGACACTAAAACGTCAAGGGCTCACAGGAGCCTGTGGGGCCCCGCCTGAGGCCTGCTGTGGTCCTCTCAGGGCTGGTGCTACCATGAAAGGGCTGCAAGTTCTAAGAAGACGGGTCACGTGTTCACCCAGCTCTCCCTCCTGCACTCCAGAGGCTTCACCATATCACAGGGAGCTTGGAGCAGGCACCCTGTAAAGGCCCTTTTAGATCAAGCTTTCTTAAGTGAAGTCCTACGTCAGAAACCCTAGACAAGTCCCAGGACAAAGCAAAGTATCTAACACAGCTTTATTGTGAATGGAGGCCCATGGTGTCTCATATAGACGCAGAATGGGCCTAGGAGCCAGCCTACATTTTTAGCATGCCTGGGCCCCGGCACACATGGAAGACCTGGAAGAAGCTTCTGGCTCCTGGCTTTGGATTGGCACAGCTCCTGACCTTGTGGCCAACTGGGGAGTGAACCAGCAGATGGAAGACCTCTCTCTCTCTCTCTCTCTCTCTCTGCCTCTCCTTCTCTCTCTGTGTAACTCTGACTTTCAAATAAATAAATAAATCTTTTTAAAAATGTGTGATCCTACTGTGTTTTTAAAAAAATAATATAACTGGTAGGCCAGCACCACAGCTCACTAGGCTAATCCTCCACCTGCAGCACCGGCACCCCGGGTTCTAGTCCCAGTTGGGGCACCAGATTCTGTCCCAGTTGCTCCTCTTCCAGGCCAGCTCTCTGCTGTGGCCTGGGAAGGCAGTGGAGGATGGCCCAAGTGCTTGGGCCCTGCACCCCATGGGAGACCAGGAGAAAGCACCTGGCTCCTGACTTTGGATCTGCGCAGTGCGCTGGCCGTAGCAGCCATTTGGGGGATGAACCAACGGAAGGAAGACCTTTCTCTCTGTCTCTCTTTTTCTCTCACTAACTCTGCCTGTCAATAATAATAATAATAATAAAACTGGTGAAAGATTAGAAGTAGTAAAATGCTTCCTAGGTTGCAAGTACTCAATAAATATTTATGGGATGGGTAAAATAATGATATATATAGAATATTAGTTTTTTTTTCTTAAGAGAAAAATATATTCCAAAGAGTACTGAGTTATGGGAGTTTTAAAATTTATTTATTCTTTGCAAAAAGATAGCATAAACCATTTTGGAGATGTTCCTATCACAAAAGGGCTCAGGTTTCACTTCTCCAATGTTACGATTCTGAAGATTAAGCCAGAGCTCTTTTAAATGGTTGTTTCCAATTTATTTAAATGGCTTTTTAAAAGAAAAGGTTGATTTATTTACTTGAAAGGCAGAGTTACAGAGAGAGAGAGAGAAAGAGCGAGAGAGCGCTTCCATCTGCTGGTTCACGCCCCAACTCACTGCGACTGCTGGGGCTGGATCAGGCTGAAGCCAGAGACCAGAAGCTTCATCTGGGTCTCCTACATGCATGTCAGAGGCCCAAATACTTGGGTCATCTGCTGCTGCTTTCCCAGGCTCCTTTGCAGGGAACTAGATCCGAAGTGGAGCAGCAGGGACTCAAACTGGCTCTTATATGGAATGCCCGTGTCGTAGATAGCAGCTTAACCCACCGCGCCACAACGCCAGCCCCAAAGTGGCTTTATTCTTCTATGTCTAATCTACAGTGTATGCTGTGTTAATACCAGGGTACTTCAAAAAGTTCATGGAAAATTAAATTAAAACATAAGTTGTTTTGGTGTCCTCCAAAAATTGAAATCCTGCATACAAGGAGTCAGTTTGTAGAAAATTCACCTTAAGAAAAAATATGCACGGATTTCAGAATTTTTTGCACTAAAATTAACTTACCTTTTAACTCCTTTTTTCATGAATTTTTCAGGTATCCTAGTATGTTAGAACAGTATGTCTGTTACTTCTGCTTCTTATGTCTGTATATTTTCACATTATGGGTAGAAAACAGTCAACTCCTATTTGATGTTCCTTCACTAGCCAATGCGATTGTCTCAGTCACGCAGCTCCAGCCCCTGGGCATCCTTAGGGATATACTGATGGAACACAGGGTGATTTAATGGATGCCTACGAAACACATAACTAGAAAGGTCAATTTGCTGGAAGCCAGTGTTGCCTATCAGTGGTCAGTGGCAGTGGTTCCATGAGGTCACCTTACCTGCTGACATGGCCGTCTTTCTTTGTGTAAGTATGTATCGTGGTGTTCTCAGAACGATGAACTCTCCTGACAGATTCCTCAGACTGTATCCCACTGTTCAGTGATGCATGGCTATGTTACAAAACAGTTTCTTCAGTCCAGTGACAGGTACCAGTTCTCTTCCTCTGATGTACGTCAAAAGCACCTAAACTACGTTTTGAGCCTCATCTCAGACCTGCTGGTTTAGGATCTATCTGTCTAAAACCCTTGCCTCTGTAGTTTTGAAAAAGATTCCATATGGGCCGGCGCCGTGGCTCAACAGGCTAATCCTCCGCCTTGCGGCGCCGGCACACCGGGTTCTAGTCCCGGTCGGGGCGCCAGATTCTGTCCCGGTTGCCCCTCTTCCAGGCCAGCCCTCTGCTGTGGCCCAGGAGTGCAGTGGAGGATGGCCCAGGTGCTTGGGCCCTGCACCCCATGGGGAGACCAGGAAAAGCACCTGGCTCCTGGCTCCTGCTATCGGACGAGCGCGGTGCGCCAGCCGCAGCGCGCCGTCTGCGGCGGCCATTGGAGGGTGAACCAACGGCAACGGAAGACCTTTCTCTCTGTCTCTCTCTCTTACTGTCCACTCTGCCTGTCAAAAAAAAAAAAAAAGAAAAAGAAAAAGAAAAAGATTCCATATGATTGTGAAAGGTACTGAAGGTTGATAACTACTCTGTATAGTGAAATAGAAACATGGATTGTGGAGTCGGCCACACTCATGTCTGAATCCAGAGTCCAGTCAGGCCATGGGCTTTGTACATTATCCAGTCTAGGTCTCTGATCAGTTGAGTTTCTGAATTTCTCTGGCCTTCAATTTCTTGTGTATATAGTAGGAAAGGTAAAATTTTATAAGGTAGTGGGAGGATTAAAGGAGATATTGGGTGAAAAGCGCTTGGTGCACAGTAAGTGGGAGCTATTGTTATTCTGGTCGCGTGGATTTATCCACAGTTTTCATCTTGACTCATGAAGTGAGGCGTTTCGCACAATATCTCTTTTCCACATCTCTAAGAATATTTATGCAGAACTTCCCCATGCTCTCTTTTCATTAGACAGATTTACCTGGGGGTCTGAACTTGCCTCCAAGTTTACATTTGGACTACACAGAAACTAGTGTCAGAGAAAGGAGGCACATCTTGGTTTTCAGTTTCCCTTAGCATCCTGTGGAGTAGCTGATTATACCTGCAGCCAGTTTTAGAGTTATTCATTATCTTATTTTAAGAATAGGTATATTGGTGTATCACGAACTTGAGACATAAACTTGCTAGCTGCGAACCATGGAACAATAGGTTCTTGTCAATGAAACAATATATGAATGCCTAATTGTGATGGCACCTCCATCATATTTTATGTGGTTGATCTCTCGATTTGTAAATGATAACATTTCAGTTTTCTTTCAAAACATCTCAGAGGAAAGACTATTTTTTGTTTTGTTTTTTACTTGAAACAGATTCAGAATATTTAACCGGCAATGTAATGCAAAAAACCACAAGAGAAAGGAGAAGAAGAGGGCTATTGTTCCCCTTCCTGGAAATGGCCCTGACACTATGACATGGTGTGCAATCCTTTTATTTTCAGTTGCTGTGAACTTGACGCACTTAAAACGAAAGTATTGATTTCTCCTTTTTTTCTCAGTAAAGAAATGATTAAATACTTACAGTAGGATGCTGGCATAAATGTTTAATTTGCATGAACTTTGCCTAGCAAAGGCAGTGGCTGGCTGTACATTCACAACCTCTTCTCAGCGAAGAGCCCCCCCCTCCCGTTACTTTATTGTTTTCATCATAGGTGAAAGCAGTGAATGCATTAAATGTCATTTTACATTTAAATGTGGTAAATGCTGGAGATTACATACCTGATAAGGCCTTTGTACCTCATTTAGTTCTAGAATTGTCTGCATACATTATACCCACACATGTGTACAGGTTGAACATCTGTGATCCAAAATTCAAAGTGCTCCAAAGTCTGAAACTTTTCTGAGTGCCAACATGATGCCACAGTGGGAAATTTCACAACAGGCAACCTTGTTTTAAGCACAGAATTACTTAAAATATTATATAAAATTACTTTCAGGCTACGTGTATGAAGGTACAAATGAAACAAATCAATTTCATGTTTAGACTTGGCTATCCCCAGGATATCTCATTATATACAAATTTTCCAAAATCTAAAACTATCTTAAATACTGGTGCCAAGACATTTTGGATAACGAGTGCTCAGCCCGAGCGCATGCGTGCGTATGTTTATAGGCCTCTGCTCAGATTGCACCGATGTTATCTGTAGACCAGGACATCTTCAAGGAAAATCTAATACCACAAACTATTTTTAAGTAGAAACTACAGAAGATAAGGATATAAATAGATGAAAACAACCATAACCACTTATATCTTCAGAGATATTTTACTCCAAGTAGTTGGAATCTTGGCATTATGGTTTATCTGATCAACCGTCCTAGGATCACACCAGTCAATGGAACATGCCTGTTGTTAAGTGTTTACAATCTATGGATTCTGTGTGAACAAAGAGAGGGAACAGATTGGCTCAAAGAATGGTGCAGTTGGGGAAGTAATCTGCAGACACATAGAGTGCAGTAACAAGGTCACAGCCACACAGCAGGCTCTGACAGGGCGACGTGGGGTGATACAGGAGAGCACACACTCTGGAACAGACTGCCTGGGCAGAGATCCCGGTTCTCTCACACTGTGACCCCAGGCAAGCGGCTTCAGAATGCTTGTTTTCTCATCTGCGGAGAGGTAATTGCTGACTTGAAGAGTGTAGGATTTTGCAACTCAAGCTAAAAGTCTGGATTTGATAGACGGAGATATAGTGTAAATTCTTGAACAGGCAGGTTCCAGAATTATATTAATTGAGAAGCACTGTTTTAGTGACTGCCTCTGCATGGAGTTGGAGAGCCAAGAGACAAAGTCACCCGCTGGGAGTGTGCCAGAGCAATCTGCCCTTGAACCGTGCAACTGTGGAAGTGGAAGGAGATGGGCAAGACCAAGAATCACAGTGCAGGGGGAAATCCAGGCTTCCTGATAGATTGCATGTGTTTTGAAACCCCTCTCTCTCTACAAATGACACAGTGCAGCAGAATCGGAAAATGCTGGTGTAGCAGCGTGGTGGGAATCTCCTGGAAGCGCTGTCAGAAATCATACACCCTCGGCCTCCAGCTGGGAATGTGTGCACTCGCTTACTGCTTCCTTTGCCCCTTTGCATGCTGGAGCGCGGCAGGAAATACTGGCTTATCCTACAGGAAGTATCTCCAGGAGATGCTTACTGAACTGAATGCCTTTGTTCTGAACTAATTGACCTTTCTAAAACAGCATTTTTTTAGAGCTTACTCAAATTAGGCAGACTCTAACAGTCTGATAAATCAGAGGCAAATCAAGGTCAGTGGTCATGTTGAAGGAGAAAAGAAAGCACAGAAGGTGGGCGCCACCAGACAGAAGAGCAGTGTCTCCTAGACAGACAGTCAGGGCAGGGGTATTATAACTTGAACAGTGAGAGCTGTATCGCTAATCCTCTCCCTGCATTGTGATATTAGCCACATGAACCAATCCTTTCTTAGTTCTTTTTGTTGTAGAATATAAGGATGTTAACAAGGTTATAAAGTAGAGAAAACGTGTCTGAAATTACAAGCCAGATAGTAGCTTAGTCTCCCTGTGTGAATTAGTTTTCCTTTGGTTCGATTCTTGAGGTTAACGTAGAAAAGCAAAGCTACCTATTTTCAAAGCATTTTCAGGATTTTGAGTCAGATTTTTAAAATTGTGAGTGAAAAGTAAGAAAATGATTTGAATCTGAGAAAATTCCTTTAAAACTATCCTTAGGAATGGATTTTGACTCAGAGACAATCTTCATTGTTATTCTCTGCTTTATTAAGCTAACAAATGTAAACAACAAATAAATAAAATATAAGGTATGTAAACCAAACAAAAGCAGACAGCAACAAGAAGAGCCTCTGGAATGGGGGTAATGGCTGCCCTTTAAAATTAGCTCCTTGTCCTGTGATGAGATTCTGGGAGTAGGTCATAGCTGACTGGCAGAGCGCCTCTTGTCTGTGAGGAGAGGGGCCTAGCAGTATTTTACGTTTTAGTCTATAGAGCTGGACAGCAGTGATCCCATCAGTCAGTTACATAACAGACTTAGTTGGGTGTTCTCTCTATGATCAAATGCATTACCACGCTTCCCACTAGCCTCATTGTTTGAGCAGTGGCTCCCCATGGAAGAGAGGTATGTTATTTTTACAAGATCTTTTGTCTTAACAAAAGGATCCATAAATCCTTCCTGTTAGCCACAGAATAGAGACCACTGCTGACACAGGAAGAAATTTGTTTTGTGGGGGTAATATCCAGATTGCTTGCCATGATAGCTAAATCATAAGGAACACCTTGCATGTGGGTGGAGACAGCTCTTGAATGCAAATGCGTTTCGTCTCCACGGCACTTATCTTGGCCCTGATGATGCTA
Source organism: Sylvilagus floridanus (assembly GCA_949820135.1). NCBI lineage: Eukaryota > Metazoa > Chordata > Mammalia > Lagomorpha > Leporidae > Sylvilagus > Sylvilagus floridanus. The sequence goes on from OX463239.1 coordinate 85,268,840, forward strand.
AGGCAGTGTCTGACAAGGCATGTGCTGCTGCTTTTCTGTTTATGCTGGGATGGAAGCTAAGAAGGAGTTAGTGACATGATAACCTGTTACCTGTCTTGTGAGGAACTAGAAGGAGGAACACAAAGCCATGATGAGATGGAAATGCTAACTATTGTGATTAAATCATTGCAAGCTGCGTAAGTCTCATGAAATATCACACTGTACCCCGTAATTATGTGCAATTATTACTTGTTAATCAAAAAAGTGAAGAATGTAAAAAATAGTTTTAAAATTTTTTTTAAGAATGAGTTAGTGAAAAGTGTAACATGAAACTAACTTCTTACCTGGTAAGATTGAAGGAGTAGAGTTTCAAAGTTTGTGGCAAGAGTGCCCTTGACAAGTGACATAAAAGCTGTTCACAATTCACAGTATTAATCAAATGATGCAAATATATAAAAATATGTGTCCTTCCTGTAGGCTTAACTGTTGACTGTAGGCTCTTTCCATCTCTTTAGACCAGTTTTGGCCATGTTTTAGTCACTGTTGGCTTCATTGTAATTAAAGCCATTGCTTCTGAAACTTTTATGAATCAGCAAACGCAGCCTCTAGTCCAGCCGTCTGGCGTGGGCCTGAGACTCCGCGTTTCTCACAGCCCCAGGGTATTATCAGTGGCACTAGTTAGTGCGTCACATTTGAAGAAGCAGTCTAAGCAGCTGTTCCTGCTCCCTGGAGCACAGGTCTCTCCGTGTTGGACTTTCTGCCTGTAAGGTTCACTCTGTGCCCTGTGTTTGGCCCCCTTACACTATTTCACAGTGGTGTGAGGAAGGTTGCCGCTGGAAGACTGGAAGACGCGCCCCTTTGTTAGTGGAAACTCCACGCCTTTTGTCTCAAGAGCCTCTCTTTGCATTTCCTTGCAAGACAGTTGAATCGCTGAAACCAGCTCATTAGCAGAGATTCTCCCATTTAGGGAGCGTGGGTTTTGGAGTGGAACCTGGACTGTGTGACCTTGGTCAAGTTAGTTGATTTCTTTGACCTTCAATGTCTTAGTATGTAAAATCAAAATAAAGATTTCTTTAGGATGCAAAATGTATTAGGTTGTTGGGATAGTGAGTGATTAGCAATAATGTATATGAAACAGCTGGTATAGTGTACTGTAGAACTACAGCATAGGAGGCAGTTAGCTGTTAATAGGTAAGCTTCTTGTCACTGAGTGAAGTGAAATAAGCATTAAAAACTGTTTAATTTTCTCAATGTCAGGTATTCCATTAGTGATGCAGCTAACAAGGGGGAAAAAGTTGTGAACTGTTTTCTTTGAAAGAAAATAATGAAAAATGATGTGTTTATTTTACTTTTTTATGTTTCTGTTCCACTTCAAGTTTTAAAAAGTCATCCATCTGATTCCTTTCGAAGAGTGGTAGTCAGATCACTGCTCTGAATTTCATTAGAACCCCTGTGATCGAGAAAAAGTTAAATGTTATGTTCTTAGTTTTATTTTGAAAGAGGGAATTAATTGCATTGTGTCCCAGTTTGCTTGCATGTTTGAGGCCGATATGTGCCCACATAGTGAGCTTCTTGCCATGCCCTGTTTCTGCATAGCACAGTGGAGAGGACAGCCGTCAGGAACAACACAGCTGGTACCTTGAGGAGCATGCCATAAAGCTGGCGTTCCACATTATGCCTGCGAAAGCCACCACTTGTTCAGTCACTGATCTTTTCTAGAAGAGCCTTTGATTTGGCCCAAAACTACTGCAGGTTATCGTGGAAGTATTTTTATTTGCTGCCAAACTCCTTCACAAACTTCTTAGTGCATTCAGAAATACAAGTATATAGGCTATAATGGTTTTTTTATTCCCTTAGCTGGTTTTCTTATGGTGGGCATAAAATGTTTGCCCAGTTAGGTGCTTCATAACAGTTTCTTTCCAACAGCACATGTGTTCCAGAGTAACCTATTAGCTGTATTATATAAACTGAATCTCTTGCTGATGGGGTATTCATCTGTAAGAAAATATTCCCTTGGTACCCCTGGGCTTAGCAATACAGATCCTCACTATCATTTGTCTCACTTCAAAGCTAATTGAAATCAGTCAGCCTATGTTTCAAAATATCCACACATATTACCAACCATCTGGCTGCTCACAAATGATGAAGATATTTAATATAAAGTGTGGTTAATGCCCTACCCTCTCACCTCTGGAGAACAAATCTTACCTAGGACACGCATAATCTTCCTTTAGCATCAGACTGCAACAGGGCAGTCGTTTGAGTCCCCATACTCATAACAGTTTGATGCGATGCTTCCCGGGTGATGGGCCGTGATCCACGATCAGGACTGCTTTGCCAGGCTCCTTTAGAACCGCAGTGACAAAGCAGGAGTTTTACGTGTGCCCATCGGGCCCGGGGTGTCCAGAGCACACTGCAGGTGGCTAAAGGAACTGTGTGACTGCTTTTTAGTAGCTCAATGCTGTTTTTTTCTGATTATGAAAACAGTAAACATAAAAGGAATATATGCTAATGGAAACTTGGAAAATTTTCATTTCTATTTAACTTTTTTATTATTTGTCTTTCAGTTTTTTAAAAATAAATTTATAAGCCTTGTTTTATGTAAAATTGGTCATCCTGTATAGTTTTTCATCTTTGTCTTTGAATTTATTTTGTTTATTTGAAAGGCAGAATTGCTGAAAGGGATTGGGAGAGAGGGAGAAGGGGGGAGAGGAAGGGAGAGTGGGAGGGAGGGAGAGAGAGAGAGTCTTCCATTTGTTGGTTCACACCCCAATTGGCCATAACGGCCAGTGATGGGCCGGGCTGAAGCCAGGAACCAGGATCTTTGTCCGGGTCTCCTATATGGTGGCCTAACACTTGGGCCATCTTCTGCTTCTTTTCCCAGGTCATTAGCAGGGAGGTGGATTGGAAGTGAAGCAGCTGGGACATGAACCTGCACCCATTAGGATGCAGGCGCTGCAGGCATTTACAATTTTAATGTGTGCTTTGTTTGCTTTTATTTGTTGCTTCATTGGATGCCTTGATCCGCATCGCCTTCTCCCCGCTAGAAAGCTTCCTATGTTTTTGTGCTCTGCTCGGTAGTATGTAGATACTTCACACCCAACCAACAGTTAGACGTGGACAGTTTTTCCTACTTTAGACCTATTCGGTAGATGATCAACTGTTTTCTCTGTGTCGTTTTAATTTTAATCTGTAGGAATTTTAGTGAGATTGCATATTGGCAACACTGCAGTTATTTTTGCTAAGTTGTCTCATTAATTTCTCAGTATGCTTATCTGCTTTAGTCATAGGTTAATAAAAGGGATATATTCCCCATTCAAGTAATGTACTAAGCAACAGGATTGCGACTTCTTTAAAGTAGTACTTTGTTCTGTTACATTGAAACTTTTGAGTAAAAGTTGCAAGGGTTTTTTGTAAAAAATATTTTTTAAATTTGAAAGCGAGAAAGATCTTTGATCTGCTAGCTTACTCTCCAGATGCCAGCAACAGGCAAGTCTGGTCCAGGCTGAAGCCAGGAACCTGGAGCTCCATCCAAGTCTCCCATGTAGGTGGCAGGGGCCCTGGCACCTTGGCCATCACCTTCTGCCTTCCCAGGTGCATTAGCAGGAAGCTGGATTAAAAGTGGGATAGCTGGGACTACTGCTGCTCCCAAATGGCAAGTGGGAGATGTGTGTGATTTTCATTGAAGCTTTACACTTCGTTATAATGATACCTTGAAAGTCATTTTTGTTTTATAATAGCTCAAAAAAAGACATTTTAGTCCTTGTCCATCTTCCCCGTGCGGACTCCTTGGTGAGCAGCAGCACTGATGGGATTGCGGCGTGGACAGCCCTGCACGATGCAGCCTTATATGCTGCCGGTAAGGAGTTTTGAGTAGCAGGTTGTTTTAACTCCCACCTCTTTAGATACATCCTGATTAAAGGTCAGCTGTTGTGTGGCGTTGACACCAGAGCCCTGTAACTGCAATCAATAATTGCCTTGAAACTCACCAGAGGTCTCAGGCTCATACATAGATAACATTTTTTACACTGGTTTGCTTTACTAATAGTCCTCCCTATTGAATAATGAGAACAGTCCCTGCCTAGTGGTAAAATTTAATCTTTTTCTGACTGTTCAGATTGTTGGAGAATTTCAGGGTCATAAATCAATCGTTTGCCATATCATCTCATTTTTATTCCTTGCTTTCTATTCCTTCTGCCTCTAGCCTCCTTTAGACCTCATTACCTCCCACCTGCTTTTCTGGAACTGCCTCCGTATTAATCTCCACATTGCAGTTCATATTATACAGTACACAGAGATTAATCTAAAGTAGAGATATGACTATATTGTCCTTCTGCCCACAATGTGTATTTTATTGTCCCTACTCCTAGATTTAGCTGACATCCAGCAGTTTACATGATTTAATCCAAACACAGCATTGCAGCATCACTTCTCACCTCACTGCATCATATGGTTTCTTACGTTTCCTTGACTAGCCTCATGCCCTCCACTTCTCCCGCCACACTCATCTGGAGCCAGGGACTAAGTGCGGCCTGTGAAGTGTGACGTGGGTAACAGTGGCCCACACATGGAAAAGCCTGTAGCCTTTTGGTCATCTGAAGCAGAAAAGAGAAACTAGGAGTGCTGAAGATGACAGAGCCTGCAAGGGAAGTCCCAGATGGAAGCTTGAGTTTTTGTCTGTCCACCTCTCTGACTCTTGAACCATACTCTTGAACCAGAGAAAATATTGCTCATTAGAAAAAAATAACAGGATTAAGAAACTCCACAATTCAGGATGCAATCCAAAATTAGCTGATTTACAAAGAACCAAGAAAATGTAATACATTTTCAGTTGAAAGATAGTCAGTTGGCTTCAACCCCAAGATGGACTGGGTGTTGGAATTAATGAGGGTTTAAAAATAGCTATTATCAATTAAGTAAAACAGTGCATTGATTTTAAAGATTTATTTATGTATTTTGAAAGTCAGAGAGAGGGAGAAACAGAGGGAGATCTTCCATCCACTAGTTCTCTCTCCAGATAACTGAAATGGCCAGCGCTGGGCCAGAGTGAGGCAGGAGCCAGAAGCTTCATCCAGGTCTCCCACATGGGCGCAGGGGCCCGAACATCTGGGCCATCTGCTGCTGCTTTCCCCAGGCCGTTAGGAGGGAGCTGGATTGGAAGTGGAGCAGCCAGGACAGGCACCAGCTCCCATATGGGATGCCGGTGTTACAGACAGTGGCTTTGCCTGCTAAGCCACAATGCCATCCCCGCAAAAACATGTTTTTAATGTAGAGAAATCTCAGCAAAACAAAAAGGGAAGTCTTAGATAGAAATAATGCAGAAGAACCAAATGGACATTCTAGAACAGAAAAATACTGACTTGAAAAATTCACTGGATAGGTTTAAAAGCTGAGTGTCATGATAGGAGAAAGAGGAGTGATTTCAAATAGATCAATATTAATTACATCAGCTGGAAACAAAGGAAAGATGGGGGGGATGAACAAACCCTTAAAAACCTATTAGATGATATTTAATTACCAACTCTACATTTAACTGGGATACCAGAAACCGTGGAGAGAAGACAGAGCAGAAAAAAATTAAAGAATTAATGGTTGAAAATTTCCCACATGTGATAAAATACAAAAATTTGCAAATAAAAATACCAAACAAAACCAACCCAAATAAAAACAATGAAGCCCTGGCCAAGCCATATCACAGTTAGATGACAAAAACCAAAAATGGAGCAAATCTTGAAAACAACAAAAAAGAAAAATGACATGTTGGGTATAAAAGAGTAGCAAGCTGATTCATCACTGGCCTCTCACCAGAAAACACTGAGGAGAGCAGAGAGTAAAACAGAAAGAAAATAAGCTGTCAGTCTTGGATCCTATACCAAGTAGAAGTTACTGCTTGAGAATGACAGCAGAGTAAAGACATTTTCAGATAAAAAGGAACCAAGAGAATTTCCTGCCAGCAGGCCTGCAGCACTCGAAGCAGTCAAGGGGAGTGGGGCTGGAGCAGGCTCTCAGTGCAGCTGCCAAGAAGCCACTAGGACACCCACATCCCACGCGGGAATGCCTGGGTTCCCGCACCAGCTCCATTTCCAGTTCCAGCTTCCTAGAGATGAATGCACTGGAAGGCAGCAGAGGATGGCTCAAGAACTTGGATTCCTGCCGCCCACGTGGGAGACCCAGATTGAGTTCCTGGCTCCTGAGTCTCGGCCAGGCGCAGCCCCAGCTGCTGCAGGCATTGGGGAAGTAAACCAGCTTGGAAAAAAACTTCTCTAGATCTGGTTCTATTTCTGCCTTTCCCTCTCTCTAACTCTTTCTACCTTTCAAATAAGATGAAATTTTTAAAAAAAATTTGAATAATAAAGGAAACTTTCTAGGCTAAACATGAATAATTCTCAGCAGAAACTGAGATCTTTGGTAAGCAAAGTGGGCAATTAGTTTTATCTTTTTACTTTTAGTTTCTTTGTAGACTATAACCATTTAGAAACAGAATTACAGCACTGTCTTGTGAGGTTTATCATGTGTGTGGGGTTGGGTGGGTGAGGGAAGGTGTGTAGTCTATAAGATTGCAGACCTTCTAAGATGAGCGTTGTGGGGCAGCCGATTAAACCACCACTTAGGATGCCTGTGTCCCATATTGGAGTTCCTTGTTCAAGTCCCAGCTGCTCCTCACTTCTGATCGAGCTCCCTGCTAATGCACCTGGAAGGCACTGGATGATGACCCAAGTCCTTGGGTCCCTGCCACTCCCATGGTGAACTGAATGGAGTTCCTTGCTTCTGGCTGGGACCTGGCCTACGCCTGGCTGTTGTGGGCGTTTGGGAGTGAACCTGCAGGAAGATTGTTCTCACTCTGTCTCTGTCACTGTGCCTGTCAGATAAGTAAATCTTAAAAATAAAAGTAGAAAACAAGGTGGCAAATCTGTTTTATGTGAAATGATTTATTATTAATATAAATAGACTGTGAAAACTTCAGGTTATATAATGTAATCCCTGAAGACAGCTACTATAAAATAATACAAAATATAATAGATAAAAATCCAACACAAAAATTGAAATGGAATTCAACAGGGATATATAGAAATATAAATGTATTTGTGCCTAATAATAGTGCTTTAAAATACATGAAACAAAAATTGACAGAATTAAAGGACAAATAAGCAATTTCCCAGTCTTAGTTGGTTTTATTTTTTTTAATTTTTTTAAAGATTTATTTATTTATTTGAAAGTCAGAGTTACACAGAGAAACAAGGAGAGGCAGAGAGAGAGAGAGAGAGAGAGAGAGAGAGAGAGAGAGGTCTTCCATCCACTGGCTCACTCCCAATTGGCTACAATGGCTGGAGCTGTGCCAATCCAAAACCAGGAGCTGGGAGCTTACTCCGGGTCTTCCCATGCGGGTACAGTGGCCCAAGGAGTTGGGCCATCTTCTACTGCTTTCCCAGGCCATAGCAGAGAGTTGGATCGGAAATGGAGCATTAGGACTCCAACTGGCGCCCATATGGGATGGCGGCACTGCAGGCGACGGCTTTACCCGCTATGCCACAACACAGGCCCCCGCAGTTGGTTTTAATACCATCCTTTCATCAACTGGTGGAACTAGAGAAGACAAAGTCAACAGACACATGGATTATCTGAGCAACACTTTCCACCACTTAGCTCTCCTTGCTATTCATAGAACTTTACTCCAAACAGTGGTGGAATACACATTCAAGTGCAGTGGTACATTTATCACAGTAAGCTGTAATCTGGGCCCAAAAACAAATCTCAGATGTAAAAGGATTGGAGCCATTTAGAGTTTGTACTCTGAACACAGTGCAATTAAATTAGAAATTAATTATAAGATAATCAGAAAAGAAATTTTGAAAATATGGTTGGATCAGAAGAAATTGTAAGAGAAGTTTGAAAAAATTTTAAACTGATACTGAACATACAATGTATCAAAACTTGTGAGATAACAGCAAAACTGTACTTGGAGAGAAATACATAGCTTTAGATGCCTATATCACACAAACAGAGAGATCTCAAATCAATGATCTAATCGATAAGTTATTTCTAAGGTTTATATGAAGGACTGTTTAGAAAGTTCATGAAAAATACATGTGATGAAAAACTACACATGAGTCTCAAAAAGTTTTACACCAAAATAAATTTTTTAAGGTTTATTTATATATCTGAGAGTTACCGAGAGAGACGGAGAGATAGAGAAAGAGAGGTCTTCCACCTGCTGGTTCACTCCCCAGATATCAGCAATGGCCAGAGCTGGGCCATCTGAAGCCAAGAGCCAGGAGCCAGGAACCAGGAACTTCTTCCAGGTCTCCCACATGGGTGCAGGGGCTCAAGTACTTTAGCCATCTTGCGCTGCTTTCCCAGGTGCATTAGCAGGGAGCTGGATCAAAAGTGGAGCAGCCGGGACTCAAGCCAGCGCCTATAAGGGACCGCAGCAGCTTTACACGCTGTGCCACAGCACTGGCCCCCAAAAGAAATCTTTTAGTTCACTATTTCCTTAAGCTTTTTTAAAAAAAACTCCTGTATTAAAAGGCAAAAGGACAATATTGAAAAAGAATGAGGGGCCCTGGTTCAAGTTCCAGCTGCTCCACTTTGAATCCAGCTAATGGCCTGGGAAAGCAAAGGAGGATAGACCATGTACTTGGGCCCCTGCAACCACATGGGAGCTCTGGCCATTGTGGCCATTTAGGGAGTGAACCAGTAGACGGAAGCGTGCACTCACTCTCTCTCACTCGCTCTTTCTCTCTCTCTCTCTCTGTCTCTCTGTCTCTCTGTCTCTAACTCTGCATAAATAAACAAACCTATTAAAAAGAATGAAATTGGAGGACTTACATTCCCTGATTTCAACACTATAGTAATCAAAGTGTGCAGTAATCAAGAGAGTGTCATTCAGTGTTAAGAGAGACAAATAGATGAATGGAAAAGAACAGAGGGTCCAGAAATAGACCCGTTCCTGTATGATCAATTGGGCTTTTTTTTTTTTTTGTAGTAAATGTGCTGAAGCAATTTAATGGCAAAGGATAATCTTTTCAATAAATCATGCTGAAACAATTAGACAGCTACGTGCAAAAAAAAAAAGAGAGAGAAATAGAAAATTAACATCTGGGGCAGTAGATAAAGCCACCACCTCAGTGCCAGCCTCCCATATGGGCTCAGGTTCGAGTCCCGGCTGCTCTGCTTCCAATTCAGCTCTCTGCTGTGGCCTGGGAGGGCAGTGGAAGATGACTCAAGTCCTTGGGCCCCTGCACCCACATGGGAAACCCAGAAGTTCCTGGCTCATGGTGAAGGAAGGGAGGGAGGGAGGGAGGGAGGGAGTTAACTCAAGGAAAATTGTAAATCTAAGAAGTAAAACTGTGAAACTTCTGAGAAAAAGATGTAGAAAAACATTTCAGTGACTTTGGACTTGTTAAAGATTTCTAATTCTGACACAAAAAGCACAAAATATGTTTTAACCAATAAGCTGTTATTTCAAATCAATAAGCCAGAGGTCAGCAAACTATGTGTTGTGAGCCAAATGCCGCCTGCCTCCTTGTTTTCATGACTGTTGGCAGGGAAGGCGAGGTGTGGAGTATGTGTAGCCGTGTTGTCTGCACACTGTCGCCAGGTGCTTTCACACCGCGATGGCTAAGGTGAGGACAGAGACCATACACGCCGCGGAGCCCGCGTTCACCCTCTCGCCTTTCCTGGGAATGTTTATCACCCCCACCAACAACAACAAACTTCCGCTTTAAGAGACTAAAATAGGGAAAGTAAATTAAACCCAAAGCAAACAGAAATAGGGAAATGATAGCACAAATCAGTTTTAATTGGATGTGGGGGTTGGGAGTACAAGAGACGCAGTGAAACTAGACGTTTGTTCTACAAGGCAAGCAAGGGAGAGGATACAAGTTACCAGCGCTGAGAATGGAAGAGGCATCTCTCTGCAGACCCTGAGGGTGTGGAAAGGACAACACGGAGCACAGAGTCCCGGTACACACAGGCAGACTGCCAGCTTGGGCTGGGTTGAATATTTTGCAGTGGTGCAAAAATGATGCATACTCAATGTAAACCACACTTCAGATTTTGAATTTGCTCTCTTCCTGGGCTAGCAGTATGGGTACAGTTCCTTTTCAGGAGCCGGGCAGCAGATCAGGTGGCAGGAGGCACAAGGGCACTCCTGTGGATGAGGGACTTGTTCTGAATCTTCATTGTTGTGTTGGTTGCACAGTTGTGTACACATAACAATGACAGGACAGAACTACACACTAAACTAGGTGAGTTTTATGGTGTACAAATAAATGTCTAGTAAACAAAGATCCCGCCTATCCTTTGGCCCAGGTTTATTCCACCTGTTTATAAAGACATTCTTTCATTCTGGAAGCAGTGTTTCGCTTCTCAGAACTCTTAGGTATCTCTATCTGTAACTCTTAGGGTGCTACTTATTGTATGTGTTTTCTTATTTTTTACAGTCCTCTACAAGGTTCACATCTTTGAGGGTGTGGGTCTGTCTATCCATCGGCCTGTCCTCCCTTCCTTCCTTCCTCTGCCTCTCCCTCTGCTTCTCTCGCTCCCTCCCTCCCTTTCTCACTCTCTTTTAATCTTCCTTTCTCACCTCCAATCCCCTACCCTTCCCTTTCCCAGAGGAAAACCAGAAGATTCCCGTCCACTGGTTCACTCCCTGTTTCCCACAACAGCAAAACCATGAGCCTTGATCTCCATCTGGATCTGCCCTGTGAGTGGCAGAGACCCAGGTGTTTGAGTCGCCATCTGCTGCCTCCCAGGGGCTACGTCAGCAGGAGGCTGGAATCAAGAGTGGAGCCCAGACTGGAATCCGGGCACTCCGCTGTGCGATGCCAGTGTTGCAACCAGCATCTGAAGTTCTAAGCCTGGGGCCGGTGCTGTGGTGTAGAGGGTTAAACCTGCAGTGCCACCATCCCATGTGGGCGGCGGTTTGAGACCTGGCTGCTCCACTTGTGATCCAGTGCTCTGCTGTGGCCCGGGAGGGCAGTGGAAGATGGCCCAAGTGCTTGGGCCCCTGCACCCACGTGGGAGTTCCAGGAGAGGCTCCTGGCTTCGGATCAGCACAGCTCCAGCCGTTGCGACCAATTGGGGAGTCAATCAGCGGATGAAAGATCTCTCTCTCTCTCTCTCTCTCTCTCTCTCTCTCTCTCCTCTCTCTGTGTAACTCTTTCAAATAAATAAATCTTTTTTAAAAGCTTTTATTTAATGAATATAAATCTCCAAAGTACAGCTTATGGATTACAATGGCTCCCCCCCCAATAACTTCCCTCCCACCCGCAACCCTCCCCTTTCCCGCTCCCTCTCCCCTTCCCTTCACATCAAGATTCATTTTCAATTCTCTTTATATACAGAAGATCAGTTTAGTATATATTAAGTAAAGATTTCAACAGTTTGCCCTCACATGGCAACACAAAGTGAAAAATACTGTTGGAGTACTAGTTATAGCATTAAATCACAATGTACAGCACATTAAGGACAGAGGTCCTACATGATCAAATAAATAAATCTTTAAAAAAAAATCTAATCCAGACACCCATCCTGAGGGTCATTTCTAATTTTGCCTTGCTTTCCAAAACCTGATATTTACATGCCTTAATACTTTGCTTTCTCTAAAGTATTGAATAGAGTATCATTCCAATTAATGAAGGATTCCAGTTAACTGGACTTAAGTCTTTTCTGACTACAAATGTGGTGCTTTAGAAATACATTCAGCATAGGGAATTGGGATCTGTCCTGAATTTTCTTTATCCAAAAATATTTCTTTTTATCCTGCAGGTTCCAAGCTTCTGTGTTTCTTTTAAAAGTTCCTTATCACTGATAAATGAAAAACTTGATTGATGCTGAACTCTAGAAGGTATTACTTGGATCGTTAAGGGAGGGATGTTGGGTTTAGTAGCTCAGATACCTCAGGCTGGGGTTCTGCAAAAGGACTAGAAATGTTCTCTGGTTAGATATTTCTCCTATCACTATTTCTAAAACGCCAGGCGTGTGACGTTAAATATAAATCCACTGATGACCTTCCCGCAGGGCTTCTGAGGCGGCACTGCCCTGGCTTGCTGGCTGCAGGTGTTCTGCATGCGAGCATGGAGCTTCGTGACAGCAGACGACTGCGGTGTCGCTTGTTGACCTCTGTTGAATAGGAGCAGGCAAACTTAGCAAAAACTGGCGTGAATTGATTTTTTATCAGGCTCTCTCGTAAATCTCTCTGATATCTCTGGACCCCGTATCATTGCATTCAGTGAAGATCCAAACGCTTTAGATCACAGAATTACATCTGTAGCAAAATTGACGTTTATCTTTTAAATGTGGGGGCCTGATTGATCTTTTTGCCCAAACGTAAGTCTATTCCATTTCACCATGGAAAGTACCTATAAGCCAGTGCAATTTTTTGTTTTCTATCAAGGAGCTTTGAAACTACCAAAGGACTTGAATATGTAGTCAGTCACTGGGGGCCCAGTTCTGTGCCCACCATTCCAAGCAGATCACTGGATCTGAAGATTCTGTGAAGTCAGGAAGGTTTTGAAAGGAGAACCTGGAGACTGCCACGCCTGGGCCCGAGTCCCGGCTCGGCCAGTGAACGGCTTTCATGGTGTTACCCTGGAGAGAAAGTTCGTTTTTCCCCGAGTCACACTGTTCATCTGGGAAGTAGAAATGAGGGATCTTTCTTCATATGTTTATTTTGAAAACTCGGCGGTTATATATTTTAGTTCCTGGAGCGTGTTCACACCCAGTAATTATTAGCTGTTCCTCATACCTGATCATGAGAAAGCATAGGTATGAGTCTTGTAGGAGATGTGTAATCCTTCCAAGAGAAGTAACCGAGAAAATACTGACGAATACATGTGCTATGACAACACTAGAGAATGAGACAGAGTGTTTCACGTTATATTTAATAATGATCCGTTTTCAATATAAACTATGATCAAACATGTTTACGGTACTTTATTGAATAATGATTATGGCAATAGTCATTCATTATTTGGTTTGGCATTTGTATGCTGAGATGAGTAATTTTGCTGGTCTTAAGTCAACATTATTTAGCTGGAATTTTTTTTCAACTTTTATTTATTTATTTGAGAGACTGAGACACAGACAGAGTGCTGCTGATTCACTTCCCAAGTGTCTGCAGTGGCGCAGGCTGGCCGAGGCCAAAGCCAGGGCTCAGTCCGGGTCCCGCGTGGGTGTCAGGAGCCCAACTACCCGAGCCCTCACCTGCTGCCCCCTAGGGTGCACACGAGCAGGGAGCTGGATCTGGAGCAGGCAGAGGACTTGTACGCAGGCGCTGCAGTGTGGGATGTGGGCACCCCAACCATGTTTAGCCAGATTTGAACTCACCTCTTTGGCGCCTTAGTGGAGCCATAGACCCTGCACTGCACAGAATTTCACCCATACTTAAAATTAAATGCTACATTAGGCTGCAGTATTCCTTTATTTGTGTGATAGTCTCAAAATTTTGGTGAAGACTGATTTTAAAAATATATTGTTTTGAGGCCGGCGCCGTGGCTTACTAGGCTAATCCTCCGCCTGCGGCACCGGCACCGGCACCCCAGGTTCTAGTCCCCATTGGGACGCTGGTCCTGTCCCGGTTGCTCCTCTTGCAGTCCAGCTCTCTGCTGTGGCCCGGGAGGGCAGTGGAGGATGGCCCAGGTCTTTGGGCCCTGCACCTACATGGGAGACCCGGAGGAAGCACCTGGCTCCTGGCTTCGGATCAACGCAATGTGCCGCCGCAACACACCAGCCATGGCGGCCACTTGAAGGGGTGAACCAATGGAAAAAGGAAGACCTTTCTGTCTGTCTGTCTCTCTCTCTCTTACTCTGCCTGTCAAAAAAAATATATACATATATATTGTTTTGAAGCATTTTACAAGATGCATTAAGCCTTCTCTGCCTTGAGAAACAATATACTGTAACACCAGGGTCAGCGTGTGTCCTGCATAAGGGCCGGTCATAAATACTTAGGCTTTGCAGGCCATGCAGTCTGTCGCATCTACTTAGCTCTGCCGTTATAGCATGAAAACAACTGAAGATGATATGTGTGCCTGTGTTGCCAATAAAACTTTATTTACAAAAACAAGAGGCAGACCAGATTGGACCCATTGGCTATCGTTCACTGGTCAAGGCTGAAACCAAGTAGCTCAGATGTGAAGGTAGAAAACCCAGGCGGTTATCCATCTCTGACATGAACTGGCTGAATACAGGTAACCAACTATATCACTGAACTTCCTTGTGAATACTCGTGATTAATAAAAGAGGTAGGACTGCAGAGATCTATCTGTGTTTGTATTTGAAATTTTATTATCTTTGTTCATCAAAAGCTCTCTGACTTAAAAGGCATTTTTTTTCCTGAAGGATAATGAAATAACCTGAGGACAAAGTCAATGCGGAACCTTGACTTTATGCCAGATGTGGCCTGGGTTTGACACAAATTCCATAAATATTACTTCCTCCCTGTGGGAGCTTCAAGGTCTGAAATGGCTTCAGCCTTGCAGTCTGTGAACAAACTGGTGACTTCTACCTCATATATCTCTACCAACTTTAGTGACAGAAACTTTGATTCACATTTCTTGTGTATATGGAAACTATAACTTGAATGCATGTGTTTTAACTTAATATTTTAAATTGTTTGAAATAGCGTTTTAAATGTACATTATAACCAAAGGCTTAGTGACTGCACTAAATAAAGAGTTCAACAAACAAATAGTAGGAAGACCATCATCCAGCAGGAGAATAGTCAGGGGCTGTGAACAGTGATCAGAAGATGTTCAACTTCACCCACAAAGTGAATTTTAAAATAGAAAACCATCAAAACTATAGTATATACTTTCTATCAATTTATCTGGCAAGGATTTAAAACAAAGCTTGCCAAAACACTGTATTTCTTTTTTTTTTTTTTTTTTTTTTGAGCGTTATTTTTTGTGTAGGTTTTTCAAAGTTCGTCGCATTTTCTGGCGTTAGTATAACCTAAGAAGTGAGTGCCAGTGCAGGGGTGGTTACCCTTTAGACACTCAGTGGCTCTCAGTTGTCCTGGTTTGTGCTTGCTGCTGTTAATCCCCGTGTGACGGATGTGGACACTGAACTTCTGAGATGTAAATAAGTGGCCCCAGGACAGCGGCCCCTGTCAGTGTCCAAGCTGAGCTTGAACCCAGTGTGTTAGTTTCCCATTGCTGCTGTTACAAATTCCCACACGCTTCTTGGTTTTACAAACAACCCACGTTTATGATCTTGCAGCCCTGGAGGTCAGACGTCTGGGAGAAGTCTCCTTGGGCGGGAGCCCAGGCTTTGGCAGTGCTGCATCCCTCCTGACGACGGCCCTAAGGGACAGTCGTAAGTGGACAGTGTCACTGGCTGTGCTGGTCAGGCTATGGATGGACAGCTGGGGGTGCAGGAGCTGTTATTCGACCTACCACACCCGGGGTGGGGGTGGGGGGCATGTTAATAGTCTCTCCTGTCCTCTCAGTCTTACAGAAAGGAGGGCTAGGTGTTCTCATCCCGTGGCGCAGGCTGAAGGCATCCTGACTTTGTCAGTGCCACAGCTGCTTAGCCTGAGGGGACCTCTGCAGTCCCGGGAAGCTTTCTCCTGGATCATGCTTCCCTAACATTTCTATCAATGTTAGGCATTTGATGCTAATATAAGTATATTGCTTTCATGTCTCCAGATAATCAAACTTGAATTCAGCCCAAATTAGACTTGATTCAATGCCCTTGCCATCTGTTACCTTGTTTGATAGTTCCTCGCCTAGGAGACATCTTTTCCTGAAGGAATGAGCAATAAGCTCAGGACACAGTGCAGCATTCGCACTTGGAAAAGCCCTGCTCGAGTCTGGACTCCCCAGTTGAAGGCACATGGACATCCTGGGCGCTGAGTATTCTGTCTCCTACGTCACAAGGAATCATTTTATTTTATATTAAAAAGAAAGAGGCAAAAGGGTTATCTTGGACCAGCCTTGGGTTGTTTCCTTTGAACAGGACTTTTTTCAGCGCTTATTTCCTGTCTTTACGCCAGTCAGTAGCTGACTGTGCTGTACGTTTACTTGCTAGTTAGTCTAGACACTTAAATCTTCCCTTATTTTCAAGAAGAGAAACAATAGAGAGGAGATAGTGCTTGAAAAATGACTGAAAATTAGAAGGAGTCCTTTAGACAGCATAGTTTTTTAAAGATTTATTTATTGTATTTGAAAGTCAGAGTTACACAGAGAAAGAAGGAGAGGCAGAGAGGCAGAGAGAGAAGTCTTCCATCCGATGGTTCACTCCCCACTTGGCTGCAACAGCCAGAGCTGCGCCTATCTGAAGCCAGGAGCCAGGAGCTTCTGGGTCTGCCACGCGGGCCATCTTCTGCTATCCCAGGCCACAGCAGAGAGCTGGATCAGAAATGGAGCAGCCGGGACTAGAACTGGCGCCTATGTGGGATGCCGGCTCTGCAGGTCCTGGCTTTAACCCGCTGAACCACAGCACCGTTGTTAGTATTTTGTAGCTGCTGTGCAGAGTGGTAATGGGGTTGATGAAGGACACGCGGTAGTATTTAATAACAGCTCATGACGTTTCTTTTCTCAGACCAGTTCCTTCAGTTCTTCACTAGTGGGTTAGTTTTCCACAGTCATATGTGGTAATTTCACACATTAGTCATTAACTATTCATAACCATCATTTTTTACTGTTTTAGTAAACGGTAAAGTGGTAAACAGAAGTTTGGGTTTTGGGTCATTTTCCTGCCTTTCCTCTCAAAGCAGAAAGGACGATGTTTTTACCCTGTACTGCATTACCTGGAATTCACAGTTCCAGTTAACCTAGGAATCTTAATTAAGAGGAGGAGGAGAGCAGATGAAGGTGATAGTTACTAGTGACTGGTAGTCTTCACCCTGATAGGAAGTTGCTGGCCTGCTTGATGTTAAGTCCTGTGAAAGTAATACAGACAGTGAGGGAGTGTTTTCTTGGAGCTTCTAGTAGCATTAGCCAAGAACAGAGTGTGATATACTGATGAGAAATGAAAGAAGGGATGTGGTGGTTACCAAGAAGTATGGAAACAGTTTAATTTATTTGAGTTGAGTAGGACTTTGTAGGGAGTCAGGCTTGGGTTCATATTCTAGGTTACCACTTTAAAGCTGAATAGCAGTGTGCAAGTCTTTTTAATATCTTCAATCCTTCATCGATCTTTTTGTTAAGATTGATTTATTTATTTGAAAGAGTTACACAGAGAGAGGAGAGGCAGAGAGAGAGAGAGAGGTCTTCCATCTGCTGGTTCACTCCCCAATTGGCTGCAACAGCCAGAGTTGCATCAATCTGAAGCCAGGAGCGAGGAGCTTCTTTCAGGTCTCCCATGCGGGTGCAGGGGCCCAAGGACTTGGGCCATCTTCTGCTTTCCCAGGCCATAGCAAAAAGCTGGATCAGAAGTAGAGCAGCTAGGTCTTGAACTGGCACCCATATGGGATGCCAGTGCTTCAGGCCAGCGCGTTAACCCTCTGCACCATAGCACCAGCCCCGATCATTTATTTTAATGGTAACTACTGGCCCTCAGTGCTGTATAAATTGGAGAAATGACCTGCACAGTACTATTAGAAGGCATGATACATAGTATCTGTGAGGATAAAAGCATTAAATTGGAGGTTGTGAGCAGATGCATAGCAGAGGTTGCTTACTTTGAACTCCCTTTTAGTTTAAATTTTATTTATTTGTTTGTTTGTTTAAGACACACAGAGAGAGTGTGTGTGTGCTCCCATCCACTGGTTCGCTCCCCAGTTGCCCACACAGCTGAAACTGGGAGCCAGGAAAGCCTTCCAGGTGTCCATGTGGGTGGCAGGAATCCAGTTACTGGTGCCGTTTCCTGCTGCCTCCCGGTGCACAATCTGGAACTGGGAGTAGTCAGGACTCAAGCCCGGGCTCTGGAGATGGGCTGCAGGTGTCTCAATCAACAGGCCAAATGCCCATCCCTTGGTTCATTTTTCTCACCAACTGTTTAAAGTCTCCGGGGGAATGGGGCCATGTTCAGAGCCGTGTCCCTGTTTCCATTTAACACAGATCCAGTTTTAGCCCAGCTCGTCCGAGGCACGCACCAAGCCCGTGGCTCAGCGGAAGCTCTGAGAGTTTGGAGAGGAACATTGAAAGCATAGCTGGAAATGGAAAACAGTGCTCTTTGTTAGAAACCCCCATCAGTCCTGCCTGCTGCCTTGGTCTGAGTCAGACAAAAATGCAAAACGGTTTGATTTGGGAATCAGCAAGGAATGGGATTACAATCTAGGGCACACAAGCACAGTCCAGCCTCTGGTCTGCCCAAGGAACAAAGGCAAGGTTGGGGTTTTACTGAGGAACGAGAACAGCTAGCCAAGTGTTTGGAAAGAAAGCTTGTTGGCACTGGTGTGTGGTGTGGGCTCTGACGGACTCTGATTGGTGAGTGGCTGCAGTTACGGGGTCAAGATTGTCTTAGGTCACAGTGGGGTGGGCTGTTCTGCTGGAGTGGGCTTGTGAGGCATGTTCGTGTTTGAGCTTGTCTGACTTGTGTGCTAGCGGCAGTTTGGAAGTATTTCTTGGGACGGGACCCGATATCAGGCAGCTGGTGGCTGAGAGCCCTCCCTTGCTGGCCCGCCTCAGCTCCATTTTGCCTGGGTTTGAACACAGGTGAAAACCTTTACACCCCTTAGCACCCACAGTACCACCCCAAGGTCTCCTGCTACTCATCCCGGTTGTTAAAGGAAAGGCCTCCCTTCACCCAGTCACTCAGATGATGCCCCTTTGAAATGAATTCCCATTTTAAATGGAAAAACAATACCGGTGCTTTCTTGCATAAACCCAAATTATTGTACTGCTATCCATTTGAGCTGTGGAAAATTTCCATGCTTCCAGTTAAAGAATAGGGCTTTTTTTAAGCATTGAGATACACTCAGTTTTGACTTTTTGTTGTTGTTATTTTAATTCATAGACTTTATTTTTTTAGAGCAGTTTTAGGATGACAGCAAAATTGGAGGAGCATACAGAGATCTCCCACAGCCCGACTACGCCCACTCAGGCATGGCCTCCCCACCATCAGCATGCCGCACCAGGGCGGCATGTTTGTTACATCTGATGGAGCAACAGGGACATCTCAACCAAGGCCTGTAGTGTGTTAGGGGTTGTGACAAGTGTGTGATGACGTGTATCTACTGTGATAGAATGGTACTGGATAGTTTCTCAGCCCTAAGAGTCCCCTGTGCTTAACCGTTCATCCCCTCCGTCCCTCTACCCATGCCAAACACTGGTCTTTCCACTGTCTCTGTAGCTCTGCATTGTTCAAAATGCCATGCGGTGAGAGTCGTATGGCATCTAGCCCTCTGGATTGGCCTCTCCACTTAGCATTGGGGATCTGAGATTCTCTCATGTCTCCTCTCGGAGTGACTACACATTTATTTTTATCCCTGGATTATATGCTGTTATGTGGCCATTACCACCGTTTATCTTGGTCGCTTCAGGTTTTGGCGATTATGATAATGAAGGCAGTAAGCATTGTGTGCAGTTTTGTTTGAAACATTTTCAGCTCCTGGAGCAGGCATTCAGCCTGGGGGTTAAGATGCCTGTGTCCCACATCAGAGTACCTAGGCTGATACTCAGCTCCGGCTCCTGACTCCAGCCTCCTGCTGATGCAGACCCTGGGAGGCAGCAGCGATGGCTTCAGAAGCTGACTTCCAACCATCCACATGGGAGGCCGCGACTGCCTTCCTGGCTCCTGGCTGTGGCCCCAGCCCCACTTGGCTGTTCTGGGCTTTTGGGGAGTGAGTCAGTGGACCTCTCCATCAACCTTTCTTTGTTTTTTCTGCCTCTCAAATAAATAAATTTAACTTCAAAGCTTTTGTAACTCCTTTGGGCAAGTGCTAAAGAACATGATTGCAGGATTGTATGAGAAAGGTCTGTTTGGTTTTGTAAGAAACTATCAGACTCTTCCCAGCATCAATGCATGTGTTACTCCACATTCTTGTCAGCATTGGTTTTTGTCAGTGTTTGGGATTTTAGCCATTCTCATACATGCACAGTGGTATCTTACTGTTTCAGTTTCCAAGTCCCTAATGGTGCAAACTGTGGAGCATCTTCTCTTATGTTTATTTGTCATCTGTGCTTTTTATATATGTCTCTTTAAATTTTTTGCCCATTTAAAAATTTATTTGAAGGCAGAGAAGCAGAGACAGAGAGATCTTCTCTCTGTTGGTTCACTCTCCAAATGCCCAGAATAGCTAGGGCTAGGCCCAGCCAATACCAGGAGCCTGGAACTCAGTCTGGGTCTTGCACATGATTGGCAGGAACTGGAGTAGTTGAGCCATCACCTGCTGCCCGCCAGGGTGCACATTAGCTGGAAGTTGGGATCAGGCATTCTGATATATGAATATGGGCATCCCAAGTGCATCTTACCCCTGCACCACACGCCCACCACAGATCTTTTGCTCATTTTTACATCTGGTTATTTCTTTTCTGATTATTAAAGAGAGTGCTTTGTGTATTTTGGATAACAGTCTGCACATATCTGTAAGATATGCCTTCTGCAAATATTTTCTAGTTCTTTATGCAGGATCTTTGGTAGAGAAGAATTTTGTTTTATTTTAATGAAATTGAACTCTAATGTTTTTCTGTCATGGATCATGCCTTTGGGGTCACATTTAAGAAGTGTTCACCAAACCTAATATCATCTAGACTTTTTCCCCTGTGTTATCTTCTGAGAATGTTGTTGTTTGGAGTCTCGCGTGTAGACCTGTGACTCACCTTGAGTTAATTCTGTGAAGACTATAGGATCTCCACGGAGACCCCTCTTCAGTGTGTAGGCAGCGGCTGTTCAGTTCCATTTGTGAGAAAGGCTCTCCTTTGCCAATTGTGTCGCTCTGCTCCTTTGTCAGGGTTTGTTTGGATCTATTTCTGGACTCTCTTTTCTGTTCCATTGATCTCTTTGTCTTTTTGTTCTATTTTGCTGATACTACACTGTCTTGATTACTTTAGCTTTATAGGAGACCTTAAAGTCAGTCCCCTGACTTTATTCAAAATTGTGTCTGTTCTTCTGGGCTGTGGCTATTGATTTCAATCCTACAGATTACACTAGGTGGTACAAGGCTGAAAATGCATTCCTATGGCCTTTTTTAGCTACATGTCCAAGGACTGATATCAAAGATTTCTTAGTTTTTACAGCCACCGTTTCCCAGATTTCTATCATCGCCATGGTTTGTATGTATTTTAAACTCTTACTCAAAGCGTGGCCTGTAGCCACAGAGCTAGGAATCAGAATCTACATTTTTACAAGATGCTCACATATTTTGTAAGCATATTAAAGTTTAAGAACTCCCTACTAAAAAGAGCAAGTTTTATTTGTGAACATGATATGGTAGCTTTACTGTTGTACAGTTTGAACCACAGTCAGGATATAAAAGGTTTTTATTTTGAGCATCTCATTTCAGAACTGCTGGTCAGTTAGAGGACAAGTGATAAACGGAAAGAGAGCACATTCAATAGAAACTTCAGTGTTAACAGCAGATTGTTACTGATTACTGTTACTGTTCCTGATTTCAGGGAAGATTTTGTTTGTGTTTTTATTTTTGTTTTTGACAGATAGAATTAGACAGTGAGAGAGAGAGACAGAGAGAAAGGTCTTCCCTCCATTGGTTCACGCCCCAAATGGCTGCTACGGCCAGAGCTACACCGATCCAAAGCCAGGAGCCAGGTGCTTCTCCTGGTCTCCCATGCGGGTGCAGGGCCCAAGCACTTGGGCCATCCTCCACTGCCTTCCCAGGCCACAGCAGAGAGCTGGACTGGAAGAGGAGCAACCGGGACTAGAACCCGGTGCCCAAATGGGATGCTGGGACCGCAGGCGGAGGATTAGCCAAGTGAGCCACAGCGCCAGCCCCAGGGAAGTTGTTTTTAAAAACGGGTTTCACAACTGTCTTTCCAGCTTGAAGCCAGGGCTGAGAATCATGGTTTGGTGGTTAAGCTACCTGCATTGCAATTCAGAGTGCCTGGGTTGGAGTTCTACCTTCCCTCCAGATCCAACTTCCTACTTTTTTTTTTTTTTTTTTGACAGGCAGAGTGGACAGTGAGAGACAGAGACAGAGAGAAAGGTCTTCCTTTGCCATTGGGTCACCCTCCAATGGCCGCCATGGCCGGCGCGCTGCGGCCTGTGCTCCACGCTGATCTGAAGCCAGGAGCCAGGTGCTTCTCCTGGTCTCCCATGGGGTGCAGGGCCCAAGCACTTGGGCCATCCTCCACTGCACTCCCCGGCCACAGCAGAGAGCTGGCCTGGAAGAGGGGCAACTGGGACAGAATCCGGCGCCCTGACTGGAACTAGAACCCAGTGTGCTGGTGCCACAAGGCGGAGGATTAGCCTATTGAGCCGCGGCGCCGGCCAACTTCCTACTAATGCGCATCCCTGGGAGGCAGCGGATGATGATCCAGGTCCTTGGGTCTCTGCCGCCAGCATGGGAAACCTGGACAGAGTTCTTGACTCCTAGCCCAGCCCCAGCTTTCATGGATATTTGGGGAGTAAACCAGCAGATGAAAGATTGATATCTTTCTCTCTCCCTTTCAAATATAAATAAATAAATAGATAGATAGATAGATAGATAGATAAGATAGATAGATAAAATTTTTAGAAACACTAACCCATTGTGTCTTAATACCCTGTTTACCCATTTCCAGACATCATCTTTTAATTTTCATGGAAAAGTTCCTAGTTCTACCTCTACGTGGGGTCCAGTGTATTCCAAACACTGTCTTTTCAGCGTTTGTGGTTGATCATCTAGGAAAAGCTAATTCATGATCTGTTTTACATGAATATATTCATGGCTCCCTTCCAAGGAATCTCAGCACCTTGTGTGCAGCCTGACACTTAGCCAGAGGCGTAAATGACTGATTCCGAGTTCTGTCTTAAAGATGGAAGCAGAAGTGGAACCTCCAGCCCTGACTGTGAGATGTCATCCTTGGACCACAGCAGCTCCCCTTTGAGCACCTGATTCATCTGCTTTTTGTCAAATCTGGTTATTGTAGACTCTGATATTATTCCACATCAAGCGGAGCTGTAATATTAATGCAGTCTCCAGTCAGAGCTGCCTGCAATCTAGACTGGTGACAGGCGCTCTTTTGTGCAGCTGTTCCCATGACACAGTCCACATCCTGCACCTTCTAGAAGCATCGTGTTTTCTGACTGTTTTGTTTTTGTGGCCTGGATTTGTAGAGTATTGAACAATTGTGCTTTTTTGCAATTAAGCGATAGATTTTTTTTAGGGTTGTCTGAAATTTATCTTTATCTATTGAGTTATTATAAGTCACCACTTTCCCTTCCGATAGTCAAGGTTCTAGGCTTGCTAGCCTTGCTCCTTTTAAGTGTTTGGGCCAAGAATCATTACTGGTTTTGATACCTTGTCTTACCTCAGAACATGGAGCTCATAAAAACTTGCTTGTATGCTGCACACTCTACCAATATATTATTTTACTTAAGGTAGGGGGAGAAAGGTAGAACCAAAACTTTAAAAATAATAGAAATATACCTAAATTTATTAAACCAAAGTAGTAGAAATTTTCAAGATTGTTCAGTCATTGTGCAGAAACCCCATGATGAAAATCTTCCTGTCAATTTAGACTTTTAATTATGTTCAAATTAATTAAATCCTATTTGAATAATGCATAAATTCCACGTCTCATTTTTAGACAAGGGACAAGGGAAAAATAAAATTTAAATGGCCTTTGCCATTGAAGGCTCTTCTGGCCTATAACTATGAATTTTGTTGTTTCTGTTGTTGACTTACCCTTCCTTAAGTATTCTTTTACTTTAATAGCCATTGCCATACAGTACAAACAAGCACAGATTTTGCAAAATTCTATCTTCCAAGATTATTTTGTAAGGTAAAGTGTATTGTATTCAGTTTTAACAGTATACCCCCAGCTTACCTTTTTGGTATAATCTATAAATTCTCCAGAAGTCATCATATGTAGCGTCTCGTCAGGTATGTGCCCCTTCAAGTTGGCTTTTTAATGAGTGAAAGGAGTTTTCCCGGCCGTTTGTTGCCGTCTGGAGGAGATGGGCTATCATCTGTCAGCACTGACTGTGTGCTTGGTGACAGATGTGTCTCATGATACCCCCTTCTTCGAAGTCCACATTCTGGCTGTACCGGCTACCTCTTTGCCTGATTAGCTGCTCAGTTTTCAGTGCCTTCAACAAAGCAGAAACCAGTGTTTCTTAGCCAATCTAGAGAGATTTGGGAAATTTTTTTCTGCTAGAATATGCTTGAATATGTTTTCCAAGATAATACACAACAGAAGTAAGATGAGTATTCGTATGAGGAGCCAAGAACAAGTGGTTTTAGGCTTGTTTCTCTTCCAGGAAAGTATGCCATGGTAGTATTTTGAGACATACCTTTCTGTCCATGGCTGGAGAGAAGACAGAGCGGGGCAGCCTGTTTTGCAGGTTCCGTTGGCGCTATTTTATGCCTTCAGCTACACGTACTCTGCTTTCACTGCCTGACAGATGAATTGGGAGGGAAGGAGTTGAATCAAGAGCCCTGGTTGATGTGTCCCTCATCCACTGTCCATTTAACAAATGACCTTGATGAGTCTGTAAGATCTTCCCTTTGGCAGAAAACCTGTAGACCAAATAGTTAGCTAGCTTGCTTACGAAGGTTAAACAGATTATGGAGAGAGAGCAGGGCTCGCAGGCTGCTTAGCATGAAATATCGAGCAATCCAGAGGGAAACGCAAGAGTGATGGTGTAGCTGCTGCAAATGATTGCGGGAGACCCTTGTGAGCAGCGCGCGGTAAATCTGCACCTTCTGTGGGCGCTCATTTCAGGGGAGGCTTCCCCGGGATGGCGCATCCACAGCACGTGTCTAAGAGGTGCATCTGTTTTAATATGCTCATTCATTGAACAGTCCTGATTAATTAGTACATGTCACCATCTGCTACTTACTGAGACTCTTCAGGTCTAAAATGTTGGGATTGCAGGGAATGGTGCACACCAATTAAAATCCTTTTAGCTGGATCATGTTGGTATAAAGTGTACGTGCAGGAGGACTTCATTGGAATTCAGCGTGCGTCTAGGGGTACACACATCAGCCTGAAGTCAATTAGAACAAAGGAAGTCAAGAGGGGAGAACGAAAGGAGGGCCGTCCTTTTTCCGAAAGTGTCTTTCCGAGTGCACACTGGCTCTCTCTACGTTTCCCGTTTCCCTCTCACTTATCCCCCCACCTTTTATTTGTTTGGGCTCTTTTCTGTATCGCTCACCATCCGTTATTTTTTTACCTTCTCTTTGTTGTTGCTGTGGCTCCCCCCTCCTTCATCTCCCCACTCCACCATTTTCCAGTTCCATGTAGGAGAATCGTGGTGAATAACTTCATGTAATGAGACAATAAAGTCTTGTGCTCTTTGGAAGAACGAGTTCCAGTTGGCAGATTCTCCAGATGACTGTGGTTTCAGCTCTTTAAGCACTAAAATGTTTTTAGTTAGAATAATCATTTGATGCTTAATGTGACCCAAATTTCTTTTTTAATGCAAGCTAAGATTTTGGGTGTTTTATTCCTCCTTCTATCTTTACTAAATTTGCTATTATGAGTACTTATTTTGCAATTAAATAAACCTTAAATAGTAAGATCATTCGTATGAAAATCTTTCGAAAATACATTTCACAGTTCTGTTGTTTTCTTCCCTTGTTAAACACAGGACATTAAACACGATTTAACATTTTCTTGCAGTAATTAGTGTCAACATCAGTCACAGTGCTATTGTAGAATATGGTGATGCCCTTAAGGGATAAAGGACTATTGCTCCACTCTGAAATGCTTTTTGAATTCTTACGTTTTTTTTCTTTCTCTGTCTTTGCTGTCAGGTAGTCACTTGTCACTTGCCACTTCTTATCTGAATGCTTCCGTCTCTTTCTAAGTTATTTCGGTCTATGAAACTAGATAGCAATGCATCATTTATTCATCTATTCAAAACATATACAGTGCCAAAACTGAATGAGAAATGTCTCCTGCCTTTGAGAGGCTAAGACTAGTAATACAAAAAGAGAGAAATATATACAAATAGCCAGAAGCTTAATGGGAACCTGAGGACGGGGGCAGGCAGTTCTAAGAGGAAGATCAGAGACTTCGCAGAGGAGTTGACATTTGATTGGAGCATCAAGAGATCTGTAGAATTTTGAGCAGTCGTTGGATGAGTGGACACGCGGGACATGCTACTTTTAGAAATGGTACAACAGTGTCAGATCACAAAGAACATCACATTTTATTCTAAAGAATTCAGACGTATTATTTGGCAACTGAGAACTCATGGTTTTGTGAGGAAGCAAAGTAGTAAAGAGCTGTATCTTAGAGGAATCAGGAGCCAAGGAGATAACAAGATAGTGTCAGACAAAGAGCAGTGAGACCCAGGACTAGAAGGGCTAAAGTGAGAGGGCAGATCGGAGACAGGGCCTGGAGGTTGAGTGGATATAGCATAAGAAGGATTAGAAGAGTCAGAGGTGACCCAGCCTGCTCCACCTTCACCAGAAGAGTGGAGCACGTTTTGGAGGAAGGACAGTTGGCCCTGTGTGGAGAGATCGAGTAGGCAGCTGGCAGCTGAACCCTGCAGTGACACAGAGCGGGCGATAGGCGCTCTGGGAAGTTATTCCTTCCTGCGGTATTTGGGAATAGACAAGAACGCAGAGAAGTGGTTAGAAAGAGATTCTCTTTTTCAAAAAGTATTGATTTTATTTACTTGAAAGGCAGAGTGATAGAGAAAAAAGATACCAAGTGTATAGGGGGTGGGGTTCACTCCACAAATGGCCGCAAGGGTTGGGGCTGGACCAAGCTGAAGCCAGGAGCCTGGAACTCCATCTGGGTCTCCCACATGGGTGGCAGGGGCCCAAGTACTTGGGTCATCCTTCACTGCTTTCCTTGGTGCAGAAAGAGATTTCTTTTCAAACAGATACTCCCGGAAAAAAATTTGGGCGCATTTTTTTTAAGATTTACTTACATGCATTTCAAAGGCAGAGTTATGGTGGGGGCAGGGGTGGAAGATGAGATCTTCCTTTCGCTGATTCACTCCCCAAATACCATAGCTGGAGCTGGACCCATCCAAAGCCAAGAGCCAGGCGCTTCCTCCAGGGTGCAGGGGTGCACCCACGTGGGTGCAGGGGCCCAAGCACTTGGGTCATCTTCTGCTGCTTTCCCAGGCCATCAACAGGGAGCTGTTGGAAGTAGAGCAGCTGGGACTCAAACTGGTGCCCATATGAGCTTCGGGCACCACAGGTGTTGGCTTAACCCTCTACACCACTGCACTGGCCCCTGGGCACCTTTTTTAAAAAATTTATTTGAAAGGCTGAGGCACAGAGAGATATCCCATTCAACTGGTTCACTCCTGCAAAATGCCTGTAACAGCCAGAGGCGAGCCAGGAGCTCATTCTGTGTCTCCCACATGGGTATCAGGGACCCAACCACTTGAGCCATCACCTGCTGACTCGCAGAGTACACTTCAGGAGAAATGCTGAAATCAAGAGTGAAGCCATGGGGTTGGTGCTGTGGCATAGCATATAAAGCCTCTGTCTGCAGTGCCGGCATCCCATATGCCGCCGGTTTGAATTCTGGCTACTCTACTTCAGATCCATCCCTCTGCTATGGCCTGGGAAAGCAGTAGAAGATGGTCCAAGTGCTTGGGCACCTGCACCCATGTGGGAGACCTGGAAGAAGTTCCTGGCTCCTGATTTTGGCTCAGCTCAATTGCAGCCATTTGGGGAGTGAACAAGCAGATGGAAGAACTTTTTGTCTGCCTCTGCCTCTACCTCTCTGTAACTCTGCCTTTCAAATAAAAAAAAAAAAAAATGAAGCCAGGGCTCAAACTCAGACACTCTAGTATGGGTTGCAGAAGTCTTAACCTCCGTGCCAAACACCTGTCCCTAGTCTATTACTGTATTATTGAACCAACCACATTGTCTCTCACCTTGCCTTCTGTCAATGTACCCCTTCCATTTCCACCTGAGCCCCTAAAGCACAAGTAGTATCATAATACCCTAGTGCTCAGCACCTCCTCTCTGATGTAATCTGATAGCATCGCTTGAACCTGATGCAAAAACACCCAAGTGAGAGGGGATGCTAAAGAATCTGTATAAGTCATGTGCTCAGAGCTTGAAGTAGAGTTTCCAAGTAGAAATGATAAATGATAAGGAGGTTACCAATCCAGCTGAAACTCTCCATGGAAGTGTCTGCAGCAACTGAATCCCAGCTGGCAAGTTACCAGTGTTTCCATGGGAATAGCTTCCTGAGTGCTCAGGTGGTGTGTGGTTAGGGTATGGATCTGTGTGGTGGGGACTGGAGACGGATCACTCCCCTTCCCAACATCCACAGTGTATAGAGATTTAACAAAGGAGAAAAGAACTAGTATTTATTAAGTGTTTACCATGAATCAGTTTCTGAGCTAGGCACTTTAGGTATTTTATCTTAATTTCTTTTCAGATCAGCTCTGTGAAGTATACAGTTATGATATTCCTGTTACAAATGCTTAGCAAATTAATAATGCTCATATAAATAAGACCACAAGAGGAATGCTTACCTTAAGAAAGGGAAACATTGTTTTAAGCACTACTTTTCAAACTTCAGTAATTTATAGATTACCCCCTTTTTAATTTTTTTAAAGATTTATTCATTATTTATTTGAAAGGCAGAATCACAGAGAAGAGGAGACAGAGAGAGAAAGAGAGGTGTTCCATCTGCTGATTCTCTCCCCAATGACTGCAACAGCCAGAGCTAGGCCCTTCTGGAGCCAGGAGCCAGGAGCTTCTTCCAGGCCTCTCACGTAGGACCAGGGCCCAAGCACAATGGGCCATCTTCTGCTGCTTTCCCAGGTAGATTAGCAGGAGCTGGATCAGAAGTGGAGCATCCAGCTCTCAAATCAGTGCTCATGTGGGATACTGGCAATGCAGGCACTGGCTATACCTACTATGCCACAATGCCAGCCTCTTTATTTTTTTTTAAAAAAAAATTATATATTTATGCATCCATTCATTTATTTGAAAGGCAAAATTACAGAGAGAGAAAGAAATCCTTCACTTGCTGATTTACCCCCAGAGTGCCTACAACAGCCAGGACTGGGCCAGGTTGAAGCCAGGAACCAGAAACTCCATCCGGGTCTCCCACATGGTGGCAGAGGTCCAAGTACTTGGGCTGTCATCTGCTGTCTCCCAGGCACTTCAGCGGGGAGCCGGATTGGAAGCAAAGTTGCCAGGACTTGGACCAGCACTCCAGTATAGTTCATAGGTATCCCAAGCAGCAGCTTAACCACTGTGCCACATCACCCACCACAATAGACCCCTTCTAGCTGAAAAAGAAAAAGGAGAAACCCTGCAATCTGTTAGTGTTGACATACATCATTATGATTTCACTTAAGTACAAACATTTAAAATTAGGTATAAATTCTCTATGCTTATGTTTCTCATTTAACTATAAACCAAAGCAAATTTAGTTGAGTACCAGAAAACCCTACAAAATGAGGGAAACGCAAATTAGCATTAATTTCCTGTGATAGCTGGTGTTTTGCTGAAGCTGGGTTGCTGCTACAGCCAGAGGCCGGGGCTGCCTGCCGCACGCTGTGTCCTTTGCCGCTTCGGCTCCCCTCGGCTGTCTTCGCTGTCACGTTTCTTTCCAGGCTGTTGAGGATCGCATGGCTACACCGAGGTTTTGGTGGACCTGAAAGACATGCTGATTTGCGTGGTTAATAAGCGGCCATGGCAGTGAACCTGCCTATGTTTATATTAATTTATTGTAGGTGTAAACTTTGCTTTCAGTTCAGTACCAAGCTGTTTTGGAGGACTCACAAACCCTTACCAATATATCCTGGATTCTAGTTTGAGAATGAGTCTTGTAATATGTTCCTTAAGCCATCATGTATTCACAACCGTCATAAACATAATCCTGTTCCACTTGTTAGAATGAGTCCTCCAAATACCACTACCAAGCAGACTTGTGTATTATTGTCTTGAAAGCAGTAAATCCATATTTCTTCACAGTGTTGTATAATTCAGACTTTGATTAATTTGGAAGTACTTCTTCCCTCTAAAAGCATAAATTATAAATGTTTTACATTATGGACTGGTCGCTGTTTTCTGTACCTAGGAAAGTAACTGTAATTTAATTGGACAGATAACACCTTCTACCAGGGTACAGGTCACACAAGGCAACAGTAAAGCCCCCGGGTGGCGTTGTCCCTGCTGGTGCTGTCGCTGCAGAAGTCTGAGTGGCACTTTCTCAGGGAAGCAGCTGTTTTCCTTCTTCTCTTGTCTTCCATGTCTTTCCCCTCCTCTCTCGTGTTTTTCTAACCCCTGTGAATCCTAGGCCAACGCCTTCCCTGTCTCCCCTACCTCATTCCCTTTTTTTAAGAAACCAGAGATGACCTGTCTTCTCACCTGTCACTCAGCACTGACTCCCTAATTTAGCCTCCGCTCCAGCTCCCTCTGCCCTGAGGACCGGGCAGCAGAGAGGAGGAGCACAGCGTGACGTCAGTAGCATCGCACTGTCCACATTGGGGTGGCTCAGACTCAGACTGTGCTGGACAGACAGACTGGGCTGGACAGATGGCCGGTGTGATTTGCCTCCTCATGTTCACTCCCTCGACACTCAAAGGCACAAGAGACAGAGCTTCGGGACAGCCCACGAGCCATGTGTCTGAGCGCTGCGCTGGACAGGTGTGGGCTTCTCTGTTCACAGTGGAATTCTACTCTAGTGGACAGTGCCGGTGCTGCTGCGTGGACCACCGTTCAGGTGCCACGGTCCCTGGGTGCCACGGACGGCCAAGTCCCACCATTCAGGCGTCTGTGAATGCCCTCGGCCATCTGGCTCTGCCGTTCAGTAGCTGGTGACCTTGGGCAAGTCTGCAAGGCTGACAATAGTGTGCATGTCATGGGAGTTTTGTGCAAGTTAAGCGTTGTCATGTGCAAAGTGCTTCAAATAGTAAATGCTAACTAGAATTATTATTAAGCAAACACTTATTTAGTATGTAGTATGTGCTAAGCAATCCAAGATGTATAAGATGAAAAAGACATAGCCCTGCCTTCTAGGAACTTGTGGTCTTATAATTAATTACTAGCAGTCTTATAATAAGAATTAGGAGTAGCATTAGTATTAAACTAGTTCATCGAAGAACTTTATAGTGACTTGAGTGGAGTGCTTGGGTTCGAATCCTGCCTCTGCTCGCAATTCCAGCTTTCCACTAATCAGACCCTGGGAGGCAGCAGGTGGCTCGAGTACTTGGGACCGCTCCACCACCCATTTGGGAGACCTGGATTGAGTTCCTTGTTCCTGGCTTTGGCCTGGTCCAGTCCTGAAAATGGCTGTTCAGGCATCTGGGAAGTGAGCCAGGAGATGGGAGATCTCTGTCTCTCTCTGTCTCTGTCTCTGCCTTTTCTAAGAGGTGTCTGGGCAGCTGAGTGGCGCGTTTGCTATTGCCCAGTCCTTACCCTGAGTGGACCGCCCCGTGGCAGGAACCAGACATCTTAGAACACTGTTGTGATCAGAACAACTGGAAATGGCTAGGCCTCTGCAGGTTTCTGATAGATTTTTACTTGGTTTTTCAAAATCAAGCAGGTTTTATTTTGTTTTCTTATTTGGACAAGAGAACTTCATATTGTAAAGTCTTGAAATACCAAGAAGCTGTGTGTTTGGGTTGTTTTGTATTAGTCTTTCTTTTTCAATCTCCAATTAAGAAGATTCTTTTTATTCATGGAATTTCCATTTGGGCACCAAGTTAAAGCTGTGTTTTATCTCTTGCAAAACCTCTTCCTGCTCTGCTCTCACTTCCTCTCCCCACCCTTTTAGTCATCTGCTTCGGGGTTTGGCAGCTGGTCAAGGTGTCGGGTCAGCATTTTTTCCCTTTGGGAGAAGGAAAGGTTGGGAAGAGTGACGTGGGGCCACTTGTCACACTTTCCTTTCCCTTTTATAGAAGTGACCCACACGTTCCGTTGCAAAGGCCCGAGGAGAGCCCAGTATCCTGGAGACAGCGGCTGCTCGCTGAGAGCGCCCTTGCCAGCCCATGCAGAGCAGCAAGGGCGCTGGACTCTGCCTCCACACCGCTGTGGTAGATCTGCGGGAGACAGAGCCGAGGGGGCCGCGGGACTCCGGAGGAACCTTGCATCCGCTCCCCGTCCTCCTTTACTGTCGTCTGATTCTCCTGGGGTGCTGTGAGGAAGCACTCTGTGTGTGGTGCTCCCTTGCGCTGGAGCCAGTCGTGTCCAGCGTGAGGTGCTCCCACCCTTTCTGCAGGCCAGTTTATTTCGTGATTGAAGTCCAGTGTGCATGTGGTTGTCATGCATCGAGTCTGCTAGAGACTGCTGGGCTGGAAGCAAACTAATTATTGTCATTGTACAGCAGTGCAGAGAGTATAAAAAAAAAGGCAGTAATAGGTTCTTAAAAAGCTGTCATGGCTTGAAGTGAAATAGGCTACTCTTGAATGGCTTTCACCTATAGCCAGAGGGCTTTGGTCCTGAAATCTGTCAAATATGAAATAGAGTTTTAGACCCTGGAAGCCTGGCCAGCTTCTAGGGGCAGCGTCAGCCACTGTACTCCCCCCCGGACCATCTCATCCAGAAGGTTTGCCGTGAGATTAGAAGGACTGTGGAGACAAATGAGCTGCTCTTATCAAACATCCCACGTGGGCACTCTGTGCCAGACCTGTTCTGGCAAATAAATAGAACACGCCAGCATGCACGCTGCGCTTCCTTGTTTAAGTGCCTCCAGAGACGGATTGCTCCTGTCCTGAGCGTAACTTGGGGGGCTGGAGTTTCCCATTTGGGGAGTGTCGGTGTGGAGCGGGAAAGCCGCTGGTTGTCGGCAGTTGCCACTGAAGTCCTCTCAAAGGGCATGGTTGCTCGTGGGGCACTTGTGCATGTGGTACAGCTTCTCTCTCTGTGAGCCTGTTATGAGTTCAAATAATTTGGACAACGCCTTTAAGTGCATATCTTTGTCTCCAAACATAATTGGTGTTTAAAAAGAAGCCCTCAAAAGTTCAAGTCCTGTGGCTTAGACAGCAGCTCCATCTGGTGCTTGTTAAAGGTGTTTGCTCTGTTCATCTCCGTTTCATGGCAGCGTGGATACAAATAGACATAGAACTTGCAGACGAGTGCCAAGTCCCAGATGAGTTCCCGCTGCACACAGCCCTGGCGTGAGCTGATTGTGTTCCTGGTGAAGCTCACTTGGCGAGTCTGTTCATGATGTGATAGCTGCTGATCGGTTCCGGAGCCATCCATTGACCGAATTAACCTACACTCGAAGTGGGGGATTTATGTACCCATCTTGCGAAAAGAAAATATACTGTACTACTTACAAAGAGAGAACTTAATCTGGCTCTTATCAGGAACGAGTTTCGCTTGGTTAACAAGATATTAGGCCAGGATGGCTGATTCTTTTGTAGTCAGTGCCAAAATAACACTAAGTACACAAGAAGAAAAAGGTTTTTTAAATGTCTCAGTGGCTGACCAGACCTGCTACAAACTACTAACAGAAGTAGCCTCTGAATAATAGGATTACACATGGTTTCTATTTTCTTTATGCTTTCCTGAATTTGCACAGCAAGCATGTACAATTAAAGACAAGAAATCTACAAAAGGGAAAACAATTCAGAAAAGCAAAACATACTCTAAGTGGCAACAGCCTTGAGTCCGAGATCTGGGTTCCTCTCACTCACTGTGGAGCCTTAGGAAAGCCACTTTGTCTTCAGTTCATTGCCGGTAAAACAGAAGGCTTGAACGAGGGGCCTGGCGTGGTTTGTAACTTTCTAAGGTAACGATTTCCCTCTCTTTCTTCCTGTCTTCTCAGCCTCTCCAACTGCCCTGTGCCTTGCCCCAGTGTTGTCATTTAAACAATATCTAGTTTCTCCCCTAGGAACTCCTTTCTGGGTCTCGACTCCCTCAGACCTTTCTTCCTTCCAACTCCCACCTACATCTCTCCAAAAAGTTAGCCGCTGTCACTCGGTCACCCCGTTCAGCCACGCCAGCATCCTGGAGCTCCTGCCAGGGCCACGGTGGAGCTCACAGGGCCGAGTCCAGCGAGCTCACTGAAGTCTTATTTTCATTTGCCTTTCAGCAGCACATTCTCAGCAGATCTTACTTTATTCGTGTCCGTCCTTTATTTTGTTTTATAATTGAGGGATATCTTCCACCCACTGCTTTACCCCCAGATGCCCACAGCAGCCATGGCTGGGCCACAGCAAGTGTGGAACTCCATCCTGGTCTCTCAGTTGGGGGCAGGGACCCAAGCACTTGAGATGTCATCTGCTGCCTCGTAGGATGCATTGGTAATGAGGGGGTCAGAGCGGAGGTGCCAGGACTTGGACCGGCACTGTGCACATCCGCCCCTTTAAGGGTCTCCGTGCCTCCTGTCCCGTTCTCCTCAGCCACCGATGCCGTCTTTACTTGCAGATAGTAATAGCTCACCTTTTAGTGCACAGCTCTGTATGACTTCTGATAAATGCGTGCAGTTGGGGAACCACCACCACACAGTGGCTTGTTTGCAGTGTTTGCTGTAAACCTTTATGCATCAGTTTTACAATAAACAGGAGTGTCCTGGGGCAGCTATGTTGGAGTGGAATTACTGGGTTCAAGGTAAGCTTATGTTTAACTTTATAAGAAACTGCCAACTGTTCAAAGCGCCTGTACCGTTGCATCCCTACCCATAATGTATGAGCCTTCCAATTGCTCCACATCCTTGCTAGTACAGATCAGTTTTTGTTTTTGTTTCAGACGTTCTGATAAATGTGCAGCAGTAGCTCATTGTAATTTAAATTTGCATTTTCACGTGACCAATGGTATTTAGAATCTGCCACGTGTGTATATGAATCCATATATCTTTAATCAGATATCTGCTGAGGTTTTTTTCCTAGTTTTTATTAGATTACTTTTCATTGAACTTTGAAAGTTCTTTATACATTCTAGATAAAAAGTCCTTTATCACATATGTACTTTGCAAAAAAAAATCCTTCTTATCTGTGGCTTGTCTTCATTTCCTTGTTCTGTCTTTGGTGGAGCAAATATTTTTCATTTTTATGAGGTTCAAATTATCAGTTTTCTTTTTAGAACATGGTTTTGATTTTGTGTTTCAGAACTCTGCCTAACAGAAGGCCACAACAATTTGTCTCTTGCGTCTTCTAAAAATTTCAAAGTGTTAGATTATTATACTTAGGTCTGTGGTCCAATATGAATTCGCATTTGTGTATGGTGTGAGGTGTAGATCAAGCTTCATTTTTTTGCCCATGAATATCCAGCTGTTCCAGCATCATTGGATGAAAAGATTATCCTTTTCATCTCTGTCAGAAATCACTTGACTGCACTTCTGCGGGTCTGTTCTCTATTCTCTTGTAATCTGTGTCAGGTATCAGCAGCAAACTTTTTCCATAAAGGACCAGAGAGTAACTATTTTGGAGTTTTGCCAGGCACAAGGCAAAATGAAAGATATTATTAAGATATTTGATAACAAGAGAGAAAACAAATTTCTACAGGATTTTGACAAAATTTAAAATATAATGAAGTACCATATTTTGTAATACAGGTCTACTCATAAGCATGGAATTCTTTTTTGGAAGAATTAGGGTTCAGAGTCAGTGTTTCCTCTCCTCAGAACTGATCTAAAGTTCACCTGGTAATACAAGCCTGTGATGGTGTTGTGGGGGTGACGCGTGCACCAGTGGGGACCCTGCCGCCTGCAGAGAGCTGGAAAGCCTCTGGAGGAGTGAGCGGCACACCCGTCCCTGCCGCCACCGCTCCACACTCCTGCGGCGCAGAAGCAGCCAGAGACGCCTGTGAGCAAGCCAGTGTGCCGGGTGCCCCTAGACTTCTGCTGGTGGACTCAGAAATCCCAACGTCGTGATTTTTAGAATCAGTTTACAACAGTCGTGCTCTGATGTTGATTGGAATGATGTTGAATCAGATAGGTTTGGGGAGAACTGACATCTTAATAATGTGGAGAACTTCGATAGGTCTCCATTTGTTTAGGTCTTCTTGGGTGGTCTCACCCGGTTTTTGTGCTTTTCCACATCTAGATTTTAGATTTTGCACATATTTGTTACCTGTATTCCTGCGTGTGTTTTGTGTTCAGAGTCATCTTTTTTAAATGCACATTGGAGCATGTTGTTTCCCCTACTGAAAACCCTTAGGTGCTTCCCACTGCCCTGAGGATGAAGTCTGCAGTCTTCAGAAGTCTGCAAGGCTCCGGGCTGGACCTCTGCTCTCCTCTCAGCCTGATTGCTGCCGCTCTTGGCCTCGCTCACAGTGCTCAGTCTCAGACTGGGAGGAAATGGCTTCCCCAACTCAGGGATTAAAGCTTTTAAAACATCTGAAAGACTAAATAAATGTTTCCAAGCAAACGCCTGAGGATGTGTTTTATCCTCGCTGGGTCACAGGGCCGTCTGCATGGACCTCTTTGGTCCTTAACGTCTGTTTCTTCCACTGAGGCACAGTACTTTCAGCATTGTATGTGAGGGACCTCCCTCTGTATTCAGCTAAAGAAAATATTTCTGTTCCTTAGAGCATACAGTAACTTGCCAGGAAGGCTGAGTTTCTGGGCCACGTAAGGGTCCTGTCCCTGTCATTGTCCCAGGGTGAAGTTCTGTACAACTATTGACGTGAGTTTTTTAAAATTTAATTTATTTAAGTCATACAAGTTTCACATATTTCATATATACAGATTCAGGAACATGGTGATACTTCCCCCCCACCATTAACATGGTTCTGACGGGCCAGAACCATCGGACTGCTGGTGTTCTGTGGGGAGTCAGCAGCCACGTGCCCAAGCTAAGAGAAAGCTGCAAAGGCCATGGTTTCCACAGCTCTCAACACCAGCACTTTCCAACAGTGTTCACTGTCTTTGTGCTAGACACACAGAGACGAGGAAAGATACAGCTTGTGCGTTCAGCGATCTCAGAAGCTAGTGGGGAATCAGACACTGAAAAGTAAAAGCACATATGTATGCAGTTGGGTTTGAGGGGCTTTGGTAATACCGTGGGGAAGTGAGCAGCCTAGTAGGGTTTCGGGTGCGATGAGACTGCGGAGTTCAGGACGTGAGGCTGGAAGGGAGGCGAGGGCCGTATCCTGGAAGGCCAGGGCTCTGTGATTCCTCGTGTTGCTCAGAGGCTCCAGCGTCATCTCCCCGCACGCAGAATTACCTGGAGGCCTGTGCAGATTCAGGTTCCTGGGTTCTGCCCCAAAGATGGACCAGGCGGCTGGAAGGTCATGCTCCTAGGTGGTTCTTATTTAGCTCGCAGCCCCCTCCCCCCGCCCCTGCCTGCCCCAGTTTAGTCTTGGGAGCCAGCGCATTAGGTAAGACTGAGCCACAGAATAGTTTTTAAGCTTATTACTAAGACGGGCCATCCTGGCATTTTAGAAAGTTGATTCTAACTGAAATATAGAGTGAACAGTAGAATCACCAAATTCTGATTCAGTAGGTCTGGCGCTGGACCCAGGATACTTGCGTTTCTAACAAGTTTCCAGGTAGGGCCAGTATTGCTCCCCCAGGCACACAGTGTGAGCAGCAAGCGTATGGGATGGATTGGAACGGGTGAGACCTCAGGCATGGAGATCAGTTACCGAGCCATCGCAGTGACCTAGGCAGGAGATAGGGGGCGTCTGAACTACTAGCAGTGACTGCGGATGGCAAGAACAAGAACGGCGTCCAGGGAAATGCAGGGAGCGGAAATTCACAAGGCTGGCCGAGTGTCAGAGACACGAGTGAGAAGTCAGGAGAGAGCTGTGGAGGGTGGTCTGTGGGCTGAAGCTTAG
This sequence comes from Sylvilagus floridanus, assembly GCA_949820135.1. NCBI lineage: Eukaryota > Metazoa > Chordata > Mammalia > Lagomorpha > Leporidae > Sylvilagus > Sylvilagus floridanus. The sequence continues at coordinate 85,306,527 of OX463239.1, forward strand.
CTATCTAGCCGGACGTGACGACATTAACCGAAACAGAGGACAAAGAAAGATGGTGGGTGGAGCGGGGTGGAGCAGAGCTAGTTAGTTCATTCCTCAGAGCTGAGAAAAAGGGTAGCCAGAGGATTCATTTTGAATGCATTGACCTTGAAGGGTCTCACTGAAACATCTGAAATTTCAGGGGTGGATAGAAGTGAAGCCTACAGTATAGTAAGGAGTACTAAAAAGGTTGATTGAGAACAGAGAGCATCAAGCACGTCTCCTGGGAGGGAAGGCTGCAGTACACCTGTCACTCTACAGAAGTATCAAGATTATATAGGGTTCAATAAAGAGTGCATAAAATTATAGTTAAAAAGCTAACAACTGGGGCAGGTATTTAGCCTAGAGGTTAAGATATTTGCCTCATATCAGCATACCTATGTTTGATTTCTGGCTCTCACTACTGACTTTTTTTTTAAAGAGATTTATTTGGGGCCCATGCTGGGCCGTAGCAGGTAAGGCCCCCCACCACTTGCAGCACCAATATCCCATTTGGGCATGGGTTCAAGTCTCAGCTGCTCCCTTCAAATCCAACTCCCTGCTGATGTACTTGGGAAAGCAGCAGAAGTTGGCCTAAGTTCTTGGGCTCCTGCACCCACATGGGAGACACAGAAGAGGCTCCTGGCTTCTGGCTTCAGATAGGCCCAGCTCTGGCCATTGTGGTCATTCAGGGAGTGAACCAACGGATAAAAGATCTCTCTTTCTGCCTCTGCCTCTCTGTAACCCTGCCTTTCAAATAAATAAATACACAGATCTTCCTTCTGCTGGTTCACTCACCAAATGGCTGCATAGACTAGAGCTTCTACCAGGCCAAAGCCAGGAACTTCTTCTGGGTCTCCTACATGGGTGCAGGGGCCCAAGGACTTGGCCATCCTCTGCTGCTTTCCCAGGTACATCAGAAGAGAGTTGGATTGGAAATGGAGCGGCCGGAACGAACCCGTACCCAAATGGGATGCCAGCACCACAGGCCGTGACTTAACCCATTGTGCCATGGTGCCAGCCCCTGGCTACTGGCTCCAACTTCATGCCAGTACAGACATTGGGAGGCTGTGGTGAAGGCTCAGTGACTGGGTTTCTGTCACCCACCTGGGAGACCTGGGTAGGCTTCTAGCTCTAGCTACAACCTGCTCTCAACTGTTGAGGACATTTGGGGAGTGAACAAGCAGGCAGATGGGGGACTCTCTCTCTTCCTCTCTCTGACTGCTTGTCTCTCTTTGCATACCTCTGCCTCTCTCTGTGCTTCTTTCCCTCCCTCTCCCTCTCCCTCTCTTTCATACTCTCTTTCTCTCCCTCTTGCTCTCTCTCTCTCTCTCTCTGGCTCCTTGTCTCTCTTTGTATATCTCTGCCTCTCCCTCTCTTTCTCTCTCTGCTTCTCTCCCCCTCTCACACTCTCTCCCTCTCTCTCACGCTCTCTCTCTCTTCCTCTTAAGCTCTCGCTCTCTCTCTGGCTCTTTGTCTCTCTTTGTATCTCTCTCTCTCTCTCTCTCTCTCTCTGGCTCCTTGTCTCTGTTTGTATATCTCTCTGCCTCTCAATTTTAAGAAAAAAAAGGCTAAAAGCTTTCCAAGATGCTGATTGGCCTAAGAAGGAAAATGAAAATGGAGTACCCTAGTTTATCTCTGAGTCTTTAACTTAAAGAACGTTTTGAGAATGAACCTAGTTTTTGAATCTGGAGTCACTTGCTTCGTAGTTCCTTTCCCATTCAGATTTGTTTTCTTTTCCTCCCTGCCCTCCCCACCCCCAGACCGACTGTACTGAGAAGAGCTGCTAGACCACGGAGGCCACGCGGACACTAACAGGTGAAAGTTTTGCCATGCGCTGAAAGCAAAGCACTGTCTGTGAAGTTCTGTCTTTAAAAATGTCTGCTTGTAACACCTTTACTGAACACGTTTGGAAACCTGGTGAATGCAAGAATTGCTTTAAACCTAAAAGCTTGCACCAGCTCCCCCCGGACTCTGAGAAGGCGCCCGTCACCCACGGCAACGTGAAAACGAATGCCAACCACAGCAACAACCACCGCATCAGGAACACGGGAAATTTCCGGCCTCCTGTGGCTAAAAAACCCACGATAGCTGTGAAGCCCACGATGATGGTGGCAGATGGGCAGAGTGTGTGTGGGGAGCTTAGCATCCAGGAACACTGTGAGAACAAGCCTGTCATCGTAGGATGGAACCGAAACAGGACTGCCTTGAGCCAGAAGCCGCTGAACAATAACCAGGACGACGGCGAAGGGTTTAGCCACGTCCCCAAGCCTTACGGCAGCACGGACAGCACCAGGATAGCGGACAACAACAACAGCGGGCTGACCGAAGTACTCAAGGAGATCGCGGGCCTGGACGCCGCCCCTCAGACCACAGGCGGCGAGGCCAACTCCAGGGAGACCTTCTTGGGGAGGATAAATGACTGCTACAAACGGTCCCTGGAGAGGAAGCTCCCCCCGAGCTGCATGCTGGGGGGCACGAGGGACGCGCAGGGCAAGCACGTGGTTCTGAGCGGGAGCACGGAAGTGATCAGCAGCGAAGGGGGCCGGTTCTGTTACCCCGAGTTCTCCAGCGGCGAGGAGAGTGAGGAGGACGTGCTTTTCAGCAACCTGGAGGAGGAGGAGCGCGAGAGCTGGGATGAGAGCGACGAGGAGCTGTTGGCCATGGAGATCCGCATGCGAGGGCAGCCTCGCTTCGCCAGCTTCAGGGCCAACACTCTGTCTCCGGTTCGATTCTTCGTGGACAAAAAGTGGAATACGGTCCCCCTGCGAAACAAGTCCCTGCAGAGGATATGTGCTGTCGACTACGACGACAGCTACGACGAGATCCTGAATGGCTATGAGGAGCGCTCCGTGGCCTCCTGCGGGCAGGGAAGCGTCCAGAGCATGCTGTCCTCCGACTCCACCTCTCCAGACTCCTCTCTCACGGAGGAATCCCGTTCCGAGACAGCCAGCAGTTTGTCTCAGAAGATTTGCAATGGGGGGCTATCTCCTGGCAACCCAGGAGACCCCGAGGACACGAAGGAAACGGAGCCCAGTCCTGAGAGCCTCCCGGGTGGCAGTCAGGAGAAGGACCCATCACAAGCTTCCAAAACCACAGCCAAAGCGCCAGAGACGCACAAAGCAGTCCTCGCCCTCCGATTAGAAGAGAAGGACGGCAAAATCGCCGTGCAGACGGACAAGCAGGAGGGCAGAGCCTCCACGGATGTCGCAGGGCAAGCCGTGACCATCAGCCTCGTCCCCGTAGAGGAGCAAGCGAAGCCCTACCGAGTGGTGAACCTGGAGCAGCCGCTGTGCAAGCCCTATACTGTGGTGGACGTGTCAGCAGCCATGGCCAGCGAGCGCCTCGAGGGCCCTGTCGGCAGCTGCAAGACAAGAGGCTCCGTCTCCACTCCAAGCTCTCCCATGACGTCACCTGCGCCGACCCCAGGACAAGTAAGTGCCCATTTCCAAAAGTCCAGTGCAATACGATACCAGGAAGTGTGGACTTCCAGCACCAGTCCAAGACAGAAGATACCGAAAGTGGAGTTAATTACCGGTGGGACTGGACCCAATGTGCCTCCCAGGAAAAACTGTCACAAATCCGCACCTACGTCGCCCACAGCTACAAACATTTCCTCCAAAACCATCCCTGTCAAGTCACCGAACTTGTCTGAAATAAAATTTAATAGTTACAACAATGCCGGGATGCCGCCTTTCCCGATCATCATCCACGACGAGCCCACGTACGCGCGGAGTTCCAAAAATGCGATCAAAGTGCCCATTGTCATCAATCCGAATGCATACGACAATCTGGCCATCTACAAAAGTTTTCTGGGGACAAGCGGGGAGCTCTCGGTGAAGGAGAAAACCACGAGCGTCATCAGCCACACTTACGAGGAAATAGAAACCGAGAGCTCGGCCTCGGAGAAGGCCACTGGCAGACCCGCCGACTGCCCCCAGGCCAAGGTGTCTTCCAACAGCACGGAGCGGAAAAGGGGCTCCGTGGCCCAGAAGGTGCAGGAGTTTAATAGCTGTCTCAGCAGGGGCCAGTCTTCACCGCAGAGGAGCTACAGTTCCAGCCACAGCTCCCCAGCGAAGATCCAGAGGAGCGCTCGGGAGCCCATGGCCAAAACGGAGTCCCAGGAGTCCCAGGCGGCGGGCGGCAGCCGGGAGAAAGCCAGCGCGGTGCTCTCTCAGATAGTGGCTTCCATCCAGCCCCCACCGTCCCCCCCGGAGGTCCCGCCGTCCAGCCCGAAGGCGTGCAGTGCCGACGAGAGCGCCCCGAAGAGCACACCCGTCCGGCCCCAATCCCTGTTCACCGCGCAGCCCAGTGGGGAGGCCGAAGCACCTCAGACCACCGAAAGTCCCACCAGCAAAGGATCGAAAGATCCCCTCCCAAAGCCTGTCACTTCTCCTCCCTCCAAATTAGTGGGCAGCCCCCAGGGCGAGCCCCCACCTCCCTTCCCCCCACCCCGCTCCACTTCCTCCCCTTACCACGCAGGGAACCTTCTGCAGAGGCATTTCACCAACTGGGCCAAGCCCACCAGCCCCGTGCGGTCGACAGAGGCTGAGTCCGTGCTGCCCTCCGAAGGCAGCCGGCGGGCAGCCGATGCCAAGCCCAAGCGCTGGATATCCTTCAAGAGCTTCTTCCGCCGCCGGAAAACAGATGAGGACGACGACAAAGAGAAAGAGCGGGAGAAAGGGAAGCTGGTGGGCCTGGACGGCACGGTCATCCACATGCTGCCGCCCCCTCCAGTCCAGCGCCACCACTGGTTCACAGAGGCGAAGGGAGAGTCGAGCGAGAAGCCAGCGCTTGTCTTCATGTACAGGTGTGACCCTGCGCAAGGCCAGCTCAGCGTGGACCAGAGCAAGGCTGGGGCAGACCAGGCCACGGCTTCAGAGAAGGGCAGAGCGGAGGACGCGCTGTCGCCGGACTCGGAGAAGAGGAAAAGGAGTCACCCTTCCCCGTCAGAGGCACCTCAGAAACGTCTCAGGTAGGGAGCAGAGGTGGGCGCGGTGTGGGGGTCTCTGAAACACGCCGGCAGGTGCTCGGCTTCTCACGGCGTGGAAGACCGCCCGGCCAGCGCTCCGTGGCCGTCGTTTGTCCTTATCCCTGCTTTCCGAAGTCGCCACATCCTTGGCATGGTCCTCCTGTGCTGAGCAGGGTTTACGGCCCCGGGTTTAGCCAGAGTGGTGCTGCGTCCTGGTCAACGCAGGGGAAAAGCAAAGCCGTGACACCTTGGATGCGGTGAGGCAGATGCTCGGGATCTGCCGTGCCGTGAGGAAGAAGCAGGGCAAAGGCGCGCACGGCAGGGCTGCCCTTCCCTCCCGGGAAGGCGAGAAGGCCTCAAGGAGGTTCCCCGTGTGTCTCACCCCACTGGGAGGCAGCGTTTGTATTTCTGACGGGTGCCTCTCTCCGTCCTGTCCTGCTCCCAAGGGTCGTGGCAGGGCGGGGAGCAGGCCGGCTGCAGGTCCGTCAGGTGTAGGCGAGATAGGGAAGCTGCCGGTGGAATCCGTGGTTCAGCCAAGGCAGACTGTGCACCCACATCCAATCTCCCTGCATTCGCTTTCTTTAATACCTTGATGGCTTGTCGATCACTTACTCTGTACACGGCGCATCCCTGATATGTATTGCAAATCCTCAGAAAGCCCTGGAAATTGTGCATCCTTCAGATAAGGAAACTAAAAAGCAGCATTAAGAATTGGCCGGCGTCCCATAGCTCGTGCTTGTCAGGGCTGGATTTCGCACGGTGACCTGCCTCACTCTGCAGCCTCTGTGCATCCTATGTCGTTGCGCCGTTGAGGAGCACGGGTCAGACAAGGCGGCTGCAGTGTCGCTGGTAGTGCAGCACAATGAATTAACTCCTGTTACGAAGGAGGAACTTCTACCCGAGTTTCCGACACACAGGATGATTCCTGTATGCGCCCTCCCGGTCGCACACAAGGCTGTGCCCTGGGTTCACGTTTCGTCTGCTCCGGAGCCCGCTGTCTCCACCTGGCCTGGCCGCTCTCCGCCTAACACAGGGCACCGACTGGCGGGGCAGACTCTGACCAGTTTTTCTCTAGAAAAGTGTAAATTAAAATGAAGTCGGCACTGGAGGCCTTCAGTTTTCCTAGAAAGCCCCTAGCAAGTTTCAGATATATGAAGTCCCCATTTTACTTCCATTTGTGGAATAACAAAGCAGTTAGAGTAGTGGTAATGTATTCCCGGAAGCCCGGTCTCATCGCTGTAGCTGAACGCTGTGTTCCGTGGTAACATACTCTGTGATCCACTCGTGTGCTCCGTGGTCCTGAAACGTGGGCATTGCGCGTTCCTGTTGTATTTAGGAGGCGCTTTAAGCAGCACGTGGTTGGAGTTACCTAGAAGGGAACAGCAAATGGTTCTCATGGATCAATAAATGACCTTCGCCCTAATTAAATACAGCTCTAGAGTATTTGTCCACACCCTGGAGGGCAGAGCCGAGCTGTGAGCTGGCCTGCCTCCTCTGGAAGGAGACGTTCTCTCGCCCTTGGCTGCACACCAATGCGCATGGGCTTGAGGGCAGCCCCGGGCCTGGGCGTGGCACACCCTTACTGTACGGTTTATATTTTCAGATTTGGTTACGCGTGGACCAGTTCATGTCTTTTAAAATTTAGCAGTTTTCTTCACAAGTAACATCCACGAATCCAGGTGGCAGTCGATTTGCCCCTTGCTTCTCAAACCTGCCCATGTTTCGCCGTCATCCGGAGGGCTGCTACAACACACCCCCGACTCAGCAGGTGTGGGCTGGGCCCCCATGACTTGCACTTGTGGGATCCCAGCTTGCACTTGACTTCCCAGAGCCCCGGCTCTGATGCAGTGCTGCTGGTCGGTGCCCCACTTCCGCACCTCTGGGCTCAGCACCGATGTGAAGTTAGCTGGGTTTGTGTCACCAGTGACTGACACGGCTGTAAAGCTGTCCCTAGAGGCACCTGGGAATTCTCATATCTCATCGTGTCCCAGGCTAAGTGGATAAAGAGGGGTCCAGGGGCACTTTCTAACTCTGCAGAGTTTAGAACATGATCGCACATAGTAAAGATTAGACACCATTCACATTTCAGTGGTTACCTAATTTACTCAGATACACCACTGATATTTACTGGAAGCAGCTTTGAGAGAACAGCATTACTATCAAATGCCAGCATTTGTGTTCCGGGCTTGATGGGCACGTGATCATTAAATTACATTCCACGGCTGAAAGAAATGAAAACAGAGTTTGAAGATGCCCAATCTAAGCGTAGGCGAGGAGTGAAGAATGCAGGAGTATGAAGCCTAGACCCCAGGCTTTGGGAGCAGAGGGAGGGGCTTGGCAGGGGCTTTCATAGTGGGGTAGGTTGCAGCCATTTGACTCTTCCGGAGACATCACCTGAGTGTGCGCCATCAGGCCCGGAACAAACAGGGAGCAGCCACTGCAGGGAGGATGGACTTGGGTTTGTTGGGTTTGACTTAAGGTCCCGCGGTCTGCTTGGTGGCCCGGATCACAGTGCTGTAGCGATACCTGTGACGTAGCATTGACTCGAGGCTCGAATCAGAGAACGTCGAAAGGGTGAGGCACACACTGGGTGCTTTAAAGTGCCCGGAGCCCCTCTGCCCTCCCTGTGATCAGTGCTGAACCAACATGCGGGTGATTGAACCAGCCTCAAACAGACTTCTCAGAAATGAAATCCGAACCGGATGTTAAAAGATAACTCAAGGCCGGCGCCGTGGCTCAACAGGCTAATCCTCCGCCTTGCGGCGCCGGCACACCGGGTTCTAGACCCGGTCGGGGCGCCGGATTCTGTCCCGGTTGCCCCTCTTCCAGGCCAGCCCTCTGCTGTGGCCCAGGAGTGCAGTGTAGGATGGCCCAGGTGCTTGGGCCCTGCACCCCATGGGGAGACCAGGAAAAGCACCTGGATCCTGGCTCCTGCCATCGGATGAGCGCGGTGCGCCGGCCGCAGCGCGCCGACCGCGGCGGCCATTGGAGGGTGAACCAACGGCAAAGGAAGACCTTTCTCTCTGTCTCTCTCTCTCACTGTCCACTCTGCCTGTTAAAAAAAAAAAAAAAAGATAACTCAATTCCACCAGCTGGTTGGGAAAAAGTCCAAGCAGAAGGAACAGCTGGAGCAAAGTCACAGGGATGAGGTGACAGCACAGAGGAGTAGGATGCGTGGCTGCAGACGGGTCGTGAGTAGTCCAGTGGGTCTGCTCCAGGGCCCAGGGGTCGGCAAAGACACACAGTTTCAGTTAGAGGGAGGACCAAGTTTCAGGGAACTCTTGCACAGTTAATAATAGTGTAGATTTCGGCCGGCGCCGTGGCTCATTAGGCTAATCCTCTGCCTGCAGCGCCAGCACACTGGGTTCTAGTCCTGGTCGGGGCACCGGATTCTGTCCCGGTTGCCCCTCTTCCAGGCCAGCCCTCTGCTATGGCCCAGGAGTGCAGTGGAGGATGGCCCAAGTGCTTGGGCCCTGCACCCACATGGGAGACCAGGAGAAGCACCTGGCTCCTGGCTTCGGATCAGCACAATGCGCTGGCAGCAGTGCGCGGGCCGCGGCAGCCATTGGAGGGTGAACCAATAGCAAAGGAAGACCTTTCTCTCTGTCTCTCTCACTGTCCACTCTGCCTGTCCAAAAAAAAAAAAGTGTAGATTTCACAATTGCTAAAAGGGGCTTTTAAATATCACACCACAAGTGATGAGTATGTTAGGTGATATTAATTAGCACTGTTTACTCTTTCCACAACATGTGTGTGTGTTTATTAAAACATCATACCCTAACCTATACTAAATGTATGTAACTAAATGCATATGTTATACATATAGCTATCTGTCAAAGTAGGAAAAACTTAAAATAATCTGCTTATTCTTAAAGTGTGATCCACGTGGGGTCAAGCAGTGGCCACACAAAGGTCACTGTTTTCTTAATAATGCTGTGATGTTTGTCTTCTTCTCTGTGTTGATATTTGCACTTGTTGGGGCCAGAATAAGAATGGCTGAACGACCTGCACTTTAGCACAAACCAAAGCCATTGCACCATATTACGCTAGGAGTTTAAAGAAAATAAAGGTCAGTTTCGCTTAAGATCGCCTTTGATGAAGTAGTAAGTTTTATTAAATCTCGGCCGTTGAGAACCTGTCATTTTATAGTTCTGTGTGATGAAGCGGCAAGCATGCGTAGAGTACTTGTTCTGCGTGCCGAGAGTGGTGGCTGTCTCCAGGGAGGACGCTTGTGGAGCAGTTTGATTTGCAGAGTTTGGGTCAGGAAGCTAAGCAGGCCCCTCCGTTCCTCTTGGAAAGAACAGCTGAGAGAGGAGAGCCGCTCTGGTGGTTCGGACTCGCGCGCTTGGCGGCTGCCACCGTGGCAAGCCGGGACTTCAAGGAAGACAGCAGACTGTCCGTCGTCAGTGATGAAATTCAAGCTCTGGAGCAGAAAGAGTGTTTTGAAACTTGTATCTGGCACTCTTTGACACCTCCCTGATGCATATTTTTCTGATGAGATTGGTGATGGAGTTACCAAGAGGTTTTTTTTTTTTTTTTTAAATATCATTTAATGAAATGTATCAACATTTGGAGGAGCTGGGGCAGGCGATGTGGCATAGCGTGTTAATGCTCTGGCCTGTAGGGCCGGCATCCCATATGGGCGCCGGTTCCAGTCCCAGCTGCTCCACTTCCCATTCTGCTCTCTGCTATGGCCTGAGAAAGCAGTGGAAGATGGCCCAAGTCCTTGGGCCCCTGCACCCTCATGGGAGACCTGGCAGAAGCTCCTGGCTTCAGATCAGCACAGCTCCAGCTGTTGCAGCCATCTGGGGAGTGAACCAGTGGATGGAAGACCTCTCTGTCTCTACCTCTCTCCGTAACTCCGTCTTTCAAATAAATAAAAAAGGAAAGCAGTATAGAATTACACATGAGTCAGAGATTAATTCAGACTGCAAGATAGACCAGTGGGTTTTTTTTTGTTTGTTTGTTTGTTTTGGAAAGCAGAGAGAGTGGACAGTGAGAGAGAGAGAGAGACAGAGAGAAAGGTCTTCCTTTGCCGTTGGTTCACCCTCCAATGGCCGCCACGGCCGGCACACCGCACTGATCCAATGGCAGGAGCCAGGTGCTTCTCCTGGTCTCCCATGGGGTGCAGGGCCCAAGCACTTGGGCCATCCTCCACTGCACTCCCGGGCCATAGCAGAGGGTTAGCCTGGAAGAGGGGCAACTGGGACAGAATCCAGCGCCCTGACCGGGACTAGAACCCGGCGTGCCGGCGCCGCAAGGCGGAGGATTAGCCTAATGAGCCACAGCGATGGCCAGACCAGTGGATTTTAATGTGGCAGAGTACAGAACGTTCACTGGCGTAGTTCCAGATGCCACGTTACAGATAACGGCTAAGAAAGGTACCGCTACCAGTGATCAGGATCTCGTGTCAGACCAAAGAAGTAGTGACCACAAGGCTATTAAAAACAGCCCCTTCTCCTTCCCACCGATAAAACTGGCTGAGGCGAGATTTTCTTCCTATTCTCTCTTCCAAGCAACATATCCCAGCATACTGAATGCAGAGTCAGACAGGGGAATGCAGCTGTCTTCTCTTAAGCCAGAGTTTAGAAGGATTCAGGGAGAAGTTATTCAGGTTAATATTTAAGTGATTTATTTTAATGAACTGATCCCTGTTTCAAGTTTCCTGAGTTTTAGTTTTTAATATAAATTCCAACTTGTAGATGGAACCCACACAAACAAGAGCTCTCACAGCTCTCGATTTTTAAGAGTGGAAAACAGCACAGAGACCAAAAGGTTCAAGCATGACTGCGCGGTGAAGAGCCTCGCGTGGTGGGTTGGAGTGCTTGTCCTTGTCTTTAGATTCTGTGGATGAAACCGTTTTCAAGTGGGAAAGTGAAGTTTTGTTTTTCCTAAGATATTTTCTGACAGTAGTACTGAACGTGGGACACCGGTGGGTGAAATGGTGGTCTAGGAATGTATCGTAGGCATCACTTCCATCTGGCTAAAAACTGCAGCTAATGCAAGAGAAATGAGTTTAAGGTTACTCAGGTCGGTGACCGACTGGGAATTCCTCAGTTATCTTTTATTTTTTAATAATACCTTCCTTCTGTCTCTTCAATGCTTTGGTATCTGCAACATGGGGAATAATAATACACAGTGGAAAGAATGAAACACGAGAGGCAAAGATTTGAATCCTGACTGTACCACTGAATAGTGACTTTTGACTCAACCTCTCTGAGCTGAAGTTTCCCTATCTGAACAATAAATAATGATACCTACCTAGTTCTTACATCTTATGAGAACTAAGTAGATCATTATAAAGCATCTCATATAATATCTAGCAATAGGAGTCGATCTCTACAAAATTATACTTAGGGACCCAGAATTTAAGGTCATCACTGCTTGATGTCTTGCACCTCTGGCAATTTTTTTTATTATTTTATTTTAGTTAGTTGAAAGAGAGAGAGAAACACCTCCATCTCAGCCCACAACATCTAGGCTGGACCAGGCTGAAGCCAGGAGTCCGGAACTCTTGCACAGTTAATAATAGTGTAGATTTCGGCCGGCACCGTGGCTCATTAGGCTAATCCTCCGCCTGCGGCGCCAGTACACTGGGTTCTAGTCCCAGTCGGGGCGCTGGATTCTGTCCCAGTTGCCCCTCTTCCAGGCCAGCCCTCTGCTATGGCCTGGGAGTACAGTGAAGGATGGCCCAAGTGCTTGGGCCCTGCACCCCATGGGAGACCAGGAGAAGCACCTGGATCTCACGTGAATGGCAGGAACCCGAGTCCTGGGGCCCTCACCTGCTGCCTTGCAGGTGCATTGGCAGGGAGCTGGCTCAGAGTCAGGACTCAGTGCCAGGCACACCCATATGGGATGTGTCTCAGACGTTGGCTTAACCCTCTGTGCCACAGCCACAACCCTTCTATTCTGAGAATGGCCACGAGCTCTTTCTAAGTGTAAGGTCATTCATGTTCCCCTCACTGAGGAAAGCCTTACCCAGGTAACCTCTGCCTGCCTGTTTAATTTTACCCTCTTGCCCTTGAACCTTTGGCTGTTCCAGCTTCCTTTCTTTCCTGTGCCTTGTTTATAACAATGACCTTGGGACCAATAAAACAGGATTACCTTTTAATGGAGACCATCTTAAAATAGGTCCTTTTAAAAATTTTTATTTTAAACGTGTTATGATAGAAAATTGTAAACATATACAAAGTAGGTAGAGTAGTGTGGTAAGTCACCATTTACTACAAAACTGAACTTTGTTACCAACTGATGGACAAACTTGTGTCACTTACACCCCTATCCACCCCCCCCATTATTTTGAAACAAATGCTGGTTTATTTGATGTGTAAATATTTCACTATGTTATCTCTAAAAAATAAGCTCTTTTATTTTTCCATAGTAACCATATTCCAGAAAGGATTCTTTCCCTGGGGCTGGTGCTGTGGTGCAGTAGGTTAACCCTCCACCTGTGATGCTGGCATCCCATATGGGTACCAGTTCTAGTCCCGGCTGCTCCTCTTCCGATCCAGTTCTCTGCTGTGGTCTGGGAAAGCAATAGAAGATGGCCTGAGTCCTTGGGCTCCAGCATCCATGTGAGAAACCCGGAAGAAGCTCCTGGCTCCTGGCTTCAGATCGGTTCAGCTCCAGCCGTTGCGTCTATTTGGGAAGTGAGCCAGGGACTGGAAGACCTTCCTCTCTGTCTCTCCCTCTCACTGTCTGTAACTCTACCTCTCAAATAAACAAAATCTTTATAAAAAATAAATAAATCATAACTCCTGGCCAACTCCTGGCTAAACATTGTCAGGTACCAAAATTTTGAATACTGTACAAGTAAATATTCTGATACGGTTCCAGTGTCTCCCTCCCTCCCTAACCCCTCCCTCACGGCTCACATGCAACTCTCCACATGATGTCTCTTCTTGAGATGAACATTTCAAATGAAACACGGCCAAAACAGAACTGACTTTCCCTACAGATCCGCTCCATCTTGTCTTCCCTCCTGCATGCATGGCCACCATCCATCCAGTTGCTGACCCGACCCGTTCCATCTTGTCTTCCCTCCTGCATGCATGGCCACCATCCATCCAGTTGCTGACCTGCTCCATCTTGTCTTCCCTCCTGCATGCATGGCCACCATCCATCCAGTTGCTGACCCGACCCGTTCCATCTTGTCTTCCCTCCTGCATGCATGGCCACCATCCATCCAGTTGCTGACCTGCTCCATCTTGTCTTCCCTCCTGCATGCATGGCCACCATCCATCCAGTTGCTGACCCGACCCGTTCCATCTTGTCTTCCCTCCTGCATGCATGGCCACCATCCATCCAGTTGCTGACCTGCTCCATCTTGTCTTCCCTCCTGCATGCATGGCCACCATCCATCCAGTTGCTGACCCGACCCGTTCCATCTTGTCTTCCCTCCTGCATGCATGGCCACCATCCATCCAGTTGCTCAGGACAGAAAACTAGAGTCCTCCTCGATTCTTCTCTTTCTCCCTCCCATTACGTCTGAAATACCAAGCTCTGAGGCCGGTACTGAGGCTTAAGCTGCCACTTGGGATGCCTACGTTCCATGTCAGAGTGCCCATTCCAGTCCCTGATACTCAGTACTTCCTGTCCAGCTTCCTGCTAATTCGACAGGGATGTGGTGGATAGTGACTCAAGTGATGGGATTCCTGCCCCCCCCACATGGGAGAGCCAGATAGAGCCCCAGCTCCTGGCTTTGGCCCAGCCCAGCTCTGCAGTTGCAGGCACCTGGGTAGTGAACCGGTAGATAGAAGATCTCACTATCACTCTCTCCTCCCTCCTTCCCTCCTTCCCTCTCTTGTGACTCTGCCTTTCAGATAAATAAACAGATCTTTAAGGAAATAAAATATCAAGTTCTGTTGCTTCAACCTCCATACTATATCCCAAACATATCCCAATCTCTCTCTCCATCCGTGCTCCTTTGGTTTACGAAATATTTTCCTAAATCCCTCTGCCTAATCTCTTACCTTGTAATGTAATCTCTTTGGAATAGCCAACTACTTTTTTTTTTTTAAGATTCACTTATTTATTTAAAAGGCCACAGAGAGAGAGAGAGAGACAGGCAGATTCCATCCACCAGTCCACTCCCCATATGGCTGAAGTGGCCGGGGCTGGGCCGGTCAAAAGGCAGGAATTTCTTCTAGGTCTCCCATGTGGGAGCAGGGTCCCAAGCACCCGGGCCATCTTCCACTGCTTTCCTAGGCACATTAGCAGAGAGCTGGATTGGAAGTGGTGTAGCCAGGACTTGGACAGGTGCCCCTATGGAATGCTGGTGTCGTAGGTGGCAGCTTTACCTGCTATACCACAATGCCGGCCCCAGCCAAGTACTCTTCAAACTACCAACCCAATGCAGGCATTATGACACAGTGGGGTATGTTTGGGATGCCCACAGCCTATACCGGAGTGGCTGGGATCAAGTCCTGTCTCTGCTTGCTTGCTTTCTCTTTGCTAACTCTGAGAGAGAGAAAGAGAGAGAATATTTTCAAATCTGCCAGTTCACTCCCCAAATGGCTGCAATGGCTGGGGCTTGGCCAGGCCAAAGCCAAGAACCTGGAACTCCATTATGGTCTCCCATGTAGGTGGTAGGGATCCAAGCACTTGGATCATCTTCTGTTGCGTTCCCAGGCACATTAGCAGGGAGCTGGATCAGAAGTGGAGCAGCCTGGCCTCAAACCAGCACGCATATGGGATGCCAGTGTTGCAGGTGGTGGCTTAACCCACTGCACCACAACACCAGCCCCTACCTCTGCTTCTCATCCAGCGTCCAGTTACTGTGCATCCTATGTAGGAGACCTGGATGGAGTTCCCGGCCCCTGGCTTCAGCCTTGCCCAGCCCTGGCTGTTGAGGGTGTTAGGTGAGTGAATCAGATGGTAAAAGATCTTTCTCTTTATTTCTTTCTCTCTTCCTCTGTCTCTCCCTTTCTCTTTGTCACTCTTTCAAACAAATAAAAGATAAATCTTTAAAATGCAAGTCCCATTGTTTCATGCAGTGAGGAGAGTCCCTACCCGATATGATCTGTTCTGCCCGGCTCCCACTGATTACCTCATTGTTCACTCTTCTCTCTGTTGGGAGCGCTTCCTTCAGATCTCTGCATGGTTGACTCCATGTCATCAGCTCCCAATTTAAATGTCACCTCCTCACAGGATTTCCTCACTGACCTGCAGATCTGAAGAAACTCCCCTGACCCTGTCTCTCTCCATCACATCATCTTTTTTTTTTTTTTTTCAGATTCATCTTCGTTTTTAACTATATGGTTTTTTTTTTTAACTATTTCATACTCATTTTACTTCTCCTTTTTGCATTCAATTTCCTTCTTCCTAACATTATACCTTTTAGTAGTCATGGTGGTGGTGAATTCTCATTATTGGCTGTTGATTAGTATCATGGCTTTCTTTTTTTTTTTTGGCATGTTAACTTCATTTTCAGGCACAAGTCCTGTGTTGAAATTATGTTGCTAAATGTAAGAATACCACCAAGCTCAAAGTGCCCATTCAGGGCACTTAATCTTATGTTTATTAAGTAACTTTTTTTTTTCAGAATTTGTAGGCAAGATCTATTGCCAGTTACATACATGTCCTTGAAATTTTAGTGCAAAAATATTTTTCTGAATGAGAAAAATCTAACCTAGTGAGTAAGAAAAGCACCGTAACACTGCAGCCAAAGTTAAGGGTGTTGCTTGCCACTTCTTGATCACTAGCTAACCTTTCTGCCTTTTCTGACTCCACTGCTCCTCCACACCGGACTCCTAGTTAGCAAAGGCCTCCAGCGTGGATCTGGGACGACATGGGAGCCAGGTCCTTGAGGGCTCCCAGAAGCATCTCAGGAATCCAGCTACGTGTAGGATAGCTGGGATCCAGTCCAAGCCTCCGCCAGCTTCCGGTTGCACAGGCAGACTGGACGAGGCACACCTTTGCTCCCTTAGGAATGCCGTTCACCTGTGTAAGCGTTCCTCTCCTCTCCTAAGGTCTGTTGGATCTCCCCAGAGACCTTAGAACGAAACTATTCCTCAACGGTCCCGAAGTCGGACCTGGAAGTCCTCTAATCCAGTCAAGGCCTCCGGGGCGTGGGACAGAAGCCGTCAGCTTGGTCACCGTGTCAGTGAATGAAGCTAGGGCAGAACAGAGCCTCCCCCGTCTTCCACGGGTTCTCTAGTCGCTTTCACACCGCAGCGGAGTGGAGGACCTACAGCGGAGACCTCTGGCCTGCGGAGCCTGCAGTGTTGACCGACTGGCCCCTGCCGCAAAGCTTGCCGACCCTTGCACTAACCTGCTGTCAGACTTGTCCGTGATGGTCAGGCATGAGTGGCCTGCGGCCGTCTAGCCAAACACAGGAAAGGTTCAGTACCCACTGTGATAACCAGTCAGGAGCTGTTCATATTGTGTGTGCACACACAGAGTGTAGAAAAAGAAAAGTCCATGCGCTTTTTAAACTCTATCTGATGTCCTTCTTTCTGGAAAATGCAGAATCTTGCATTGTTTTCATGCTTCTGCTCCAGTTCTATCTTAATTTGCGTTGTCTGTAATTTTTTACAAGAAAATAGCATCAAAATCATCTTCTCAGGTTTAGGACCAAACTGGCCTTGGGAGATGAAATTCCTGCTTCTTGGCTGGTGCCGCGGCTCACTAGGCTAATCCTCCACCTTGCAGCGCTGGCACACCGGGTTCTAGTTCCGGTCGGGGCACCGGATTCTGTCCCGGTTGCCCCTCTTCCAGGCCAGCCCTCTGCTGTGGCCAGGGACTGCAGTGGAGGATGGCCCAAGTGCTTGGGCCCTGCACCCGCATGGAAGACCAGGAGAAGCACCTGGCTCCTGCCATCAGATCAGCGTGGTGTGCCGGCCGCAAGGCCATTGCGGGGTGAACCAATGGAAAAGGAATACCTTTCTCTCTCTCTCTCTCTCTCTCTCACTGTCCACTCTGCCTGTCCAAAAAAAAGAAAAAAGAAAAAAGAAATTCCTGCTTCTTAGAAAGCAAACACCGTCAGAGACCAAGCTGAAAGTTGCCTGCTCTCCTGACCGCACGCTCGCTTGCTCTGAGGACGCTTCTGCACTCAGCATTTAGAAAGAGCGCCTCGGCCTTGGCCGACTGTTGCTCCTCGGGTTCGGATGGGCTCATGAAGTGCTGTTAATGCTTTGTTCTCTCTTGGAGAAAGCTGGTGACTCTTACTGCGTCCTGTCCACAGAAGGAAGCAGAATGGTTGCGATCCCATGGGGGACGGGGTGGTTCAGCCGGCGTTGCTGCTCTTCCTTTGGGATGGCGACGTGACCCCCGCGAAGTCAGGCTTGCCCAGTCTCCTAAGGAGTGTGTTGCACAGCGAAGAGCCAAAAGAGAAGCCCACCTGGGTGTTCTGTCCACTGTTCTCCCTCTGACGAATCTGCAGTTGGACACCAATACTTCTGGCGTAATCCTTGCGGTGTCTGCACCTTCTCTCAGCTGTTGCAGCACCTTTGACCACGCATCCTTCCCACTCATGGGAAACAGTCCCAGAGGCTCCCTGCCGCTCCCAGGGCCGGCTGCAGCAGACTTCAGAGACTGCTGGGCCCCCGAGAGCGCCTTGTTGCGCCGAAGTCAGTCTGAGCCCAGGAAGGCATGCCTGCGACCATTGAAGGCCACGGTGAAGTGCACTGATTCGTTGACTTGACACACGACCTCCAGCGCTCAGCACTGGTGTAGTTATCCACTCTCTTAAAAGCACTTTATGAGAATGTCCCCATTAATGTGTGCTCCTATAACTGTCACCCATTTTACAGATGAGTGATGGGAGGCAGGGCAGAGCTGAAATTGAATTTGAGTGTTAACTTCTAGGCCCACCTTCAGACCGCCAGGCCACAGTTTCCGCCAGTGATTATTTAGCGTAACGGCAATGCAGTATTGATCAGCATCACCAGGTGATATTTCCATGTAAAGGTCTAATTCCAGAGAAAGCAGTTTACCCGCATGTAGTTCGTCTCTGTGATGATTTGTTCATGGCAGGAAGAGAAGGAAGGGAGGCGGCACTGGCACGGCTCAGCCCCTGGCTGCGCCGCTCACTTGCTCACTTTCAGGCCCTGAAATAGCCCCAGGGGTCAGTCCGTCAGCCTTTCTGGCTGCCCGGCACCTGTGAGACGCCCTGTTCTGACTTCCTCGTGGGGAGAGCGCTCCCCGGCCCCACTGTTTGTCCCACATCGGGACCTGTCCCAGTCCCGCTCTCCGTGAGGGCATGGCAGGAGTTGTGCGGGCGGCAGTGTGTGGACGCCGCTCTGGGGCCTTGCCCTGCTGCTCGGATGCCACCTGGTTTGATTTACTCAGCACCCACCTACTCAGTGCTTGCTGCAACCGCCTGTCCCCCCGGGGGAGCTCTGAGAAGACGAGGCCCTAGGGGTGGAAGGCCGCCTGGGTTATAAGGAGCCAGCATGGCCGGCGCCGTGGCTCAACAGGCTAATCCTCCGCCTTGAGGCGCTGGCACACCGGGTTCTAGTCCCGGTCAGGGCGCCGGATTCTGTCCCGGTTGCCCCTCTTCCAGGCCAGCCCTCTGCTGTGGCCCGGGAGTGCAGTGGAGGATGGCCCAAGTGCTTGGGCCCTGCACCCCATGGGAGACCAGGAAAAGCACCTGGCTCCTGGCTCCTGCCATTGGACGAGCACGGTGCGCCGGCCGCAGCGCGCTGTCTGCGGCGGCCATTGGAGGGTGAACCAACGGCAAAAGGAAGACCTTTCTCTCTGTCTCTCTCTCTCACTGTCCACTCTGCCTGTCAAAAAAAAAAAAAATAATAATAAGGAGCCAGCAGTCTCTGAGGACCCGCTGAGCTTGGAGTGGAGGAGCTGGTCTGGAGCTGAAGGTGCCTGTCTGGCCACGTCAGGAAGGTCAGGAAAACGGGGACTGAAAGGTTTACTTTGGTGCACAAGTGTTGAAATCCCTGCATACAAGGGGGGCTTCAGGGTTCGTAGAAAAATGCGTATTATGAGAAAACCATGCCTGGATTTCCATCTCTTTTTGCACCAGTATTAACTTTTAATTCTGCGTTTCCATGAACTTTTTGAAGTACCCAGACGCTTGTAGCCTTGCTGGACAGGCGCTTGTGGGCCTACAGGGGAGCCTGGATGGTGTGAGCAGAGGAGCGGCAGAGTGGACGTGGCACCTTGGACAGACCCAGGGCTGGGGAGGGTGGCAGGAGCAGGCAGCAGGGCCCCTCGTATGAGAGCAGCTTCTCCAGTCACCCGGGCCTGTCTGTACTCACTCCGTCCTCTGTGGATCAAAACAACGGAGCAGTGCTGCATGGTGGAAGACGACTGAGTTGTGAATGTCTCATCTGTGACCAGTTGAATGATTCCCCTTTCCTGCCTCTGTCACTCTGAGGAACGATGCTCCCTCACTGAACACTTCCCTGCTGACACGCACACCCCCTCCTTCTGTGCCTACTGCCCTGCTGTTTCTGGAGGAGGGAGGCAGTTCTCAGAGCACGGTCCAGAACCGCCGGAGTGTGTAGGGGGGTGAGCCACACCCCAACCTGTAGAATCAGTGCCTGCAGGTGGAAGCTAAGACTTTACAGCTTCCGCAGGCTCCCCAGGTAATACCTGGGTACACTTACACGTGGTAACCATGGGCAGGATATTTTAGGACATAACCCTTGAAGTCGCTCAGACCTGAATGTGAATCCTGCATTTGCCGCTCGTGAGCTGTGTCATCCTGGCCAAGTTCCTCGAGCTCTGCGTATCTGTTTCCTCACCTATAAACTGAGGCTGACTTGTGTCGCTGCTTGGAGCGTAGACTCTGGGGCTAACCTGCAGGGCTGGAGTCTCAGCTCCGCCACTTACAAGCTGGGTTGCCTAAAGCGAGTGACTACCTCTCTGGGCTGCCATGTCTTCATTTGCAAAGAGTAGATTGTTGCAAGACTTAAAGGAATTTTTTTTTTTTATTTTATTTTTGACAGGCAGAGTGGACAGTGAGAGAGAGACAGAGAGAAAGTTCTTCCTTTGCTGTTGGTTCACCCTCCAATGGCCGCCACGGCTGGTGTGCTGCGGCCGGCGCACCGTACTGATCCGATGGCAGGAGCCAGGTGCCAGGTGCTTCTCCTGGTCTCCCATGGGGTGCAGGGCCCAAGCACTTGGGCCATCCTCCACTGCACTCCCTGGCCACAGCAGAGAGCTGGCCTGGAAGAGGGGCAACCGGGACAGAATCCGGTGCCCCGACCAGGACTAGAACCTGGTGTGCCAGCGCCGCAAGGCGGAGGATTAGCCTGTTGAGCCACAGCGCCGGCCAAGACGTAAAGGAATTTGTTTAAAGGGTTTGGAAAGAGAAATGGGATTTCCCCTTTCTCCCTCCAGAGACACATTTGACGATTTCTGGAGACACCTTTTGGTTGTCACCACTGGGTGGGTGGAGGAGGGGTTCCGTTGGCTAGGCAGGAATGGGGAACCTTTTTTCTGCCAAGGGCCATGTGGATATTTGTAACATCATTCATGGGCCAAACAACATTATCAGCTTAACAATGAGCCTGCCATAGGTTTATTGAATTTTGAGTTCCCCCTGCAGCTGCCTTGGCAGGACCAGACCTAATGATTTCACAGGCCTTATGCCGTCGGTGGGCTGGACGTTCCCCACCCCTGGCGGGCCCAGGCAGAACCACTGGTGTGTGACCCTGCTGTGTGGCCAGATCTTTCCGGCAAAGAATCACCTGGCCTAAAAAGTGGGCTGTGCCGCTTTTCAGAGCAGCGGCTTGGGATGGGCACGTAATAAGCACCATGTAAGGCGTTGCTGCTGTTGAGGGAACAGCAAGCCCGACTCAGTGGCATTGTTGGAATGTATGTATTTGCGCACAGTGCCCAGCACTTGGTAAACACAGGGGAAGCCGAATATCCATAAACATAATCATTCTACACTAGAGCAGATCAGAGAAATCTTTCACTGTACAAATCAGAACCTCTCCGGTTCATTTTGTTTAGGGCTTTTCTAATGGAGAAGCAGTATAATCATTAACACTCCACATTTCAGGGCAGTTTTACTTCCACATCCTCACAACCAGTTCTCGTCCAAGCTTGTCCTGGATGGCACTGGGAGGATGCTGACTCTGCCGCCCGCCCAGGTACCCATGTAACCCCCCGCACCTCGCTTGACCTCTGTGCTTCCTGTCCATCTCAGTTTCCTGGGTTGTCAGATGAGATCCCTGTGGCTCCCCCTGGAGGTGTCTGTGAGGAAGAACCCCGTGTCCCCACCACAGTCAACAAGATGACCTCTGTGGCAGGCTGTGTCCCCAAACTCCTTAGATGCCAGCCGTGAGCCCCAGGCTGTTCCACCTGAGCGTCTGACGCACCTGCTATAAGCGCAGTTCCCACAACTCCCTCAGGGTCTCACAGAACTCAAGAAGCCCTGTTTCCTGGTCTGCTGTAGGGGATGCCACAAAGGATACAGATGAACGGGTCGGAAGGGGCGTGTGTGCGACCCCGCAGGCACCTATGCGTCTCTCCTGAAGCTCTCCTGTTCCTCTCCTTTTGGAGTTTTGGGGAGGCTTCATTACATAGGCATGATTGGTTGAGTTCTTAGCCACTGGTGATAATTAAGCCTTGAGCCCTCTGAACCTGCCATGGTCATTCCGGGGCCAGCCCCCATCGTCAAGCCACCTAGCTGCCACAAGCAGTCGCCTCATTGGCATGGTCAAAGACATTTGGGCAGTACTTCCAAGGATTTTAGGAGTCCCAGGAAATGGGACCGCACGTGTATTTTGCAGCATCATGAAGTGTTTTTGTGAATTGATGGAAACGTGCACAGCTTGTGTGGGGCTGAGTGGGAGTGTGTTCTGAGGACTTCGAGGTCCCATTCCCAGCCCACGTCCACTCCCTCTGGGAGCCTGCCGTGCTCTGGAGAACCACGTGTACAGACTCATCTCTCAGCATCGTCCCGCCCTGACTCGAATGGCAGGTGGAGATCAGAGTGAGAAGGGAGCCCAGGAGGACTGCTCCGTGTGCTTCCGGGGCTAGCCCTGTTAGGGAGGGCTGCGGGAGGTGGGGACGCCAAGGAGCTGCTCCTGTGCGTTCGTTGCTCAAAACGGCACCCTCTTCTCTGACTCTTCTCCGAGAGTCGTGTACCTGTTCCGTTCATTTGCACAGACGCCACTCTGACTTTGCATTCCATGGGGTTTGTGAACTGTAATTTTTCTCAGTATTCTGAAGGTGACAGTGATTTACAGCGGGCTGTGTTTTTATCTACTTTACTGTCATGCAATCTGGTACTTGAAGACACTTTTAATTTGCCATTCAATTCCGTTTAAGAAAAAAAACAACAAACCTAGAACTGCAGAGTCAGAAAATTACAGTTTACTCAAGGCCTTGCTCCTGGCCGCCACGCCAAGACCTGGACGCTTCGCTCCGGCAAGAGCGGCCTCTGTCGGACCAGGCTCTGCAGGGTGTGTTAGCAGGGACTCGAGGGAGCTCAACTAAAGGTTAATCTCCGCCCAGGATAAGAAATTTGCCGTTTTCACTGGAGACCACAGGCGGGCTTATTGGGAAACTGGAGACGCTAGTGACCACCCTCTTCTCCCTGGGAATGCCACTTATGGGAGAGTGTAGCAAAGCCAAGATCAAAGTCATGACCTGGAGACCAAGCTAGAATTAAGAAATGCCCCATTCACACGGGTCCTAGGCATAGACCAAAAGAAATGGGGGGAGGGGATTTCCTGCCTTGCAGATGACAAAGGTGCGGGACATGATAACTGAGCCTTTCTGCTCCCATGCCGTGCCAATCCTGTTTCTTTTTTTTCTTTTAACTTTTATTTAGGATATAAATTTCCAAGGTACGATTTATGGATTACAATGGCTTTCCCCCCATATTTTCCCTCTCCCCCCGCAACTCTCCCCCCTTGCCTGCTCCCTCCACTCTTTCGTTCACATCCAGATTCATTTTCAATTCTCTTTGTGTACATGAGATCAATTTAGCATGTGTTAAGTAAAGAATTCGTCCCTTTGCCCTCATATAGTAACACAAAGTGAAATATACTCTTTGAGTTCTCGTTTTAGCATTGAGTCACATTGTACAGCACATTAAGGACAGAGATTCTGCGAAGGTTCACTGTGCTATGACCCGGCAGCTCTGGAAACCAGTAACAAAAGCGTGAAACTTCGTTTCACATGTGCTTTGGTCTGGTTTTTAGGGAGAAGGGAAGAGATTGCAAAAATCACCCATGTGTGCCTTGGCTGTCTCAGGCAACTAGAGACAGACAGAGCTGCTGGCGAGAGCTGCTGGCGAACGGTGACTTGGAATACCGTGTGCTCCAACAGCAGATGGTCTCGCGGGAAGCCTGACTGCATTTACTCGTCCTCTGAAGCCGAGTGAAGGTGGCTGAACTTGGAGATGAAGTTGAACTGGAAATGTGCAAATACTCGGATACATAAAGGCCTTTAATCTGTTCTAATGTGAAATTTGATTTGCCTTTTTAAAAAAGTACATTCAGACATTTAACAGAGTTTTTACAAAAATCTGTCTTGAACGAATTTGCCGGGGAAAAAAAAGGTTTCTTTCATTTGATGGTATAATGATTAATCCTACCACCTGGGTAAGCCAAGTGAGTTTCCCACAGGAGACTGCTTCTGTGGTTTTGAATTATGTATGAATATTGCAGACTGATGAGATAGAACCTTCCAAGGGATTCGTTTATGTAACAGACAAATCTGTAACAATGTTACGGTTTCCTTTGAACATCTTACATCCATTCTACATGTTCAAAAAAATGAGTTGTCTTTGTGGAGATTATGACGTGGGTTTTTAAGTGTCGAGTCGGACACACCAAATCTCAATTAAAAACTGGTCATTAAGAGGAGTTGTTTGAAGAGTGTAAAGTACAGTTGCCATGAGGATTGGATACCAAGGTCCCAGGATGCTCAAGTCCCTTGTCCCTTCTGTCAAATTGTGCAGGAGGGAGCAGGCATTTAACCTAGCAGTTAAGACACTCATGTTCCAAGTGGAGAGCCTGGATTCCGGTCCTGGCTGTGGGTTTTCTAACTCCAGCTCCCCACCAGTACAGGTCCAGGGAGGCGGCAGGGATGGGTCAAGGAATTGGACAGCCCCAGTCATTGTGGGCATGGCAGAAGGGAGCTCTACCTGTCGCTATCTCTCTGCCTCTCAAATACATTTTTTTTTTTGGACAGGCAGAGTGGACAGTGAGAGAGAGACAGAGAGAAAGGTCTTCCTTTGCCATTGGTTCACCCTCCAATGGCCACCGCGGGCCGACGCGCTGCGGCCGGCACATCTCGCTGATCCGAAGGCAGGAGGCAGGTGCTTCTCCTGGTCTCCCATGGAGTGCAGGGCCCAAGCACTTGGGCCATCCTCCACTGCACTCCCGGGCCACAGCAGAGAGCTGGCCTGGAAGAGGGGCAACCGGGACAGAATCTGGCACCCCGACCGGGACTAGAACCCGGTGTGCTGGCGCCGCAAGGCGGAGGATTAGCCTATTGAGCCATGGTGCCGGCCAATCTCTCAAATACATTTTAAAAAATAATAAATTGTGGCTGGCGTGTGGCGTAGTGGGTAAAGCCGCCACCTGCAATACTGGCATCCCATATGGGTGTGGGTTCGAGTCCCGGCTGCTCCTCTTCCAATCCAGCTGCCTGCAAATGTGTCTGGGAGAGCAGCAGAGGATGGGCCCAAGTCCTTGGGGCCCTGCACCCATGCGGAATACCTGGAAGAAGCTCCAGGCTCCTGGCTTCAGATAGGACCAGCTCTGGCTGTTTTGCGGCCATTTGGGGTGTGAACCAGTGAATGGAAGCTATTCTCTTTCTCTCTCTCTGCCTCTCTGTAGCTCTGCCTTTCAAATAAATAAATAAATCTTTAAAAAAAATAAAAAAATAAATTTTTGATTGTGTAGTATTTGCATATAACCTACACACATTCTCCCATATATTTTAAATCATCTCTAGTTGCCTCTTTAAGTACAATATAAATGCCATTTGAACAGTTGTTATACTGTATTGTCTAGGGGAAAATAACAGGCAAAAATTCTGTACATGTTTAGTGCAGATGCATTTTTTTTCAAATATTTTCAAACCGATTCTATTTTGTTTCTGCATTTGTTTTCTGTGACCTATACTACTCTGTGCTTAGCCGTCTTGATATATTTTATCTATTTATTTATTTACTTAAAAGACAGAGAGAGAGCGCAACAGAGCTTCCATCCACCAATAAATGAATATCATGTTCTTTTAAAAAAAATAGTTACCCTGGCCACTATTTACTGTTTCAGAACTTGTGCTAATAGGTAGTATATAAGAAGTTCTTACAGATTTATTGTACTTTTCATTTAAATAATTCTTGTCTGTCTCATGGGTGGATTGGGGAAATTTTTCATTTTCTCCTTTATGTCCTTCCTAATGTTGTCATAGAGTTTGTCCAGAAGGTCAAGGTAAGAGAGAAAGAGAACTCAGGTCCTGATTCTTACTCTCTTCTGCATTTCATTAAACATTTCCCAGTGCAATGTTGGCAGTGAGGCACGTTGCTAGTAGATACAGCCTGCGACCATGAAGGGCCATCTGAGGGTTTGGGAGGGTTTTCCTGTTTTATGTCCAACTTTGAAATTTGAAAAAAGTCAATGGTCAAAAGGGAATTCCCTTATAAAATCAATATGCAGAATGATAGTAAGAACGTCACACTCTCCGTGTGTTTGTGTGCTTATGGTGTATGTACACAGTGAATTACTACCTTCTCTGATGCTCGTCACCATTCTTTTCAGTTTTTAGAGCAATTGCTGTATCCAAGCTCACGCTCTCAGAGCCTTTCCCTGCTACCCTCTCTTCCCGTTTACTCATACAAAGAGCTGTTCTTCCCTTAAGCATGAAGACATGACATACCATTGATGCATTTTTAAAAATTCTTACTCCTTTTAGACACTGCTTCCACTGTGAATGCAGATTAAACATTTCAGCATCCTTTGGCAAATCCATGTCATTTTACTTTCATCAATCCTATTTGCATAGTTCCTCATAGCTGACAATTATTTTAATTGGTGGTTTATCATACCAGCGCACTTACTTAAAATGTGCTTATGAAAACCAGCCTTTGTCTGGCATACAGACTGTACTGCCCAGGCCCTCAAGGAGTTAACCAGACTGGCTCTCCCTTTACTTCCCTCCCTGAAAGGTAATTTGGCACACTTCCCAGACCAAACCCCGAAGGTAAAGGTCAGGGTGCAGTGGGTGATACTGTGGTGCAGAATTCAGGCCTGTTCTCACAGCTTGCCCGAGCAGTAGCGCTCCAGAACTCAGTGGGATCTGTGGTTTCAGGACATGATCGACAGGCTCAAGACGGCCCCGTGAGAATTTCCTTTAATGGGGAATTGTGTGAGTGAGTACAGTGGGTGAGTCTTCCACGTCTCTTGCTTTTAGCATCCATGCTTGGTTTGGTAAAGCCCTTTGGAGCCCAGAGCTGTGCCGCATGTATATAGAGCAGGCCCAGGGTGAACAGCAGCAGGTCCTCCTGTGGTTTTCACCATAGCAGAGCATCTCCGTAAAGAACCCCATTCCCTGGGAGGAGAACAGACAGGCAGGCGGGTGTGGAATTGTGGCCGGATCCTCCGCCTACCCTTTCAGACCACTGGGAGGAGAGTTTTCTTTCAGAAACAACCAGGAGACTGGAGAGAGAAAGATAGTGAAGCAGGACAGTTTTTGGAGAAACCTCTACAGCTGGCTCTGGACCCAGAAGACAATGTCTGCAGCATTCACATTCTCCTCTCAAGGAAGACTAAGATTTTTAAACCACTTTATGTGTTTTCTGCTCTGAAATTAGAAATTATATATACATATATATGTATGTATATATCAAGAGTTATTTCTTTACTTGAAAGTTAGGGTTACAAAGAGAGAGAGAGAGAGAGAGAGAGAGAGAGAGAGAGAGAGAGAGATCATTCCAATGATTCATTCCTCACATGGCTGCAACGGCCAGGGTTGGGCCAGGCTGAAGCCAGGAGCCAGGAGCTTCTTCCGGGTCTCCCACGTGGGTGGCAGGAGCCCAAGCACTTGGGCCATCTTCTGCTGCTTTTCCCAGGCCATTAGCAGTGAGCTGGCTCGGAAGGGGAGCAGCTGGGACATGATATGAGATGTCAGCATCTCAGGCAGTGGCTATACCCACTGTGCTGCAACGCTGGCCCCAGAAATGATTTTATTTAATTACCTTTGCCCTGCAAAGAATGTTTTCCTCTTCTGCAGCCTGGGGACCACGTCTCAGTGACATGCAGTCTTGGCACTGGAGGCACTTGGGAGTGTTCTGGAAGTGTCACTTTGCTTTGTCTTTGCTGCTGCCTGGAAGCAGAGCTTCCTCGTTACCTTAATTTTTGTGATGCTCTGTGTTTTGAGAAGCCAGCTCTGTGTGGAGCACCTCTTTTGGGCTGGTGCCACTGGGCAGCACACTGGAAAGAAGCAACAAGCTCCCCGTGGGAGTCCCCCTTCACTCAGATGTCCCCCATTCACTGCCAGTAGAATGATTCCTTCCCCAATGGCCAGATCCCATAATAGAATTTCCAGCTCACTGATCACTCTCTGGATAGCGAGACCTCTTGCTCATGCCCGCTTTGAAAAAATGTTTTTGAAGTTGTATATCGGGCAGACTTCAAGGCTGCTTCTTGTATCCAGGCACATGCATGATTTCCATAATGGAAGATTGATAAGAAGCCACTCTTTCTCCTTCAGATCCACTCCCTGGAATCCACAGGTGATGGATGGTCAGAATACGCCTGACCCAACAAAGTACCTCTTTTAAAGAAACTTGTAAATGTCACCATGGCCCACTGCCTGTTGGAAAATTGAGAAGTAACACGTGGCCATGTGTAGGATGTCGTTTGCCTGCCTGCCTGCCTGGCTTCTTTCCTTTCTTTCTCTTTGCCCATGAAGAAGCACAGAAGAAGATGGGTGTGATGGCCTAGGAACACCTTCCGGTGGACCCAGAAACCTTTCGAGACGCTGACTTTGAATTCCTTTGGTCAGCCCACTGAGGTTTTCTAGCTGGGCCAGTTTTCCCCACCAGCATCTAATGACCCTTCCAGTCCCCTTGTACTTTATAGCAATAGAATCAGCATCATTCACACGGGCCGGGGAGCGTGATGAGAAGAGGCAGCTATGAGCAAAGAACAGGCAACGGTAAACCAAGATGCTCAGACACTGGAGTGGGTGTCCCAGTGTGCTTCAGACTGGCTTTAGTAGCCGAGGTTGCTCTGAATGCAGACTTGGCTTCGTTTGCCCTCGCTGTGGCAGGTATCCAGGCACAGGTTGATTCTTCTGTCCTGGGGAGAAGACCTTCCTGGCCTGACGCCTTGGCTTGACCTCGTCACGTACTTGGTCCAATCTGGACTTTGTTCCTATCCTTACTAAATACTTTAGTGTGTGGTAAGTGCTGTGTACTGGCTGGCATAAGCACTGTGGAGGGAGGAGATTGGTATGTACTACAGCAGTAGAGTACCCAGTATACTGTAGTAAGGATGCTAGTAACTTGACTAAATACTTGAGTATATTGGCTTTCACTGGCTAAGCATTCAACGCCCCCGCCACCACTGCCACCTCCAAGCTAAAAGAATGGTCCTACTCCTGGCTGTTATTCTCAAGCCTCCTCCCTCTTGTGCCCCTCCGCCCCCCAGCGGCTTCCCATGCCTCCTCCAGCAGACTGGATCAAGGTAGGTGCAAGTGTGGGCCTGTGTGAAGGGCTCCCTCGTGTTCAGAGAAGTGGAAGGGGCTTGTGACCCGCTGCCGTGAGTGTGCAAGTCGTGATTTACATTTGTGGGAAATGCGTGCCTTGCCTAAATCTCAATGCTAGCAGATGTGTTGGCTGCCAGTATGACAGATGGTCTGATTTGTTTTAGTCACGTGACCCATGAAGCGACAGAGGACTTTTCTCCTCGGGATCCGAGAACGGTTGTTGCGAAGCAAGGTGGCGGGGATGGCGCTTCCATGGCCCCAGCACTGCCCCTACCTGCTCTGGAACGGGAAGAGGAGAAGGAAGACACTCCAGATCCCCTGGACCTGAGCCCCTGCAGTGCAACATACAGCAATTTAGGTAAGTGCACATGGCATCTCACTGCTATGCAAACGTGGGCTTTTTCTGCACTCAAATTTCCGTTTTCTTGAACCAGTGTCTTCATAAAAACCATTCATGGAGGGGCCAGTGCTATGGCGAAGTGGGCGAGGCTACCACCTGCTATGCCAGCATCCCATATGGGCACTGGTTCGAGTCCTGGCTGCTCCACTTCTGAGCCAGCTTTCTGCTGTGGCCTGGGAAAGCCATGGAGGATGGCCCAAGTGCTTGGGCCCCTGCACCCAAGTGGGAGACCCAAAGGAAGCTCCTGGCTCCTGGCTTCTGATCAGCCCAGCTCTGGCCATTGCAGCCATTTAGTGAATGAGCCAGCAGATGGAAGATAGCTCTCTCTCTCTCTCTCTCTCTCTCTCTCTGCCTCTGCCTCTCTCTAACTCTGCCTTTCAAATAAATAAATCTTTTTTTAACTTTTATTTAATAAATGTAAATTTCCAAAGTACAGCTTTTAGATTACAGTGGCTTCTCCCCCCCATAACTTTCCTCCCACCTGCAGCCCTCCCATCTCCCGCTCCCTCTCCCATTCCATTCAAGATTGATTTTCAATTATCTTTATATACAGAAGATCAATTTAGTATATATTAAGTAAAGATTTCAACAGTTTGCACCCACACAGACACACAAAGTGTAAAATACTGTTTGAGTACTAGTTATAGCATTTATTCACATTGTACAATACATTAAGGACAGAAATCTTTAAAAAAATATATCCATGGAGCAAAAGATGGACCAGTGGAGTTATCAATTTTAACTCCCATCAGGAATAGTCCTGTGCCGTGTGCTAAGGGTGCTGACAGGGTCTTGGCCTTAAGAGCTTCCCTCACCTGGGGAGAAAAAGGTGAACTTGGTCATTGCAGTTATGTTGTGATAAATCCAGTGACAGATGCACATGTAGAGGGCTTTTGACATTGTGCAGCAGAGGGTGTCAGAGGATGCCCTCCTGGGGATAATTCCTAGGCTGAGTTCACTGGCTGACAGAGGGGGAGCGTTCCAGGTAGAGGTGGCAGTGTGAGCAGCTGGCTGCATGTGGGTACACGACCATCGAGTGCTGCCGACAGACAGAACGCGGAACCACACAACAGCTTACCTCTCAGGCGAAGACCTTAGAAAGGGTTCTCAGCCACGGAGTAACACAGTTAGATTTGTGCTTTGGAGCATGTCCTGTGCAAGCTGCCACTGAAGTGGAGTGTTCGGTGGCAGGAAACCTGGTGGTCGGACCCTGTTGCAGGAGCACATAAAGGAATGGGAAAGGGAGGCCTCACCTCGGACCGTGGGAGGCGCAGCTGGGGCCACGTCAGAGAGAGACTGGAGCACAGAGCCAACGTGCAGCCCAGACTTCTGACGGGTCAAGCAGCCTCCAGGGAAGGGCGACCCTGATTGTTGGCGCTGCTCAGGCAGAGACTGGCGGCCTGCCCCGTCTCTCAGGGAAGCTGTGAGGGAGAACGTGTCTGCCTCAGCCGTGCCTGCCAGGGCCACGGCTCCTCAGTTCTCTGCTCTTCACTCTTCTTTGAATGCCCAATGGCTTATTTAAAAATATATATATATTTGAAAGCCAAAGATACAGAGAGAGAAGGCGAGAGAGGGTGAGATCCTCCATCCATTGGTTCACTCCCCCATACAGCCACAATGGCCAGGGTGGGGCCAGGGAGCCAGGAGCCAGGAGCTTCCTCTGGGTCTCCCACATGGGTGCAGGGGCCCAAACACTTGGGCCATCCTCCTCTGCTTTCCCAGGCGTATCAGCAGGGAGCTGGATCTGAAGTGGAGCAGCCAAAACTTGAACCAGCTCACATATGGGATGCCGACACTGCAGACAGAAGCTTAACCTCCTGCGCCACAGCGCTGGCCCCCAGTGCCTTCTGATCTGTCCCCCTTCTCTAAGCATCCTGCCGTATCCTTCCTTCTGAATGCAAAGCTTGGGCAGGCTGGGGATTTCCTGGAGCTCTTCTCCCATGCAGTCAGGAGGGAGGCGCGTGGTGTGGCCTCCCACATACGGGGCAGTAGCAAGTCTCTCATGAACCGCTGGAAGCCAGTGGGTGTGTCACCGAAACATTCTTCTGCCTAGTTTCTCATCCCTCTCCTGTCTTTTTCCTCTGTCCAGTTATCTTAAGGAAAAATCGTTCTAAGATCTGCTCTAAAGGCGGGGCCGGGGAGGGGAGGGTGGGCTGCAAGGAAGAGACTCCCGAGTTCTGGCACTAGGGCAGGGGAGAGAGAGTTCACCTGGTCTTGGACACCGCTTTCCTGTTGGAGTAGCTGTCACGGTCAAACAGCTTATTGGACTTCTCCCGTTTTTTATTTCACGGAGCAGACCACAAAGTGAAAATTTTACTGTTGACTTATTATGTGCCCTTAGACAGCATAATATAGTGGGAATTATATTCTAGACATCCTTTCCACACCAGAATTCCGTGATGGCCTCAATAAATGTATAATTTTCACTAAGTGCGTGATGTCTCATGGATCGCCCCCCAAAGACTTCCGTTGGCCAACGTTAGTTAATGGTTTTATCTCATTTTCTTCTCCATGATGAATATTGGTAGATAAAATAGAGCATTGCTTCCATGAGTACTCTATTACTCTAATAATAATATACATATATTAGGTTCTTTAATCCTCACAACCACCTTAGGAATTATTATCCCCATTTTTTAGAGGAGGAAAATGAGACAGGGGGCCGTGCCCCGAGTCACAGAATGAGTCAGGATTGAACCAAGATTGGATGCCAGTCACTTAGCCAGCAGACTCTAATGTGCAGAAGAGTTACAAATGTTTGCTTTGCTTTTTCTTTAAGTCATCTGTTTTCAGATGCAAATTTTAAGACTTAAAAAATATAAGTGCAAAATATGCTAGGTTGTGGATGCCCTATCAGAAAATAGCTCTCTTCCTACATATTGCTTTACTTTTAAACGCATGTGATAGGCCTGCAAAATGTGCAGTTTCTCGTAAGTGTTCCAGGGCTGTGTTCTTGAATGCGTAATGCCTGACACGTGGTTTTCCTTGTCTTTAGAAAGGTAATAGATAGGGTTGCCTGCATGTGCTCTACAAACTGAGGTTTTTGTTTTAATTTTTTATTTTGTTGTTATTTTTCCTAACAAGTATCTTAGCGAGCACTGAGAACTCTCCTTTCCCAATACTTCTAACAAATCATTTGTATGCAGTTCTCTGAGTAATTCTTTATTATTTAAAGCCCTAGCAACTTGCTAAAAATCGGTGTGTTTTTAGAAACTGAACAGAAACAAAACCTTGTAATGCAATAGCACTAGATCTGTGTCGAATGTTCTGGAGCCATTCCATAAAGACTAGTCTCTGTCTCTTCTTCCTTTTTTTTTTTTTTTTTCAAATAAAGCAGAGGTTGGATGGACAGATGTGGAAGAAACTAAGGAAGAAAAGTACAGGGTTGCCATCATTTTAAATTTTCAGTTTATTTGGTTATTTTTAAAAAGATTTATTTATTTACTTATTTGAAAGGCAGAGTTACAGAGAAGCAGAGGCAGAGAGAGAGAGGTCTTCCATCTGCTGGTTCATTCCCCAGATGGACACAATGGCCACAGAGCCGGCCCCAGTTTTTGTTTTTGTTTTTGTTTTTTAATTCACGGGGGCTGGTGCTGTGGTTTAGAGGATGAAGTCTCAGCCTGCAACTCCGGCATCCCACATGAGCACCAGTTCAAGTCCCGGCTGCTCCGCTTCCAATCCAGCTCCCTGCTAAGGCGCCTGGGAAAGCAGCGGAAGATGGACCAAGGCCTTGGGCCCCTGCACCCATGTGGGAGACCCGGAAGAAGCTCCTGGATCCTGGCTCCATCATTGTGGGCATTTGGGGAGCAAACTAGCGGATAGAAGATCCCCTCCCCCTCCCTCCCTTCCTCCCTTTCTCTCTTTGTATCTCTGTCTTTCAAATAATAATAAATACACCTTTTTTAAAAATTTAGTTTATTAAAATTAACTTTATTAAGGTATAATCTGCATGCAATAAATGGGCGGGGTTATTTCTGAAGATTATGTTGGAAAATGGATTTAGGAAACAGTGCAGTGTAGCAGGAAGAAAGCCCAGCTGGGGACGTCAGGAAGCTTCAGGTTCATCCCACGACTGTGCCCCTGCCCTCTGCACGATTGTGGAGTGGCCCGTGAGGGCTCCTGAGCTGCCTTGTAGGGCTGCTGCTAGAAGGCTTTCGTGGGGTGTGTAGAAGGGCCTAATGATGGCAGAGTTTCTCTATTGCTTCCCCAAAATACACCCCTCTTCCTCCTCTGAATGTGTTAGCTGTGGTAGCTAGAAAATGTAGAATGAACTGGAAAGGATTAGTAAGTTTATTGCATGGTGTTGAATAAGCAGAACAAAAATGTAAGTTCAGAAAATTGCGGGCTCATTTTTGTCAGCTGGTGACTGGAGGGGTAAAGGCAGGCCGTAGGACCTGAGGTGGCCGACACGGAGCAGACAAGAATGACCCCAGCAGCCCCTCAAGGTCTACCAGTCACAGCAAAGCAAAGGAGCGTGGTCTGGATCTGTGTGACAGGCCCATTGCTCACATGCCCATGAAAAGTAGCAAGTTAAGAAAAAAAACAGAGGTGGGTGCTGTGGCTCAGTGGGTAAAGCCACCACCTGCAGCATTCGCATCCTATGTGGGTGCCAGTTTGAGTCCTGGTTGCTCCACTTCCAATCCAGCTTCCTGTTGATGCGCCTGGGAAAACAGCAGAGGATGGCCCAAGTCCTTGGGCCCCTGCACCCACATGGGAGACCCAGATGAAGCTCCTGGCTTCAGAATAGTGCAGCTGGGGTCATCGGGGCCATCTGGGGAGTGGTCCAGGGAATGGAAGGTCTCTCTCTCTCTCTCTCTCTCTCTCTCTCTCTTTCAACTCTGCCTTCCAAATAAATAAGTTAATTTAAAAAGAAGAAAACTCAGTTGGAATAGGTTGGATTAGCATCCCTCAGTCTCCCACTAGGCCTCGTCCTGCAGCACGTCTCACTGTTCCACTGTGCTGCACAGGAATGGGGCCTCAGCCACACCCCAGAGACCTGCTGCCGGGTACGACCCATGCACCACTCTCTATATCCCAGAGACTGCCTACACTGTTAATTCAGACACCACGTTTCTTGTCCTTGACATACATAAAACACATCTGCTTTTGTTTGCAGCTGAATTAACTATTAGATTTTAGAGCTGCACTATCCAATATAATAGTCGCTAGCCCCATCCAACTGCTCAAATATAAATTCACTAAAATATAAAGGCAACTTCAGCCCCACAGTCTCACTGGCAACTTGTCAAGTGCCCAGTGGCCGTGTGCGGCCAGGAGCTGCTGTGCTGGATGGCACAGGTGGAGCACATCCCCGTTGTCACCGAAAGCTCTACTGGGAGGCACTGCTGTGAAAAATCGGTTGTTTGGGGATTTATATTGTCCCCGATGTTGCACAAAAATCACATTGGTCTTTAGGCAACTGACAGCCCCTTAAGAAGAATGTCCCTTCCAGACTGATGATTTGATTCTGGATGGCAGTCATGTGAGATCACGGAACGAGCTCTGATCTGTGGCACTTTAATCCGCCCCAAACCGAATTTTGCACAGTATCTGTCACTCAAAGTGATTTCCCAAAGAAGAATGTTTTTCTTATCAGACCTTCACGTTTTCCCATGTTTATTATGTCTAGCTCAAAATATCTAGGAGAAAGATTACTGGAGTGTGTGTGTGTGTGTGTGTGTGTGTTTAAATGTGCATAACTGACTGAAATTTCAGCCTGCTAGAATCTGAATCATGTAGTGAGTTCAACTCTACCGGCAGTAAGTTAGTGACTTCAACTCTCCTTCATTCACGACATACCCAAGTGTTCACACGTTGCCTTGTAGAAAGATCTTAGATCTTTAGAAAGATGTTCAGCTTGCTCCTCTTTCTGTATCCTACAACCTAGCGTATTATTCTAAAACACAGAGGAGGTGCTAAGACTGTGAATGAATGAGCTGAAAGTGGCTTTGAGATTTAACTTTAGAAGATTCCCACTTGAAGGAAGTCTGGCTCTGCCCAGGAGTGTCTGTAGGAAAACGGTAGAGTGTATGTGCTCCGGTCACCAGCCGCCTCTCCCCAAGGCGGGCCACGGTCCTCAGGTTCTCTGTTTAAGGAATCACATAAACTTGCTTCTGTCTCCTTTTCACATGTCCCCATAAGAAACTGACCACGTGTATCCTTTTATTTACTCTGCGCGTCGTCTTCATGCCGTGTCCTACAAGCACAGAGAAGTCACCCAGATTCCCCTATGTCTTCAAGCTGACGATGGAGGCACTACATTGTCAGTGTTTAAGAGGTGGACACACTTAAAGGAATCTCATTATATTCCTGCCCTCAATGGTGTAAAAATAGAACAGTGTCATTATCTGTTTCCGCTCTTTAGAATCATTCTGCCACTCATTCATTTACTCAACAAATAATTATTGAGTCGACATGACTCCACATACCACAGAGTTAATGATTTCAGCTGAAGATTAAAGAATTGCACAGTTTTAGATTATCTGGATGTTTAAAATAAAACTGAGGTTGACAGCTTTGAACATTTGTTTGAGCATTTGTTACACTTCCTAAAATTGTGATTATTTCTATTTAAAAAGAAATCGTAGACCATGTCCCTTAGTTAGCTACAGTCACGTGTAGAAAGAATTTCCCGAGTCCTGGAATTAGCTGACAGAGTGTAATATTCAGATGACAAAGATCACTTACTCCCAGATATGTGCTCTGTTTTCGGGGACGTTTTCACTAAGCAGCCCTTACAAGTGTGGATTCCATCAGCTGGCACGCCGCGGAGTGCTTTCAGCGTGCTCCTGTGTGTGTTTATTGGAGGCTAAGCCCAGCGTGACCTTTGCTTTATTGCTTGGCATGAAGTTGTCTGCCATGCCTTGCCAGTTGTTGCTTACATGTGCCTGGGGTTGGCCCGGCACAGTACCGGGCTGTATAGCTCAGGCCCTTCCCCCTCGGGTGCCTGCTCCCCAAGGGTGGTCCAGTGGACACTGGGTTCAATCAGTGGGAGACCCTGTTCATCTGTGAAGGCTGCTATGATGGTAAAATCCAGTGCGTAGTTTCCAGCTTCAGGTAATCATCGCTTGTCCTCTCCCCACCTTCATCGACGTTGCTTGTCCTGGGTCCTAGGAAAAAGTCAGAGATGAAGATTATAATTTAGATAGAAAGACATGTCCCATCTATTCATGCTTGCATACTTTATTTGTGGGGTATCAGCCATCTCCCTGGTCCTAGGCTAGGTGCTGGGTACAGGAGCACAGCCTTCAAGGACTCCTGACCGTGGGTAGGCATGGGCTGGACTCCCAGGATTCCATGTGGTGCTTGCCATCATGCAGATATTTCCAGATTTGATAAAAGCATCTGTCAGGAAGAGTATGCCAAAGGGTCACATGTAGAAGACCTATATGAAGAGCCGTTGAAAAATTTCAAATAGAGGCACAGTCAGCATTTTTAAGAGATCATTCTGGAGCCAACTGTGGTATAACGGGAGGCAGGAAGGTTGGCCAGGAAATCATGCCGTTTCAGTCCTGTTGGGATAGAGAGTTGCTTGTGGTCACCAGCATGCTGTCCCTGTCCAAATGGGCTCTACTGCCCAGGACTGGAATGGTTGCTGAGTCATAGCAAACGTGTGTAATGGCTTATCCCTGGTGGGCTGTCTGTGATCACTGTAACGATATGGCTATTTGGAGTCCTTCAATACGTAATCATCTTTAAGATACTGATTTTAGAGTTAAAGAATAGGGGGGTGCTGGCACCTGGTGCAAGTAAGTCACCTCCCGGGACGCCCACAGCCCATTTCAGAGTGTGCGCCTCCAAGCCCTGGCTCCGCCTCCAAGCCCTGGCTCCACCTCCAATTCCAGCTTCCTGCCCATGCTCACCCTGGGAGGCAATGACAACTCAAGTACTTGGGTTCCTGCCACCTAAAGGGAGACCCAGATTAAGATCTGGGCTCCTGGCTTCAGCCTGCTCCAGCACCAGCTATTGCAGGCATTTGGGGAGTGAACCAGTGGACGGAAGATTCTCTGTCTCTGTCTCCGTCTCTCCCCCATGCCACCCCCCACCTTTCAAATAAAATGAAAATATTTATGTAAATAAATTTTTTAAGAAAAAAAAGATAGAATATGGAAACTCAAAAAGAGCAGAAAGTAAGGTTTGACTGTGTCGCGGTCAAACACACTCACATTTGTTCAGGAGAACCTCTTTAGCATAGAGTGAGACTCAGAACACAATCCACTTCTTTCCTATTTGGAGCCCTGGTATGCCACAAAAATGTACAGTATGTGAAGTTATATCAGGCCTGATGAAAGCTGAGCATGGCGTCTGGTCCCAGAGGCTTGGAAGGAATGTACAGGATTAAAAGTTTAAAATAAAAACAGCTAAGACACCAGGCTTATAAAATACTGACCAAGACGACTGGAATTCGGTTAGGAGAACTTGCCTTTCTCGGAGAAACAAACAAACAAAAAATCTGAACACACAGAATGCTTTGGGCCCTAGGAGAGCGACTTGATCTTGCACGGGCAGTGGAATGTCTGTGGTTTCCTCTGGAGTGTGAGAGTTCCATCTTGTCGTGTGGAGATGCCCTGGGTCCCCGGAGACCATGTGCTGCGCTGTGGGAAGAGGGGCTCTGCTATTGTCTTTATCTGCTTGCTCACGCGGCCCCATCTGCACTCTGGGATGATGACCTGCCCCACAGAGCTCTGTCCTGCTTCCTGCACACCTGCTGTGTCCCTGTCACCACACATGTCTCTGAGATGTTGGGAAACACGCATACACACACTCTAAAATGCTAAGGGAAGAAATGCGGGCTCCCCGTGTGCGGCAGGGCACGAGAGTAGGGAAGGCGTCCATGGCGCAGAGCGGTGTCAGCTGGGCCGAGGACAGACACCTTTGCTAAGACTGTGTGAAAGCAGAGATGGAGCACGTTAGAAGAACAGGAAGTGAGTGGTTCTTGCGGAAGGGCTACTGAGAAACAGTGCAGCTGAAAGACAGAGGCCCTGACCAGGTTGCTGACGAGCTTGGACTTTGTTCTGCTGGTGGTGGGCAGTGACGCGATCGGCCCTGCTCTCCGGCTCCGGTTAGCAGTAAGGAGCTCGTCGTGGAGACGGACCCTGCCTCGCTTGCCAGCCCTGAAGGAATGGCGAGGCACGAGCACTGTGGCAGCTCTCCGCTCATCCCGGTCTGTGGTTATCTAACTTGGAGAAGTGGATGGAGCATGTTAGCCAGTGCAGCCTCTTCCAGGGCTTGCATGGGACGGGCCAGACGAAGCTGGTGTTTCTGGCTATTTGTTCACTTACTCCATTCCACAGTCCACGCCCTGCACAAGCAACCCAGGCAGCCCCAGGACGAGAGTTGTGCGTGCGCACGGAGCTACACTTAGTGTTTCTAAGATCCCAAGGAAAGGCAGGTCAGTTTAGGGGTGTCGGGGGAGAAGCACTCCCCGGAGACAGAGTGGTTGATGATGAGAAGGGTGGAAGGCTACACCTTGGAGGGGGTCAGCGTGCGCAAAGACACGAAGCATCAGAGAGCTGAAGTGGCGCAGAGTGCCAGCTTGGTTGCTGGGACAGAGGGTGCAGGAGGAAACACTGCGAGGGACAGGTGCAGCCGGGAAAGACTTGCTCACTGTGCTTCAAGACTTGGGCTTCATTGTAAGAAAGGGATTTTGATTGAGTTTGATGTTAGAAAGAAAGAAAGGCCGGCGCCACGACTCAATAGGCTAATCCTCCACCTGCGGTGCCAGCACACTGGGTTCTAGTCCTGGTCGGGGCGCCGGATTCTGTCCCGGTTGCCCCTCTTCCAGGCCAGCTCTCTGCTGAGGCCCAGGAGTGCAGTGAAGGATGGCCCAAGTGCTTGGGCCCTGCACCCCATGGGAGACCAGGAAAAAGCACCTGGCTCCTGGCTTCGGATCAGCACAGTGCGCCAGCCGCAGCACGCTGGCCACAGTGGCCATTGGAGGGTGAACCAACGGCAAAAGGAAGACCTTTCTCTCTGTCTCTCTCTCTCACTGTCCACTCTGCCTGACAAAAAAAAATAAATAAATAAATATAAAAAAAGAGAGAGGGAGGGAGGGAAGAAGAGTGAGAAGGGAAGGAGGGAGGGAGGGAAGGAGAGAAGGAGGGAAGGAGGGAAGCCTCCCTAATGGGACGCTATTGCGGCTGTCAGGTTAGGGTGATTGACAGGGCTCACCTTCTCCACTTCATCTCCAAAGGCCCAGGTCAGCAGCTGAAAAAATGAGGGCCTGTTCCAAAGCATGCCTGTCTCATCAAGTAAGGACACCACGGTCTGAGTTCTCATGTCAGCCAAGGGGAACCAGGGCAGGGGCCGCTCTGGGAAAGAGGCCTCGCTGTCACAGCAGGAGTCTGGCACCTGCCGAGCTCCAGCGTCCCCTGTGCTACCACGGGCACAGCGGAACGGGAAGACGGGACTGAAGGCTGCACGTGTGGTGGCTTCCAAGGGTGGATTGCTGGCTCGCTTATTGAGGTAATTTGCACACATGAAATTCACCCTTTGAGAGTGTACATCTCAATGAATGCCGTCGTCACCCCAAACAACCCCATTAGCCATCGCTGCCTGTCCTCCTCATCCCCCAACCCCTCATAGCCACTCATTGGCGCTCACTCTCCACGGCTTTATGTATTTCTGGACACTTCAAATAAGCGGACTCGGACGATAAGTGGTCATCTGTGACTGGCTTCTCTCGCTCGGCATTTATTCAAGGTTCATCCGTATCGTAGCGTGCATCAGGACAGTCACGTACTACATAACACTCCGGTCAGTGACAAAGTGAGTGGTGGCCCCTACAATGTCATTGCCGGGTGACGTCATGGCGTGCGCTTGTGCGGTGCTCATACAGTAACAGTCGCTCAGGGGGCAGCCCTGTGGTTGGCAGCACACGCTGTACTTCCAGCAGCAGTCGTTGTGGTCCTGTCCCCTTGTTTATCTGCCCATCGGGTAACGGGCGTTTCTGGTGTTGCTCCTTTTTTCGCTGTCATGACTAATGCTGCCGTGAACATTTGTGTATGAGGCTTTATGTGGACACATGTTTTTTTCTTCTTGGCTATACATCCCTCGGAGTGGCAATGCTGGGACATGTGGTAACTGTGTCTGACTTTCTGAGATACTATCAAAATGTTTTTCCAAAGTGGCTAAGCCATTTTAGGTTCCTACTGGCAGTGTGAGAGCGTCTGAATTTCCCCATATCCCTGCGAGCACATGTCTGAGGTTTTTCTTACAGCTCGCATATCAGATGGGAATTGGGGTCTCACTGTGGTTTGCTTTTACCTAATAAGTAATGATTTTGCATGTTTTTTCATATGCTTATTGGCCATTTTTAAATCTTTGGGGAAATGTCTAAGCAAATCTTTAGCATTGTTTAACTGGGTTATTTATCCATTTTTGTAATTTCTGTTCATTCTGCATACAAGCCTTTTATATTCTTGAACATATTTTCTCCCGTGCTGTGGATAGTCTTTCTGGAAAGTGTCTTTTGAAGTACAAAATGCTTTTTGGTTTGGTTTGATTTGGTTTTCAGATCTCGATTTTATTTTCCAGTTCTAGAATTGGGTAGCAGTTTGGACCAAACATGGTTCAGAAAGCTCCATTCTACCACATGAGCAGGTTATATTTATATCCCAATAGCAGGAAGTGACGTACAGGAAGGAAGTTAGGGAAAGACAGCCCGATTGGTTGCAGTTCATGTCTGTCTGATTTGCAACTTGTTTGAATGGCCGGTGCTTGTGTTTGACAGAGACTCGGCTACTTGGTACAAGAGTTTACCCGCCAAGTGACTTCAGAGTTCACGGTGAAGGTATAGGCTCTACAACCAATTTGAAAGTGTGAACAGAGGCAGCTTTAGGCCAAATTCAGTTCAATTTAACCATCCTCTCTCTTGGACAACCTCTCAGTTTTGAGGGTTTGACCCAAACTTTGGGCATTAACATCGCTTTCTGTCTCCGTCACGAATGGACGTGGTTGGTCTCAGCTCCCATTAAGCAACAGCAGAAGCAGGTCGTAGGGTGGGAGCGGGGAGTAGAACAATAGACAAAGCTGGTAAACATCGGACTGTGTCAGTTACTTTTTTTAAGTGTTAAAGCAGAGGGGATTTCCTTACTATGTAGCTCGGGGGACTGGAGTTTCCTGTTTTTGGGGAAAAAACCTGCTTTATGTTGGGTGAAACACAAAAGTTTTTCATTTTTATGGACTT
The DNA here is from genome assembly GCA_949820135.1 of Sylvilagus floridanus. Classification (NCBI taxonomy): domain Eukaryota; kingdom Metazoa; phylum Chordata; class Mammalia; order Lagomorpha; family Leporidae; genus Sylvilagus; species Sylvilagus floridanus. The sequence continues at coordinate 85,347,744 of OX463239.1, forward strand.
CAAAGTGTATCTACTTTTTTCTTACTTTTGTCACTTGAACTTTAGCTGTGACTAACCCAGGTTGCAAAGATTTATTCATGTTTTTTCCTAAGAGTTTTACTGTTTCCACTTTCAACTTCCGTCTTCTGTATGTGGATGCCTCATCTCATTTGTTGGAAGACTTCATGCCCCATTGAATTTTCTTCACAACCTTTTCAAAAATCAATAAACTATATTCAATATATGTATACATATATGTGTTTCTGGAATCTCAAATCTATTAAAAAAAAAAAAAAAAAGACTTGGGGCTGGTATTGTGGCCATAGCGGGTAAAGCCTCCACCAGCAACTTCAGCATCCCATATGGGCACCAGTTCATGTCCCAGTCTGCCACTTCCTGTCTGACACCCTGCTAATGGCCCGGGAGAAGCAGTGGAGGATGGCCCAAGTGCTTGGGCCCCTATTACCCACGGGGGATACCCAGAAGAAGCTCTTAGCTTTGGCTTGGCCCAGCCCTGGCCTTTGCAGCCATCTAGGGTGTGAACCCATGGAAGAAAGATCTTTCTCTGTGTGTATCTCCCTCTCTATCTCTCCCTAACTCTTTCAAATAAACAAATCTTAAAAAGAAAAATTAATTTGAAAGGCAGAGCAAGAGAGGAGGGGGGAGAGACAGGTCTTTCATTCACTGGTTCTCTCCCAAATTACTGCAATGGCTGAGACTGAGCCACACCAAAGCCAGGAACCAGGAATTTTATCCAGGTCTCCCACTTAGCTGCCAGGGGCCAAGTACTCAGGTCATCTTCAGCTGCTTTGGCAGAGACATTATCAGGGAGCTGGATTGGAAGTGGAATAGCCAATATGGGATGCCAGCATCACAAGTGGTGGCTTAACTCACCTCATTGCAAAACAAGGTGCTTTTTAAATATATATATATATATATATATATATATATATATATTTATTTATTTATTTGAGTGGTAGAGTTAGAGGGAGAGACAGAAAGAAAGGTCTTCCATCCACTAGTTCACTCCCCAAATGGCCTCAATGGCTGGAGCTGGGCCAATCCGAAGCCAGGAGCCAGGAGCCTCTTCCAAGTCTCCCATGTGGGTGCAGGGGCCCAAGCACTTAGGCCATCTTCTACTGCTCTCCCAGGCCACAGCAGAGTGGATTAGAAGAGGAGCAGCCGGGACCAAAACTAGGCTTTAAAATCTGCTCCAGGGGCCAGCGCTGTGGAGTAGTAGGCTAAACCTCTGCCTGCAGTGCCGTCATCCCATGTGGGCGCCAGTTGGTCCAATTCATTCCTAAAGATTTCATTGTTTTTGATGATATTGTAAATGTACTTGTTTTATTAATTTCATTTTTGGATTCATTGCCAGTATATGGAAATACAGTTGATTTTTGTATATTGTTCTTGTATCCTGCAGCCTTGCTTAATTAACTACAGTATTAGTTCTAATTTTTTTTGTGGATTCCTTAGGCTTCTCAAAATACAAAATTATGTCATCTGTGAACAGAGATAATTTTACTTCCTCCTTTCCAACCTAGATGATTTATTTCTTTTTCTTTCCTAATTGTCCAGCACATTGTAAACTAGAAATGGCAAGAGCAAAAATATTCATCTTGTTCTTATTATAAGTGTAGGTGTTGGCCAGCGCCATGGCTCAACAGGCTAATCCTCCGCCTTGCGGCGCCAGCACACCGGGTTCTAGTCCCAGTTGGGGCGCCGGATTCTGTCCCGGTTGCCCCTCTTCCAGGCCAGCTCTCTGCTGTGGCCCGGGAGTGCAGTGGAGGATGGCCCAAGTGCTTGGGCCCTGCACCCCATGGGAGACCAGGAAAAAGCACCTAGCACCTGGCTCCTGCCATCGGATGAGCGCGGTGCACCGGCCGCAGCGTGCCGGCCGCAGCGGCCATTGGAGGGTGAACCAACGGCAAAAGGAAGACCTTTCTCTCTGTCTCTCTCTCTCACTGTCCACTCTGCCTGTCAAAAAAATAAAAAATAAAAAGAAGCGTAGGTGTTGAACAGAAATTTCCCCTCGGCATCCTGCTGGTTTGCTGGAATAACCGTAAGCAGGAGAAAAGGCATAAGGATTTATTAATGTGCTGAGGAGAAGCCCACAGCTCAGGGTGTTGGAATCACAGGAGTGTCATTAGCACACACTTAACATCACGCAGAAACACATATTCCCCAAGAGCTGTCTTGCCATGCAGTTGAGGTCTCGGGTAGCGGCTACTCACCATCATCTGTGTGGGTCAGGTCCAGACGTCTGTGGGAAGAGCCTTCCTTTGCAGATAGAGAGGCCTATGCCCAGTCCTTTGTTAATGTGGATAGACGTAGATTTCTTTTTGCAAAATGCCAGCTTTTCAGAACCATTCCCCCGTCTGCAAAGACCTGCAGTTTCCCTGAATGACCTCCTTGGAGTATATTCACGTGGGATGGTTCACCCTCCCAAAGAGGGGATCGTCCAGTCTCTCAGGGTGAAGTGTGGCATCGGCGCTTGGTTTTATGTAGCTGCCGTGCATCGGGCTGCAAATGCTCCCTCCTGTCCCTCATTTGTTGAGCCTCGTTATCATTAGCATGAAAAAGTGTTGGGTTTCATCAGATGCTCTTTGGGCATCTACTGGGGTGATCACCTGAGGGTTTTTTCTCCTTTATTTTGTCAGCACAGCCTATTACATGGATTGATTTTTAACATGTTGAACCAACCTTGCATTCTGCAGATAAATCCCGCCTTGTCGTGGTGTAGAATCCTTTTTGTGTATTGCTGGATTCAGATTGCTAGTGTTGTGAGGATTGTCGCAGTGCTACTCTTTTTTTTTTTTTTTTAGCTTTTATTTAAAGAATATAAATTTCCAAAGTATAGCTTATGGATTCCAATGGCTCCCCCCCTCACAACTTCCCTCCCTCCCGCCACCCTCCCCTCTCCCGCCCCCCTCTCCCCTTCTGTTCACATAAAGATTCATTTTCAATTCTCTTCATACACAGAAGATCAGTTTAGAACATATTATGTAAAGATTTCAACAGTTTGCCTTCACATAGAGACACAAACTGAAATTATTGTTGGAGTACTAATTATAGTATCAATTCACAATGTACAGTACATTAAAGACAGAGATCCTACATGATTTTTTTTAAAGAATTGATTAATTATCTATGCAATTCACAACCTAACACCAAGATTTTTTAATCATTTGCAATTATCTTTATACACAGAAGATCGATTTAATATTATAGTATGTAAAGATTTCATCAGTTTGCACCCACACAGAAACACAAAGTGAAAAAATACTGTTTCATTACTAGTAATAGCATTATTTCACATTGGATAACACATTAAGGACAGATCCCTCATGAGACGTAAGTACACAGTGACTCCTGAAGTTGATTTAACAATTTGACACTCTTGTTTATGGCGTCAGTAATCTCCCCAGGCTCTAGTCATGAGTTGCCAAGGCTATGGAAGCGTTTAGGGTTCGCCGACTTCGATCTTAATCCGACAGGGTCATAGTCAAAGTGGAGGTTCTCTCCTCCCTTCAGAGAAAGGTACCTCCTTCTCTGATGGCCCCGTTCTTTCCACTGGGATCTCACTCGCAGAGATCTTTCATTTAGGTCTTCATTTTTTTGTTTTTCACAGTGTCTTAGCTTTCCATGCCTAAAATATTCTCATGGGCTCTTGAGCCAGATCTGAATGCCTTAAGGGCTGATTCTGAGGCCAGAGTGCTATTTAGGACATCTGCCGTTCTATGAGTCTGCTGTGTATCTTGCTTCCCATGTTGGATCATTCTCTCCCTTTTTCATTCTATCAGTTAGTATTAGCAGACACTAGTCTTGTTTGTGTGAACCATTTTACTCTTAGACCTATCAGTGTGATCAATTGTGAGCTGAAATTGATCACCTGGACTAATGAGATGGCCTTGGTACATGCCACCTTGATGGGAATTTATTGGAATCCCCTGGCACACTTCTAACTCTATCATTTGGGGCAGTTCCGATTGAGCATGTCCCAAATTGTACATCTCCTCCCTCTCTTATTCCCACTCTTATATTTCACAGGGATCACTTTTCATTTAAAATTTAAACACCTACGGCTAATTGTGTGTTAGTTGCCAGATTCAACCCATAGTACTAGAACGAATACAAACAACAAGGGGAGATACTAAAATGGGTAAAGATTTAGATTGTACATCAACAGTTCAGACAGGAGCTGATCATGTCTTATTTTCTCATAGTGTTCATTTCGTTTCAACAGGTTTCCTCTTTGGTGCTCAGTTAATCATCACCAATCAGGGAAAACAAATGATATTTGTCTCTTTGGGACTGGCTTAATTCACTCAGCATGATGTTTTCCAGATCCCTCCATTTTGTTGCAAATGATCGGATTTCATTGTTTTTGACTGCTGTATAGTATTCTGTAGAGTACATGTCCCATAATTTCCTAATCCAGTCTACTGTTGATGGGCATTTGAGTTGGTTCCAGGTCTTAGCTATTGTGAACTGAGCTGCAATAAACATTAGTGTGCAGACAGCTTTTTGGTTTTCCAATTTAATTTCCTTTGGGTAAATTCCAAGGAGTGGGATGGCTGGGTTGTATGGTAGGGTTATATTCATGTTTCTGAGGAGTCTCCAGACTGACTTCCATAGTGGTTTAACCAGTTTGCATTCCCACCAACAGTGGATTAGTGTCCCTTTTCCCCCACATCCTCTCCAGCATCTATTGTTGGTAGATTTCTGAATGTGAGCCATTCTGACCGGGGTGAGGTGAAACCTCATTGTGGTCTTGATTTGCATTTCCCTGATTGCCAGTGATCTTGAGCATTTTTTCATGTGTCTGTTGGCCATTTGGATTTCCTCTCTGGAAAAATGTCTATTGAGGTCCTTAGCCCATCTCTTAAGTGGGTTGTTTGATTTAATGTTGTGTCGTTTCTTGATTTCATTGTAGATTCTCGTTATCAGCCCTTTATCTGTTGCATAGTTTGCAAATATTTTTTCCCATTCTGAAGGTTGCCTATTCACTTTCCTGACTGTTTCTTTTGCAGTACAGAAACTTCTCAGTTTGATGCGATCCCAATAGTTAATTTTGGCTTTGAGTGCCTGTGCTTTTGGGGTATTTTCCAAGAAGTCTTTGCCAGTACCTATATCTTGCAGGGTTTCTCCTATGCTCTCCAGTAATTTGATGGTGTCGGGTCGTAGGTTTAAGTTTTTGATCCATGTTGAATGAATTTTTGTGTAAGGTGTAAGGTAGGGGTCTTGCTTCATGATTCTGCAGGTGGAAATCCAGTTTTCCCAGCACCATTTGTTAAATAGACTGTCTTTACTCCAGGGGTTAGTTTTGGGTCCTTGATCAAACATAAGTTGGCTGTAGATGTTTGGATTGATTTCAGGTGTTTCTATTCTGTTCCATTGGTCTATCCATCTGTTTCTGTACCAGTACCATGCTGTTTTGATTACAACTGCCCTGTAGTATGTCCTGAAATCTGGTATTGTGATGCCTCCAGCTTTGTTTTTGTTGTACAAGATTGCTTTAGCTATTCGAGGCCTCTTATTCCTCCATACAAATTTCAGCATCATTTTTTCCAGATCTGAGAAGAAAGCCTTTGGTATCTTGATTGGGATTGCATTGAATCTGTAAATTGCTTTTGGGAGAATGGACATTTTGATGATGTTGATTCTTCCAATCCATGAGCATGGAAGATTTTTCCATTTTTTGGTATCCTCTTCTATTTCTTTCTTTAAGGTTTTATAATTTTCATCATAGAGATCTTTAACATCCTTGGTTAAGTTTATTCCAAGGTATTTGATTGTTTTTTTGGCTATTGTGAATGGGATTGATTTTAGCAGTTCTTCCTCAGCCGTGGCATTGCTTGTGTATATAAAGGCTGTTGATTTTTGTGCATTGATTTTATATCCTGCTACTTTGCCAAACTCTTCTATGAGTTCCAATAGTCTCTTAGTAGAGTTTTTTGGGTCCCCTAAATAAAGAATCATATCATCTGCAAAGAGGGATAGTTTGAGTTCTTCCTTCCCAATTTGTATCCCTTTGATTTCTTTTTCTTGCCTAATAGCTCTGGCTAAGACTTCCAGCACTATATTGAATAGCAGTGGCGAGAGTGGGCATCCCTGTTTGGTGCCAGATCTCAGTGGGATTGCTTGCAGCTTTTCCCCATTCAATAGGATACTGGCCGTGGGTTTTTCATAAATTGCTTTGATTATATTGAGGAATGTGCCTTCTATACCCAGTTTGCTTAGGGTTTTCATCATGAAAGGGTGTTGTATTTTATCAAATGCTTTCTCCGCGTCTATTGAAATAATCATATGGTTTTTCTTCTGTTGTCTGTTAATGTGGTGTATCACGTTGATTGTTTTGTGAACGTTGAACCATCCCTGCATACCAGGGATAAACCCCACTTGGTCTGGGTGGATGATCTTTCTGATGTGTTGTTGTATTCTATTGGCAAGAATTTTATTGAGGATTTTTGCATCTATGTTCATCAGGGATATTGGTCTGTAATTCTCTTTCAATGCTGCATCTTTTCCCGGTTTAGGAATTAAGGTGATGCTGGCTTCGTAGAAAGAATTTGGGAGGATTCCCTCTTTTTCGATTGTTCTGAATAGTTTGAGAAGGATTGGAGTTAGTTCTTTAAATGTCTGGTAGAATTCAGCAGTGAATCCATCTGGTCCTGGGATTTTCTTTGTTGGGAGGGCATTTATTACTGTTTCAATTTCCGTCTCAGTTATGGGTCTGTTTAGGTTTTCTATGTCTTCCTGGTTCAGTTTAGGTAGGTTGTATGTGTCCAGGAATCTATCCATTTCTGATAGGTTTTCCTGTTTGCTGGCATACAAGTCCTTGTAGTAATTTCTGATGATTCTTTTGATTTCTGTGGTGTCTGTTGTTACGTTTCCTTTTTCGTCTTTGATATTATTAATTTGGGTCTTTTCTCTTCTTTTTTTAGTTAGTTGGGCCAATGGGGTGTCAATTTTGTTTATTTTTTCGAAAAACCAGCTCCTCGATTGGCTGATTTTTTGTAATGTTTTGTTGGATTCAATCCTGTTAATTTCTTCTCTGATTTTGATTATTTCTCTTCTCCTACTAGCTTTGGGTCTGGTTTGCTGTTGATTTTCTAGATCCTTGAGATGAACTGAAAGCTCATCTATTTGGTGCCTTTCCAATTTCTTGATGTAGGCACCTATTGATATAAATTTTCCTCTTAACACTGCTTTTGCTGTATCCCATAAGTTTTGGTATGTTGTGCTGTTATCTTCATTTACTTCCAGGAAATTTTTAATTTCTCTTTTGATTTCTTCTATGACCCATTGTTGATTCAGGAGCATGTTGTTCATTCTCCATGTGTTTGCATATGCTCTAGAGATTCCTGAGTTGCTAATTTCCAACTTCACTCCCTCGTGGTCTGAGAAGTTGCATGGTATGATTCTTATTCTTTTGAATTTGCTAAGGCTTGCTTTATGGCCTAGTATGTGGTCAATCCTGGAGAAGGTTCCATGTACTGCTGAAAAGAATGTAAATTCTTTTTCTGTGGGATAAAAAGTTTTGAAGATATCTGTTAGGTCCATTTGGGCTATAGTGTCGTTTAAATCTACTGTCTCCATGTTAATCCTCTGTCTTGGTGATCTGTCTATCTCTGAGAGTGGAGTGTTGAAATCTCCCAGTACTATTGTATTGGGGTCTAAATCTCCCTTTAAGTCCCTTAACAGGTCTTTTAAATAGACCGGTGCCCGGTAATTAGGTGCATATACATTGATAATCGTTATATTTTCCTGTTGAATGGATCCCTTAATCATTATATAGTGCCCCTCTTTGTCTCTCTTAATAGTTTTTGTGGTAAAATTTATGTTATCTGATATTAAGATGGCTACGCCCGCTCTTTTTTCATTTCTGCTCGCGTGGTATATCTTTTTCCAACCTTTCACTTTGAGACTGTATGGATCTTTGTTGGAAAGATGTGTTTCTTGTAGGCAGCAAATAGCTGGGTTTTGTTCCCTCATCCAGTCAGTAAATCTTTGCCTTTTAATAGCACAGTTCAAACCATTCACGTTCAATGTGACTATCGATAAGTAGTATCTTTGCCCTACCATTTGCCAATGATTTTCTTATGTATGCTTTGAGTTTCTTATGATCTTTTGCTGTGAGATTTCCTTTCTTTAGCTTCTTTCAAGTTGGTGACCATGTTTCTGTGTTTCTGCGTGTAGCACATCTTTAAGGATCTTTTGCAGGGCTGGACGAGTGGCGACAAATTCTTTCAGTTTCTGTTTGCAATGAAAGGTCTTTATTTCACCTTCATTCACAAATGAGAGCTTTGCAGGGTATAATATTCTGGGCTGGCAGTTTTTCTCTCTTAGTACCTGGGCTATATCTCACCATTCCCTCCTGGCTTTTAGGGTTTCAGATGAGAAATCTGCTGTGAGTCTGATTGGAGATCCTTTGAGGGTAATCTGACGTTTCTCTCTTGCGCATTTTAGGATCTTTTCTTTCTGCTTCACTGTGGTGAGTTTAATTACAATGTGTCGTGGTGAGGATCTCTTTTGGTCATGTTTGTTAGGGGTTCTATGAGCTTCCTGTACTAGGATTTCTCTGTTCTTCTCCAAACCTGGGAAATTTTCTGCTAGTATCTCACCAAAAAGGCCTTCTAGTCCTTTCTCTCTCTCCATGCCTTCAGGAACTCCCAGAATCCGAATGTTAGGTTTTCTAATAGTATCCTGTAGATTCCCGACAATATTTTTTAGATTTCTAATTTCCTCTTCTTGTCTTTGGTTTGACTGTTTCCTTTCCTGTTCTCTGTCTTCTAAGTCCGATATCCTCTCTTCTGCTTCACCCATCCTGGTTTTAAGGCTCTCTAGTGTGCTTGTCATGTGATCAATTGAATTCTTCACTTCATTAAGATTTTTTGTCACTATCGTAGCTTCTTGTTCTACTAGTTGCTTCGTTTCATTCTGATTCTTCCTTAATAATTCATTTTCGCGGGAGAGGTTTTCTATCTTATCCATTAAAGATTTCTGTAGTTCAAGTATTTGTTTTTGTGAACTTCTTAATGTTCGTATCAATTTTTTGAGATCCGCTTCTTGCATCTCTTCTATCTCATCATCTTCATAATCTTGAATTGGGGTATCTTTTTCATTTGGGGTCATCATAGTGTCTTCCTTGCTCTTGTTAGGTCGGTGTCTGTTTTTGTTTGGCATTTCTCCACTCTGTCTCACCGGGTTGTCGATGTAACGGAGCTGTCTACAAGTTGGGATCCCTGGCTGCAGCACCCCCTCAGCTTTATGCAGCTTCACTGCTTTAGAGGCGGGCGGGCTGCTCGCGGGCCCACTTCCGAGGCGACCGGGTTCGGGCGGGCGGGGCGCGCGTGGGCCCGCTTCCGAGGCGACCCGGGTTCAGGCGGGCAGGGCGCGCGTGGGCCCGCTTCCGAGGCGACCGGGTTCGGGCAGGCGGGGCGCGCGTGGGCCCGCTTCCGAGGCGACCGGGGGCCGGCGGGCGGGGCGCCCGTGGGCCTGCTTCCGAGGCAACCTGGGACGGGCGGGTGGGGCGCACGTGGGCCTGCTTCCGAGGCGACCGGGTTCGGGCGGGCGGGGCGCGCATGGGCCTGTTTCTGAGGCGACCTGATGCGGGCGGTGAAGGCCTGCTTCCGAGGCGACCGGATGCGGGCGGGTGCGCGCGCGCCTGCTTTAATGGCGGGCTGGCGCCATTTCACCCCTCCTTGTCCCACTAGACTTTCCAAGGTGAGCGAAGGGGGAGGCTAGTGACAGTGTTGGTTCCCCCTATTTATTCGTTTTTTTTTTTTTTGATGCACTATTCCCGGTGGGGTCTGTCTCTTCCCGCCAATGTCTCGAGCTACCAAGGGATCTCCTGCTCACCTCCCCCTCCGGCGCTGGCGCGCAGATTCCGCAGCTGCATTCCCCTTCGCGTCTCCTTTCCTGCGGCACGGCGAGTCCGTTCTCCTCTGCGTCAGGTCCACTGGATCAGGGAGAGTTTCCCCCGCACTGTTTCTCGAAGTCTTCACCTGGGGCTACCGTAACTCCACTTTTGTTAAACTATTCTTTCCCGGACTGTTTGTGTGCGCCCTCACTATTCCGCCATCTTGGCTCCGCCTCAGTGCTACTCTTGAGACATGTTAGTCCCTAGTCTCCTTGTGGCGTCTTCATCTGGCTTTGGCATCCAGGCAACAAAGATTTTGAGTTGGAATGTATTCCCTCTTTCTCTTCTGTTTTGTAGAAGAGTTTTTGAAGAATTGGTATTAATACTTCTTAAAACATTTGGTAGAACTAATTAGAAAAGCTGCCTGGTCCTGGGTTTGGGGTGTGTGTGTGTGTGTGTGTGTGTAAAAAGTTTTAAAATTACTGACTAATTTCTTTCCTTATTGTAGGTATCTGATTTTACTGCTTTTTCCCTTTAAGCCCTAAATATTCCTTCTTTCAGTCATTCAAGAAATATTTATTGAGTATCTGTCACGTACAGATCCTGGTTTTGGTACACAGAGATTACAACAGTAAATCTAGGCCAGCACCGCTGCTCACTTGGTTAATCCTCAGCCTGTGATGCTGGCACCCCAGGTTCTAGTCCCAGTTGGGGCACCAGGTACTAGTCCCGGTTGCTCCTCTTCCAGTACAGCGCTCTGCTGTGGCCCAGGAGGGCAGTGGAGGATGGCCCAGGTCCTTGGGCCCTGCACCCGCATGGGAGACCGGGAGGAAGCACCTGGCTCCTGGCTTTAGATCAGCATGCCAGCAGTAATGGCCATTTGGGGGGGTGAACCAACAGAAAAAGGAAGACCTTTCTCTCTGTCTCTCTCTCTCTCACTGTCTAACTCTGCCTGTCAAAAAAAAAAAAAGATTAAAAAAAACTTACATGTTCTTGAAGACAATTTATATACGTGAGCTGGGATATACTATTATTTTTATTACAATCACAGTCTGTATTGGCACTCGCCCTTGGCATTACAACAAAGGCTTGATTTGTTGCAAACCCCAAAACCTGAGCCCACTCACCGGCGGACAACAAGCCAGTCTCTGACACCAGAGTGGCGAAACAAAGTCCGTATTTATTTCTGCAAAGCCTGGAGGAAGGAGTGCACGCAGCATCACTGGCTTGCCAGACTCCACAAGGGTGGGAATCTTACAGACCGACGCTGGGGTTCAGAGGTGCGCCTTCAGCCCGTGTGCAGGTCTCAGCTGGCTTCTAGGGCTCGCGCCCTTCCCTTGATGGGTCAGCAATAGCATGGCCGTTGTGTTCTTTTGAGAATTCTGATGATGGCAGATTGGGCTCCAGCCTGTCTGGGTGCCCTGTGTAGTGGCTGTTACATTGTTTACTCAGGGCGTGGGTGCCTCTAAAAAAGTCCCACGAGACAGGCCCACCATCAAGATATTATCAGAGAGGAGGCAAGTGGACTCTTGGGTCCTGTGATCTGGGACCCTCTGGGGCCAGCTGAGCCTAATGCACCTCTCCCTCAATCCAGTGAGTCAGACTTTCGTAAGAAGTTGACTTGCAGGGCAAAGAAAGGTTCAGGTAGGGAGACTAGGAGACCAGGACCTGAGACGTCTACATCAGTAAAAAAAATAACTGAACAAACGAGCCCGTATTGATTACCATCCTCAGAGCCGTGCAGCGCCGTCCTCTGTGCGACCCTCAGGAGGAGCCAGTGTCCATGTGCCGGGGCTGCCGCGGTGGGTAAAGAGCAGAGTTCCCGCCTGGCCGTCACGGGAGCTCCCTCTGAGAACCGGGGTGGGGAGGGGGTCCGTCCTGGCTGCCCTGGTGTCTGACGGCAGCCCCTTGGCTTACAGCTGCGTTGCTGCTGTCCCCGCCTGTGTCTTGGTACCCTCCCCGTGTGTCTCCGTCTTCACTTGGTGGATTCTGTGTACGTAGTGGGTCGGAGCCTGCTCGGACGACCTCTTAGTACATCTACAGAGACATTAGAGGCGAGAACTTCAACGTTGCCTTTTTGGGGAACAGAATTGAACCCACAGCAGCATCAGTCTCGAACACTGAGATCTTGAGTGGAAGCCTCATTTTAATAACGCGACTGATCTTAATAGCTTTTATGGAAGTTTGGTACATGTGTGTCTCTAGAAATCATAATCTCTCCCCGTTATATGGTAACCCTGAAGGTGTCTCAAACACACACACACACGTGACTTTCCTCTTCTTCTGGGTGTAAATGCTGGACACTCAACAGAGATAAGCAGTTCCATACCGTGGCTTGTAAGAGATGTTTCAGAGTCTCATCTCTCAAATCACAGTGTGTTCACCCCTAAAATCAAACAGGACCACTGTGGGCAGCGGGGCCCTGGCTGTGCTTGTCCCAGGCTCTGTCTCCACCTGTGAGAGCCCGTGGTGGAGGCATAGAGCTGCGTAGGAAGGGAGAGCAGGACTCATCTGAAGCAAAGGAGAAGCACACACTTCAGACTCAAATGTGGGTGTGTCTGCACAAGAGGGTGAACAAACACTGAAGGAGCTTTGGGCCATCCTCCTTCTGTACTGTTGGGAGGCACAGGGGGTGATGTCTGGGGTGGGGCCTCATTGAACATTGAAATGAGATGGAGTTTGGGGATGGGGCTTTTTTTTTTTTTTTTTGACAGGCAGAGTGGACAGTGAGAGAGAGAGACAGAGAGAAGGGTCTTCCTTTTGTCGTTGGTTCACCCTCCAATGGCCACCACGGCTGGCGCACTGTGGCCGGCGCACCATGCTGATCCAAAGGCAGGAGCCAGGTGCTTCTCCTGGTCTCCCATGGGGTGCAGGGCCCAAGCACTTGGGCCATCCTCCACTGCACTCCCGGGCCACAACAGAGAGCTGGCCTGGAAGAGGGGCAACCGGGACAGAATCCGGTGCCCTGACCGGGACTAGAACCCGGTGTGCTGGCGCCACAAGGCGGAGGATTAGCCTAGTGAGCCATGGCACTGGCCCGGGGAGGGGCTTGATCATCACCCATTTCTGTGCCCCTTTTCAGAAATATCGAAGGCATCAGGTGCATGATGGGAGTGAGAGAGCTGGCCATGGTAATTCTATCACAATGACCTGAAGGTCATCGCAAGGACAGAGTCTGCAGCCATACTGGGTATCTCCAGCTGGCACTGGTTCTGAATTGGCAGCTTGGCGGAATTTGTGTGCAAGGGGGAGGCTTGGTGGTACATGGAAGGCGGGTTTGGGCAGTGCACAGAGAAGAGGTTTCATGGTGTAGACTGGGTTGTCACAGCATGGGGCTGCCAGCTGGGGCTGCGCACAGTGGGTTGGGGGCGGGGGCTGCTCTTATGCCAGAAGTCCCCCACTGCCAGAGAGGTTGTCTGGGGCTGTCGGACCTCAGGTCCTCTCTCTAGCATCAGGATCACAGTACAATATCACTTTGGAACAGAGTTTAAAAACCAGAATCTCCCTGGCCCCTGTCTGCTGGTCCCATTGCTAGTCTCAATTCCGTACTTGATAATGCTCCTATTTTCTTTATCCGTAAGTGCTGTTCCCTCTCTGTGTCTCACTGTAAGTGTATTTGACTACCCCTCATCCCATGGTATTCTGACGGGGTGAACATAGTGGAACCAGGGGAAGGGCTAGAGAATCTGGATCTTTTTTAACCTGAGCCTGTTACTGGAGAAGCAAGGGTTCTTGTCTTCGCACAAGAAAGAATTCAGGCGTGAGACAGAGAGTAAGTGGAAACCAAATAGCAAGGTTTATTAGGGCAGGGACATCCATAAGAACGGATGGGCACCTCTCTAGACAGAACCTGAGAGAGAGCGCCCAGCCGCTCAGACTGGGGGAGAGTGAGGTTACATGGTTGAGTGGAGAGAGTACACCTGGGCAGGCCAGGCAGGCAGCTCAGCAGAGAGGCAGAGGGCTGTGTGTGCAGTCCGCTTGAGGCTGGGGGTTTTTAAGGGGATGGGTCTTGCCTCCCCACCTCTGCTCCTCCTGGAACCAAGGACTTTTTGGATGTAAATACGAAAATTCCTTTCTGAGTTTCCCCCTGAAGTTATCAGACAGGGGGAAGCCTGGCTGGCGTCGCCCCGGTTAGAGGAAGGCTGGTTATCGGTAGAGGAAGGATGGTTATCAGTTAGAGGAAGGATAGTTATCGGGTAGAAGGGGCAGGACATTTGAAGTGCAGATGCTGGGCTGCCCCTGGAAGGTTATCAGGCAGAAGGGGCAGGGATGCCCACCCGGCAGGTTATCGGGTAGGAGGGCGCAGGGGAGGATGCAGATACTGGGCTACCCCTGGAAGGTTATCAGGATGACTTTGAGATGCATATGCTAGAGCTCGATGTCTCTTTAGGCCTTTGCCACACACACACACACACACACACAAGCTCATATCTGACTTCCTACCTAACAAGTCCAAACCCATGCTCTATTCCTGTGGCAGAGAAATGCTGGGGCAATGTTCATATAGGCTGCTCCCCCAAGTCTTGGACTCACTTTCAATGTTTAGGTATTTTTTTCATTGTTATTTTCCTATTTTGAATTAAAGTATTGACCAATTCTCACATGCCCCTGGCTCCCTCTCTCCTCTTTGCTGCAGTTTCAATTATGAAATGAGATTGCAAACTTAATTATTCTCTTTTCTTTCTTTTGAAACAATGCAGGGCAGTCCAGAGCAGCCATGATACCTCCCAAGCACCCCCGGCAGCCCAAGGGAGCTCTGGATGACGCCATCGCCTTTGGGGGAAAAACAGACCAAGAAGCCCCTAATGTTTCCCACCCTACACCACCCCCACTGCCAAAGAAGATGATCATCAGAGCCAATACAGAGCCAATCTCCAAAGAACTCCAGAAATCCATGCAGAGCAGCCTTTGTGTCATGGCTAACCCCACCTATGATATCGACCCCAACTGGGATGCCAGCAGCGCTGGCTCTTCCGTCAGCTATGAACTCAAGGGACTGGACGTTGAGTCTTGTGACTCCTTGGAGAGACCTTTGCACAGGGAGAGACCCGTCCCCTCGGCGGCAAACAGCATCTCCAGCTTGACCGCTCTCAGTATTAAGGACCGGTTTTCCAACAGCACGGAGTCCCTGTCCAGCCGACGGGGTCCCTCCTCTAGACAGGGCCGAGGCATCCAGAAACCACAGAGACAAGCACTTTACCGAGGACTGGAGAATCGGGAGGAAGTGGTGGGCAAAATCCGCAGCCTTCACACGGACGCCTTGAAGAAGCTGGCCGCTCAGTGTGAAGACCTCTTCATGGCTGGCCAGAAAGACCAGCTCCGGTTTGGGGTGGACAGCTGGTCAGACTTCCGGCTAACCAGCGACAAGCCATGCTGCGAGGCAGGTGACGCCGTTTACTACACCGCCTCCTATGCAAAGGATCCGCTGAGTAACTACGCGGTCAAGGTAGGACGTTTTGTAAATCTCGTCTTGCTCTTAACCCACCAGCCGTGACTGGGATGAGTCCATTCCTCGCTCCTCCACAGCCAGAGTTACTGCTCCACAGTGAACGCTGTAATAGTCAAGGGGCTTATTCATTCTTT
Source organism: Sylvilagus floridanus (assembly GCA_949820135.1). Lineage (NCBI taxonomy): Eukaryota > Metazoa > Chordata > Mammalia > Lagomorpha > Leporidae > Sylvilagus > Sylvilagus floridanus. The sequence continues at coordinate 85,363,171 of OX463239.1, forward strand.
AGAGGAGAAAACAGAGACAGAGTTATGCCCTGTCCTGTGTGCAAAGGTAGAGGGAAACGGGAATTGCTGGGGGGCTTGGCAGGACCACAGCCCAGACTGGGAGCAAGAGAAGGCTTCTTAAGTAGGTAATCCCTTGGCTGAGACTGTCGACAGGGCCACCTAAAACTCGAGGGCTGCTGTGTACCTTGCACTCCAAGTTTTTGTCTTGATTCTCCACCAGTTAGAGACCCTTGTCTACTCGTGCTCATCAAGTCATTTGCCTCCAGGAGAAACATATGTTTGTTGATGTGCCGGGAACTTCTTCACCTTATGTAGTTGAATCTTCACATAGCTCCCTGGGGTGAAGATCTTTGTCCCCATTGGACAGATGAGGGGATGAAGCACAGAGGGCTGTGCTAAGCTGCCTAGGGTCACACAGCGAAGTGGGCATTTAAACACAGGTATCCCTGACTCCATGGCTGCACTTCGGCCCTTGCGTCCTGCATCTGTCCCACTCATTCGAGACAACCCAGTGCTTCAAACGACCAGAACTCTTGACATGGAGACTTCTCACCCAGTTATAGGCACTGTGAGATCAGGCTGTAGGTCTCATCAGTGTAATAAATACAGCCTGGACTGGGGAGCCCAAAGACTTGGGTGCAGATCCTGGCTCTACGACTTTGTAGATTTGTCAGTAATGGTGCCCATGCTGTAACACAGGACAACAAAAGGAAGATACCAAAGCAAAACGCTGGGTGTCCCTAATACCTGCTCATTTCTGTCATTGCTCGTGAACTGCTTCCCTAGGCTACTTTAAGAGAGTAACAGCGTTGGGTGTCTCCTCCTCTTTGAGTTGTTTACCGTGATAATCCATCTACTTTATAGGACTGAAATAGAATCAAGTGAGATATTGCAAGAGAAAGGGTTGTGAAAGCATACAGCTCTCTGTAGACTTCAGGTAATGCCTGTCTCTGTACTGATTCTATTCACTGGTTCAAAACCAATTAACATATCTAAATGACTTTTACATGTTAATTTGGCTTGGAAAGACAGATGGTATCCTAGTAAATTAATGGGTAAGGTAAACAATTGGCCTTACCTGTCTCTCACGACAGAATTTATGTTCGGCCAGACCTTCAGCTAGCTGCTCTGTGTGGCTGCAGCACCCACACCCTGTGACTGTCTGGAGGCACTGACTGGCGGGGTGAGCCCATGTGCCGCCACCACTCTCTCTCTCTTTTTTTTTTTTTTTTTGACAGGCAGAGTGGACAGTGAGAGAGAGAGACAGAGAGAAAGGTCTTCCTTTGTCGTTGGTTCACCCTCCAATGGCCGATGCAGCCGACACGCTGCGGCTGGCGCACCACGCTGATCTGAAGGCAGGAGCCAGGTGCTTCTCCTGGTCTCCCATGGGGTGCAGGGCCCAAGCACTTGGGCCATCCTCCACTGCACTCCCTGGCCACAGCAGAGGGCTGGCCTGGAAGAGGGGCAACCAGGACAGAATCTGGCGCCCAGACCGGGACTAGAAACCCAGTGTGCTGGCGCCGCAAGGCGGAGGATTACCCTAGTGAGCCACAGCGCCGGCCCCACCACTCTCTTTTAAAATAAACTGCGGGGCAAACTGCACAGAGGGCCTGGATCCGAGTTCACGTATTACTGCTAAATCTAAAGCAGCATTTTGAGATTCTGTGTGGCCCTCAAGAGCTGTTATCTCAATTGGGATTATAGTGTCTCAGCTATCGTGGGGGGGCCTTTACTGCTACGAGATCACCATGCAGGGCAAGTGCCTCTTTCAGAAAGGGGCGTCGAGCCATCCGATCTTTCAAAACAATTGAGAAGCCGGGCTTGACTAACTTTATGTATTATTGCCATGCAGTCTTGTCTTCTTCCCCAAATCAATGGTCTGGTATTGATTTCTTCACTTGTAATGATGCAAAAGCAATCTCCAAAGAACAGGTGGCGAGTGGTAATAGACTGGCAGTTGTTGGCAGATTTGGGAAAAGATGTTTTACACTAAATGCTGAATATAAATGTCTCTCTGAAGACCCTCTGGGTGTCTCCAGAAGTGCCCAATTGATTGCACAAACACAGTCTTAGATAGTAAGCCACTGGGACACTGCAGAAATAAACGAAGGGACGAGCGGCTGGCCCAAGAGCTCTTTGTACTGCTTGTCCCTGAAAACACCCCTTCCCTTCTAGTGGAATCCAGAGTGGGCTAAGGGGGCAGCTGTCTCCTGGAGAGACTGGGAGGTCTTCTAGAAGTCGCAGGAGGCTCCCTCCCGGTGCTGGAGTTCAGCAGTTTGAAAGCCAAAAGACACTACTCCTGCCCCTTAAGTACCAAATCCCTTTCAGTCATAGAAAACACATTTCCTGTGTGTTGTCTTAGTCTGCTCAGGCTGCCCCAACAAAATACTCTGGATTACATGGCCGAAACAACAGAATTTTCTTTTCTTGTGTTTCTGGAGGCCAACAAGACCAAGATCAGGGTTCCAGTTTATCTGGTTGCTGGTGAGGGCTCCAGAAATCTGATTTGTGGGCAGCCATCTTCTCTCTGTGTCCTCACATGCTTTGGGGGCGGAGGAGAGAGGAAAAAAGAGAGCTAGTTAGCTCTCTGGTGTCTCTTCTTATGAGAACACCAGTCCTATCACTTCAGGGCCCCAGTATGATAACCTTCTTTAAAAATAAAAGATTATTTATTTATTTGTGTATTTATTTATTTGAGAGGCAGAGTTATAGAGAGGCAGAGAAAGAGAGAGAGTCTTCCATCTGCTGGTTCACTCCCCAAATGGCCGCCACAGCTGGAGCTGTACCGATCTGAAGCCAGGAGCTTTTTCCAGTCTCCCACACAGGTGCAGGGTCCCAAGGACTTGAGCCATCTTCCACTGCTTTCCCAGGCCATAGCAGAGAGCTGGATCGGTTCCAGTGCCCATATGGGATGCCAGTGCTGCAGGCAGCGGCTTTACCCGCTACACCATAGCGCTGGCCCCTGTGATGAGCTTCTGAACCTTATTTACCTTTTTGTAGGCCCAGTCTCTGTATACAGTCACGTTAGGGGCAAGAGCTTCAACATATTTATTTGGGGGACAGGGCATTCTGCCCCAGCCCTCCATTTCCCCAGATTCCTGTCCTTATCGTATACGAAACACATCCCAGCAGCCTCCAAAACCTTAACTCACTCAGGCATAAATTCTGAAACCTGAAGTCTGATCTGAATCAAATACGAATGAGATTCAAGCTATGACTCATCCTAGGGCAGAATTCCTCGCCAGCTACGAACCTGTGAAACCAGACAAGTTATGTGCTTCCTGCAAAATACAGCTGCAAGCAGGCGTAGGGTAGGCGTTTCCCTTCCAAGAAGAAAAATCAGGAGGACGGAAGGAAGGGGGATGATAGATCTGAAGCAAGATCGAAACCCGGTAGCAAGTCAGATCGTGTGAAATCCCAAAGCTTGGGACAGGCACTGGCGCAGTAGGCTAAGCTGCCACCTGGGATGCGTGCACCCCTAGTGGAGTGCCTGGGATTCACTGCACTTCCTCCCGATGCTCCTAGAAGGCACCGGAGGATGGCCCTAATACTTGAGGTCCTGCCACCCACGTGGGAGACCCAGATGGAGTCTCTGGCTGATACCGTCCGTGAGTCCCACGCATGATCTTTTTTATCAAACAGCTGTGTCGTCACGCCCTTAGTGTTCTCTGCAGAACAAGCTCTCACACTTTTTTGCATTATGGGTAACCCGAGAAGTTTGCAAGTCTTCAAGTTCTGGTCCCTTTTGATTAACAATTCCCTCTTCAACTCATCTTTCTCCTTTTGCATTTGTCTGTAAGCACTCAGGAGGACCCAAGCCACACTCCTCCAACACATTGCTTAGAAATCTCTTCAACTAAAAAGCCGATTTCAGGGCCAGCATTGCAGGATGCCAGCATCCCACAGCAGAGTGCAGATTCGAGGGCGGCTACTGTGCTGCTCATCCAGCTTCTCTTAGTGCACCTGGGACGGCCGCAGAAGAAGCCTAAGTACTTGAGCCCCGACAATCCGCGTGGGAGACCTGGGCGGAGTTCCAGGCTCCTGGCTTTGGCCTGGCACAGACTTGGCTGGTGCAGCCATTTGGTTAGTGAACCAGTGGATGGAAATGCATTCTCTCTCCCTCTCTCCTCCTCTCTCCCCCTCTCTCCTCCTCTCTCCTCCTCTCTCTCCCTCTCTCCTCCTCTCTCCCCCTCTCTCCGTCTCTCCCCCCCCTCTCTCTCATAACTCTGCCTTTCAAATAAATGAATTTTTTATAAGATTCTATTTCATCTCCTTTAGGTCCTATTTCTCATGAACACTAGAACACAGGTCAGCCGAGGTTTTGCCACTTTATGACAAGAATCACCTTTCTTCAGTTGCTGATAACATAGTCCTCGTTTCCATCAGAGACCTCACCAGAATCGCCCTTGATAGCCACAGTTCTCGCAACGGTCTGTTCTTGGTTACCTGACATGCATCTCCAACTCCTGGAGCTCCTATTTCCAAAAGATTCTACATCTGTCAATATTGTCATAACAGCCCCTTTTCTCGTCATCAAAATCCGCTGGGTTGCCGTAACAAAATCTCATGAACCAGATGGCATTTTAAAAATAAGTAAATGAAGCAGACATCTATGTCCTTTCAGTTCTAGGAGCGAGAAAGCCGAAGATCAAGCTTCTGGCTGCTCTGGTTTCTGGCGCGAGCTGTCTTCCTGACTTGCGCTTGGCTGCCTTCTCCCCGTGTCTGCACGTGACAGAGAGTTAACGAGCTCTCTGGTGTCTCTTCTTAGGAGGGCACTGATCCCGTCATATCAAGGCCCAACTGTTAGGACTTCACTGGACTTTAATTAGCTCTTTATTGCCTTTTCCCTAAATGCAGCCATACTGGAGGTTAGGACTTTAACACTCGAATTGGGAGGTGGCAGGACACGGCTCAGTTTCTAACAGATGTTGTGTGCGTCTTTGTCGTAAAATGCGTGGTCTGGGGCTGGTGTTGTGGCACAGCAGGTTAGGCTGCTGCCCGAGACTTGTTCGAGTCCTGGCTGATCCAGCTCCCTGCTGATGTGACTGGGAAAGCAGCAGAGGATGGCTCAAGTGCTTGGGCCCCTGCCCCCTCATGGGAGACCTGGGTAGAAACTCAGGCTCCTGGCTTTGGCCTGGCCCAGCCCTGGCCACTGCAGCCATTTGGAGAGTGAACTGGCAGATGGAAGATTCTCTCCCCATCTCTCTTTAGCTCTGCCTTTCAAATAAATAAATAAATAAATAAATTTTTTGAAAAGGCATGGCTTTCCTGGATTTGTAGATTTTCTTTCTCACACTACTCTTATTTTCATTGAAGTTATCCAGCCTCATTATTTATATTGCTCTTAAGTTAAAAGACATCCTAGCAGAATAAAGAGCTTTAGAGATAGCTGGCCTGTGGTCAAGTCCTGAAAGCTCCACTGGATCTGTGTGGGAGGCAGGTGTTTAAGATTTGCTTTTTACTTTGAAAGGCAGAGTGACAGAGAGGGGAGAGAGAGACAGAGAGAGACCTTCCATCTGCTGGTTCAAGCCCCCAGTGCACTGGTTGGGGCTGCACCACGGTAAAACCAGGAGCCTGGAACTCCATCCGGGTCTGCCTGTGGGTGGCAGGGGCCCAAGGACTTGTGCTTTCTCTTAGCAGGGAGCTGGGTTGCAAGCAGAGCAGCCAGGACTCAGACCAGCGCTCTGGTATGCGCCGCTGGCATCGCAGGCAGGTGGTGGAACCGCCAGCAACAACGCCGGCCCCTCACCGTGTGTGCCGAAGCTGTGTCATGGTTTTCACGTCGGGATACTGACTGCGCTGCCTACCTCATGAGATTGTTACAATACCCATGTTTATGTAGTAAAACTGCTTTTATAAAGTGCATATAAAATAATACATTGTTGTTATTAACATTAATGGAAAATGACTGCGCAGCACCCCATAGATCACTGTTATTCTTTGATATTGAGCATCAGCCCAAGTATATTTAGAAACATTCTGCACTTAGACATTTTTCTTTCTCATTACCTCAAAGATGCAAACATCTTTTTTCCCTAAAATTATGAAAGCTGCAAAATGCTAACAGCCTCAAGAATTTAAGTACTGCCAAAAATTGGAAACAAATTAAGTGCCTGATATTAAGGAAACAATTTAATAAATCATGGCACATCAGCCATAATAAAATGTTTGCAGCCATTAAAATTGGTAATTATGAAGACTGTATCAAATCATGAAAAGCATTTTTTTAAATATCACATGAAAATAGCAGAATACTGAATAGCACGATCATAACTTTTTTAAAAATTGATCTACAAAGTGTAATATGAAAATAAATCCTATATCTGTGTTGTAACTATGGGTGATTTTGATTGTGTTTTGAAGATGGTGTCATGTTGCCTTTTTGAGGAAAAAAATTTTTAAATTAGAGAGTTTGGGTCACTTGACACTGAGCATCTTGAAGCCATAGGATCCCTGGTTCTGTATGTCTGAGGCCCCACCCTCTAGACCAAATCCTACATAACCCCTGGTTCGTACTTCCCGGCCTTGGTACACACGACGGCTCTTCCCCTAGGGAGCTGCACGATGCAGGAGTGCTGCACAGATGGCCTCCTCGGGAGCCGCGGCTGGTGACACTCACTCCAAGTGTCATTTCCCCGCTCCATCCCAGGCCTGCAGAACCAGACCCTCTGGAGGTTAGGCCTGGGAAACTGCATTCCTATCCAGATGCCCCGATCTGAAGCCAGGAGCCAGGAGCTTCTTCCAGGTCTCCCACATGGGTGCAGGGGCCCAAGGAGTTGGGCCATCTTCTGCTGCTTTCCCAGGCCACAGCAGAGAGCTGGATCGGAAGTGGAGCAGCCGGGACTTGAACTGGCACCCATATGGGATGCGGGCACTGCGGGCAGCAGCTTTACCCGCTGCGCTACAGCGCGGCCCCCACTAAGGACTTTTAAACAGAGGAATGATGTAAAATGAATGGTTTTAGAAGAAAACTCTGGTGGAAGTGGCCAGCAGGATGGGGGAGGGGGGCAGTCATCAGGTGAGCCACAGTGAGGCCGGAAACGGCCCGGAGGGAAAGAAGGGGGGGGTGAAGCCCTGGGGAAGGCGGTGGGCGGGCTGCAGGTGCTGAGCGGCTGGGTGCTGGGCAAGGGCAGTGATGCGGAAATGCCTAGGCAGCACCACCACCCCACTGCCGCCAAGAGGGTGCTGATGCCGTGACCTGCCGCAGGAACCAGAGAGCTTCCCCAGAGGCTCGCCCCTGGAGGAGCCCAGCAGCAGACTGCGGGGGGGAGGTTCAGTGCTCAGCCTAGAAATACGTTCTCCAGCCCCTCATAGCTTGATGTAGTCAGAACTGTGGGAATGTTGAAGTGGTGGTGGGAAAGTATGCACAGTGGGAAAAGACCTACACATCCCAGTGACCCAAAGCAGAAGCAACCGGAGAAGCAGAGCCCAGGGCAGGCTCCCACAGACCAGAGTCCGAGGTGGCGAGGGGCCCGACGCAGGAGTTAGGAGGATGGAAGAGGGGCGAGGGGGCAGGGAGCATGGCCACTTAAGAATTCCAGTAAGGGAGAGGCCGGAGGGATTCCCGAACAGTGTTTTACCTGTGACTCCTCTCCCGTCTCATCCGCATCTCCTTGTCTCCTGTCGTCCCCATTTGGTGAGCCACCACCCAGCAGAACGACCTGCCTGTCACTGTGGGCCCCTCCAGCCCTTAACTTCCCTGCTTTGGAAGTAAAATCTGCCTTGCTTTTTCTCGCTTCCAAAGAACCTGGGTAGCCACTGACCACACACATAGCCCTCGCAGTAGACCTAAGTCGACTCTCGAAGGGCCCTCCTTGTTCTGTGCAGCAGGAAACGGAGGCCCCAGGGGAGCAGTCCCTCCCCCTCCCAAGTCCCTACCACGCAGGCTTAGGGCAGGCCCTTTGCTGTCAGTCAGCTGGCCCTGCTGTCTCCCGGACGGGCTAGAAGCAGGGGGACAGGTGGTGAAACCTTGGCGCGCTCTCACAAGATTGTGCTGTAACAAGTGCTGCCGTGCGAGACCACAGAAGGTATTCAGTTGACGTTACCCCTAAGAAGACAGGAGAAATCTCTGTAAGCAGAGAAGTATGAACGTCTTGGGTTGTTTTTTCCAGCAGCTGCAGGAACGGGGCGGTTGGCGTGTTCTCTGAAGGCAGTCCGGGTCTTTGTCCTCCAGGCCAGAGCGCCCGAGCTCCGTGAGGACGTGCACTTCCCTCTGTCCTGGCAGCTGTGCCAGGAGCTCGGGAGAAGCTCATGGTGAAGCAGAGTGGGCTGTGGAGACCAGCATCTTTCATGGCACGTTCGACTCCACGGCCTCTGTCTGTCTCGTTTGGGTGGATGCTGAGAAAGCAGGACGCTAAATGAACAAGGCTTAATGGGAATAACCATGATTGGTAGGACTTTACAACTAGTTCAGGCTGTCACACAGGCAGTTAATTACTGGCTTAGTGGTAATGAAAAAACAGATGGGAAACCACCTCAACTTTCATAATTCAACACAATATGTCCCACTTTGGGATGGATCAGCAGCCGACCCCACATAACCCTTAGCCATCCTAGGTTCGCGTCCATTCATCTCAGAGCAAGAAGTGACTAGCAGGGGCCGGTGCTGTGGCGTAGTGGGCTAAGCCTCCACCTGTGGCGCTGGTATCCCATGTGGGCACCAGATCATGTCCCGGCTGCTCTTCTGATCCAGCTCTCTGCTGTGGCCTGGGAGGACAGTGGAAGATGGCCCAAGTGCTTAGGGCCCTGTACCCACATGGGAGACCTAGAAGAAGCTCCTTGCTCCTGGCTTCAGATTGGCCCAACTCCAGCCATTGTGGCCATTTGGGAAATGAACCAGAGGAAGGAAGACCTCTCTGTCTCTCCCTCTGTCTGAGGCTCTACCTCTCAAATAAATAAATAAATTCCTAAGAGTCTCAACTGGGGAGTGGTTTAGAAAGGAAAGATTAGGGGGCGCTCGTGTCTACATGGAATCAAAATGATGTCTAGTGGGAAAAGGAAGCCACAGCTTTTTTTTTTTTTTTTAAATGTGTTATTTCAAAGAATTAGAGGGAGAGACAGAGAGCTTCCATCTGCTGGTTCACTCCCCAGATGGCCACACTAGCCAGAGCTGGGCCAAGCTGAAGTCATATGCCAGGAGCTCCACCCGGGTCTCCCACGTGCATGCCAGGACCCAAGCACGTGGGCCATCTCCCACTGCTTTCCCAGGCGCATTAGCAGGAAAGCGGATCGGAAGCCCACGTACCAGTGCCCATATGGCTTGCTGGCGTCGCGGGCAACAGCTTTACCGCTAGGACATGGTGCCGGCCCAGGAAGCCATGGCCTTAACCAAAGAGGCCAGAAGACACAGGGTTCACAGTAACTGGATTCCTGCTCGAGGCCTGAGCTGGTTCTTGAGCTCCTCTGAGGCTCGGTGTGTCTGGTGTGAGCCTGCATCCCTGGGTCGGGAGCACCAGGATCCTCTTTCAATGCCCATGCTGAATCGGGAGGGTGGGAAGACTGAATGAGTACAAGTCACAAGCGAAATCTCATACGGTTGCCTTCCTAAATTTCGCTTCTAGGCCCCAAAATGGGTTTCTTGGGTATGGGAACATTTCTACAGCCGTCCGGGCTGTCAATTACCTGGCCTGCCTGGCGGGTCTCGCAGCAGGTTTCTACGGCCTGGAGTCCGAGGTGCCCCGGGCAGCCTTTATATATCAAATGCTGGAGCCCTCTGGAATACAGTTGTAAGAGCACAGGGTATGGGGGGGGGGGGGCGTCTTCCCTCTGCAACCACAGGTAGAGCAGAACCCAGGCAGCTGTATCGCTGGCAGTCGTGGAATTGATGTCAGGGGCCGGCAGCCAGTGCCCTGGGAGCCACGTTGGGCCTCGCACTGGGCACCGCTTCTGAGGCTGCAGCTCTCCACGCACTCCCCCGCAGCCCCACTGTGTGTTAATGTGTGTGATCTCCGATCTTCCTCATTCTATCCCTGCCATGCCCGTCTCACCTAAGGTTCACGTGGTGCAAGGTGGAATGAGATCCCCTCTGATAAAGTGGAAGTAGGCTGAAGGCACGCTGGGCCCGTAATGGAAAAATAAAAAGCTAATCCAGACAACTTCTGAAGAGTCCTGTATTTCGTAATTATTGCTTTCTTTGGGGGAATAGGAAAGGAAATTGAACAGAGTGACAAAGAGCCATGTCGTTTTTTTGTGTGGTTTTGTGCAGTGCAAAATCAGTGAGCCCCCAGGCAGCCTGGGCTCGGCAGACAGCGTCAGTGATGGGATTTCACTCAGTTGTGCAGTTGGGTCATTCCTGCGTGTTTGTTATTCAGATTTGTCCGCCTCTGCCTCCTCTCCATCACCTCGCCAGCTTCCGTCTGCTTCTTCAAAGCTGTTCATCTCTCTTCTGAAGAAGCGACCCCGTGGCCAGGCGGGATCAGAGGTGGCCTCCTCCCCGTGTCTTGCGCAGACACATTGAACACGTGCTGTGTGCCGGGCTCTGCCAAGACCCAGCGACACAAGCGTCTGCTCTTAACATAGATCCAGAACGCATAACTGCTGGCAGGAGGCAGGGACCGGTGTGTGGTCGGTAGCGCTTTCTCTCTAGAAGTAACACCTGAGAAGGGCTTTTAAGACTAAATGGGGGTGGGGGGGCAGCATTGTGGAGCAGGAGGTTGAGCCACCACCTGCAATGCCGGCATCCCGTATGGGCGCTGGTTCGAGTCCCGGCTGCTCCGCTTCCAATCCAGCTCTCTGCTAATGCCTCGGAAAGCAGCAGAAGGTGGCCCAAGTGCTTGGGACCCTGCCACCCGTGAGAGAGACCCAGATGGGGTTCCAGGCTCCTGGCTGCAGCCCGGCCCAGCCCCGGCAATTGGCATTTGTTTGGGAAGTGAACCAGCAGGTGGAAGACCTCTGTGTCTCTCCAACTCTGCCTTTCACATAAATACAATTAAAAAACAGAAGAAGAAGAAATAAGAATCACATAGGCAGAGGAGAGCTGAAGAGGAGGCCCCAGAGAGACCCCTGGAGGGTAGGCATGGGGGGCTCGCTGTAGACGGCTTCATAGGGTAAGAAACAAGTGAGAAATAACACGGAAGGGAGGCAGGGCCACGGCCGTGTCTGTGATGATGAGTGGCCACCAGGAGGCTGAGAGAGGAAGTGATGTCAGGTTTTGTTTTTTTTTTTTTAATGATGGCCCTGTGGCCCTGTAGAAGGTCTGTGTGAGAGCCAGGGAGACCAGTTGGAAAGCTTTTGTGGTCGTCCAAGCAAGTGAGGGTGGTGGCAAGAAAGATGGAGAGAAGAAGTGGCTTTGAGAGTTGTTTTGGGAGCTGGTCACTGATTGGATGTAAGCAGTGAAGACAGAAGTCAGAATGAGCCTGGCTTCCATCCTGATATTGGGACAGATGATGGAGGCATTCACAAGGTGGACATGGCACTCCGTCCCTCCACTGATCAACTCCGGCTGGCTTTGCCAGGCGTCCAGCTCCCCACTCGCCCCGCTGCTGTGGTCCCTCACCCTGAAGATCCACTGTTGAGAGGACAGCAGGACATGTGTCCTCAGGCTTAGACCATCAGCAATGGGGTCACAGACCCAGAAGGCCACCCCCTTCCCAGCCGCTCCGTGGCTTTGCAGTCAGATCCCTGCCCCGTCCGCTGTTTAGAAGTTAGCTGTCGGCCGGCGCCATGGCTAATAGGCTAATCCTCCACCTTGCAGCGCCAGCACACCAGGTTCTAGTCCCGGTCGGGGCGCCGGATTCTGTCCCGGTTGCCCCTCTTCCAGTCCAGCTCTCTGCTGTGGCCCGGGAGGGCAGTGGAGGATGGCCCAAGTGCTTGGGCCCTGCACCCCATGGGAGACCAGGAGAAGCACCTGGCACCTGGCTCCTGCCATCGGATCAGCGAGGTGCGCCGGCTGCAACACGCGGGCCGCGGCGGCCATTGGAGGGTGAACCAATGGCAAAGGAAGACCTTTCTCTCTCTCTCTCTCTCTCACTGTCCACTCTGCCTGTCAAAAAAAAAATTTTTTTTTAATTTTAAAAAAGAGGTTAGCTGTCTAGGTTGAGGCTGTTATTACAACATAAATGCTTTGTAATGGCAAATCTGCCTCAAAGGTATGCAGAGCAGTTGCTATGAGCAACACAGAAAAATGAGCCCCTGAACTGGAATGAACGTTTGGAATTAAACTTCTCTGGGGGCCGGCGCTGTGGCGCAGCGGGTTAAAGCCCTGGCCTGAAGCACCTGCATCCCATATGGGTGCCGGTTCTAGTCCCGGCTGCTCCGCTTCCCATCCAGCTCTCTGCTGTGGCCTGGGAAAGCAGTAAAAGATGGCCCAAGTCCTTGGGCCCCTGCACCCGTGTGGGAGACCCGGAAGAAGCTCCTGGCTCCTGGCTTCGGATCGGCGCAGCTCCGGCCGTTGCGCCATCTGGGGAGTGAACCAGCAGATGGAAGACCTCTCTCTCTCAGTCTCTACCTCTCTCTGTAACTCTGTCTTTCAAATAAATAAATCTTTAAAGAAAAAAAAAAAAAAAAAACTCCTCCAGTTGTGTGTGTGGCACCTCTGCCGAGCTCTGTCTCCCTGCTGAGAAGGGGCCCGTGGACGGGTCGTGTGCCCTGGCCTGGTCAGGGAAGGCCTCAGAGGCCGAGGAATTGGCTCTGGTTCTTTCTGTTTTCTCCTGTTTTCCAAAAGGTGGCTTGTTGGTGGTTAGAGGGTCCCCCATGATCTGTGTTTGGGGATCTGGTCCAATTGCCTCAGGGAGCCCCGTGGCACTGATGGGAGGTGCTGGGGAGCAGGAGCATCCGACCCTGTGAGCCAGTGCTTCTGCTTCCGCCCTGTCCTCACTGACCCCTCGGAGCCCGGCTTTCCCCAGTCTGTCGGTCCCGGCACAGGCGGAGGTGTGCCTGCCTCCGCTGTCCCCCTGCCTCTCCTGGGGAGAGGAGCCCGGACAGCAGGCGGGGCCTCTCCCTCAGTGCTTGCTCTCACGGGAGGTGTCCCCTCCATGTGAGCCTGGCCCTACCACCTCCAAGGAGCCAGCAGCTTGCCTGGGAGGAGGCCTGTGGTGGATTTCACAAGGAGACCCAACCTCCCCCAGCCTGGCTGTGCCTGGCACCTGGACGCTGAGACCACAGCGCCCTCTAGTGTCGCCGTGGTGCAGGCGCTCGTAGCCTTTCTCTTGATTTCACAGAATGTGCCCGGATTGTCGGCTTTTTAAGTAGATTTTCCCATACATAATCAAAACAACTATGGGATGATCTTTCTCCCACTAGAAAAAATACAGGACCATTCCAGTTCCGGTTCTATTCCTGCTTCAAAGCTGGGGGGGGGGGGTCGAGGGCCTGTGGGGACTCTTCCTCGGGGATAGAATCTTGTATTGGACTGCTCTGGTTCCCAGGAGGAATGCAAATTCCTTTCGCGGGAGATACATAAAAATGAGAGGCCAAGAAGAGGTTACTCTGATGCCTGGTAAAGAAAATACCGGATCGGAAGAGAAGGGGGAGGGAGGGGAAGGCGCCACGCAGGCGGAAGCTGTCCGTTGTTCTGCAGGGAGGCTGGCTTTCTGAAATAACTTGTGGGCCACAAATTTATCATCTGAAGTCAGGTCATTTTGAGTTTTTTAAGGAACTAAAGGAGTCAAAGTTATTAATATTTGAAAAATGGCTACTCGGCGGTGCACAGAATAATAGCACACTCCTACCTAAATTAACATCCTCGCTGCTCCATAATAAAGATTTATGGGATACCCACCACATGAAATCCTATTAGGGAAATCTCCATAGGTCTGCGTTTGGGGTGTAACTGTCTTCATGGTTATGAACCAATTAAAAGCCCTGGCACCCCCCGGCCCCCACCTGCGTCATCTCCCTTGTTTCGCTTGCCCTTACAACGAGAGTGGCCCATTCTCCCTGGGCCTGTCTGCGCGTTGTGCAGTGGAGAGATAAGGAGGGGACGCCCACTCTGGTTGGCTGTCTGGGCAAACCGCTCTCCTTCAGAGCACAATTTATCATCTCTGCTTCGTAAGTCACCGGGATCCTTTATCTCAGGTTGATCTGTGAAGCCAAACATAAATCCTCATTGTAGTATCCATGTCCTTATCTACTCACAGAGCTCTGCAGGACCCTGTAACCGTGCGTGTGTGTGTGTGTGTGTGCACATGTGTGTGTGCACGCCTGTGCATGTGTGCGGCTACAGAGCATCTCCTCGGAGCAGCTGTGTAGCCCAGCAGTTAAGACACCCCGTCCTGTAGCAGAGCGCCTGGGTTCAGTTCCCAGCTCTGGCTTCTGTCTCCAGCTTCCTGCCAGTGTAGACGTGGGAGCCAACAGGTGGTCCCTCCAGTGCTTGGGTTTCTTCCACTCACGTGGGAGACCCAGGCGGAGTTCCAGACTCCTGGCTTTGGCCTGGCTCAGCCCCATCTGGGGAGTTAACCAGTCTCCATCTGTTTGCAAAGTCTCTTCTTTATTTGAGAGGCAGAGACAGACGGGGAAGGAGCTTCCATCCACTGCTTCACTCCCCAGATGCCCTCAACAGCCAGTGCTGAGCAAAGGCAAAGCGGGAGCCTGGACCTCAGTCCAGGTCTCCTATGTGTGTGAGCCCCCACCCGCTGCCTCCCGGGGTTGCGCTGGCAGGAAGCTGCGGTGCAGAGCACAGGTGGACCCCCGCCCAGGCACTCGGATATGGGACGCGGGTGTCCCAGGCAGCGGCCATTCAACAAGCACCTGTCCCAACCATTCCTTCTCCAGGCCCGAGCTCAGCCTGTAGGCTCAGACTAACCTGCTGACCTTGACCTGTGGCAGAGTGGACCCTCGGCAGCCCCTCAGTAGTTCCCTCTGTCACACGTGTGGTCACTTATCTTCACTGCTGTGGCAAGTGGCTCTCGGGACTCAAAAGCAAGACTTTGGTTTTTCTCTTGTTATTCAAAAAAAAAAAAATAGGAGTCTATAAGACTGCATCACTTGTGACATTTGCCAGTCGGTAATTGTCTGTCATTACCAGCGTTAGCTTTGAACCGCCTTGTCGTTTACGAATGTGCTCTGTGGACTTGACCCCGTGCACCCCTCACAACTGCCCTGTGCAGCACATGTCAGTGTCGTCCATAGTGTCGCCGTCACTGGGGGGACCGAGACCCAGAGGCACTAAGTAGACGCCCAAGGTCACGTAGCTAGTGGCAAGGCCAAATCCCAGGCCTCGCAAGTCGTGCCGAGTGTCCTTGCTGTGGCAGGCCCGGTCCTCTCCAGACTCACTCAGCTAAGCACAGTGACATTGGACAGACATTTCAAAAACCCAGGAGTCGGGATTCCAGCGGGCCGTGTGGCATGGAGCAGGTTCTTTCAGCTGATAGTGGAGTTAATTAATGGTGCCTCGTGTGCCAGGTCTAGCTCTTACCTAACTAAACGATGACTGGTTTTTCAAATAAAATAGGACTTTTAAATGCCTGGTGACACATAAATATGCAATATTGCCAACAGTACCATATAGAGAGAATGCATGTTGTGATCAATGAGTTCATAGGATAATAGATTATACTATATGTGCTGAGATTCTGAGAGCGTTCCAAAGGTAATGTTTTCCAAAAGATGCATTTGAACTTGAACCTAGCTTAGGAACATCTGTCTCAAGTCCACAAGTTTGCTTCAAAGAGATGCTAGGTGGATGCTCACTGATTGGGTAGGTGGAGGAAGACTTGAAGGAGCTTGTTTTCTGAGCTCTGGATGGATGGACAAATGGATGGACAGATGGATGGACAGGTGGATGGATGGTTGACAGATACACATATCCGTATTTCCATGGCTCTGACCATGTCCTTTTAACTGTAATAAAAACAGCAGAGCGAGAAAGAGAGAGGGAGGTGTTTCTATGTCTGGTGACTCCTGTGCCTTTGGTTCTTAGCATTTTGCTGTGTTTTGTTAAATGAATGGAAATCAGAGCACAGTGTTTCTCAGAACGGGGGACCCATCTGCATCCCCCTAAGAAAACATCCATTTTTCTTTTTAGGTAAAAATAGCTAGGACACACTTGGCTAAAATGCTTTTCTATCTTACCGTTCAAGTAAGAGACAGGCAGCGTCAGCTCCACAGGGCGCTCGTTGCTGGGAGACCTGGTATCTGCAGGATGCACAGTGGGCTCCCACCTGGAGGAGGGGTGGAGGATGCCGAGACCCGGGCCTGGCTGAGCAGGCCTGCGGTGCGCCTGCCCCGGCCACTCGGCCACTCCACTGTGCACGAGCGCCAGGGGCTGAAGGTCCGCTCGCCAGCCTCTCTCTCCTGACACCAAGATCATCTGATCATGCTCTGTCACCTGCTGTTTGCCTTCTAACCCACCGGGACCACAAATATAGTCTGTTACCATGTGTACAGCTGCTGACAAACCCATGTGGTCACACAGGTCCCCAAACCCCACCTGAGTTCTGTCTTGAAAGGTCTTATTGCGTGGATTTGGGGTGTTAATGAGACCTGTTTAAAAAAAAAAAAAAACAATTCTAGAACTCAGAATGCTGCTGCTAAAATGGTGGCCATGTTCTCTCTGGGGCAGACCACGGATTCGCTCAACCCTCACCCCACCCTGCCAGGGAGCAGCGAGTCTCAGAGCTGCGGCCACCATGCTGTCCTTCCTGGGGATGTCTCGAGAGCCCCCAGCTGACCTGGCCAATGAGAAGTTTGACCCAAAGGGTGACCGGTAGTGAATGAGGGACTCTGGTGGACATGGAGAGGCATTTGTCGGCCTTGTGTGGCCGTGGGCTGTGACCTCTGCAGAAATGGGTGAGCAGCTCGCCCTCTCTTTCTAAAGATTCTATTGATTTATTTGAGAGACAGAGTTAGAGAGAGGGAGAGACAGAGAGAAAGCTCTTCTATCCACTGGTTCACTCCCCGAATGGCCGCAATAGCTTCCTCCAGGACTTGGGGCATCTCCCACTGCTTTCCCAGGCCACAGCAGAGAGCTGGATTGGAAGTGGAGCAGCGGGACTCGAACCAGCGCCCATATGGGATGCCAGCGCCACAGGCGGGGAGGCCTAGCCTGCTGTGCCACTGCGCCAGCCCCGAGCAGCTCTCTTGTTTCTGTCCTGCATCCTAGACAAGGTGCAGAGTGTGGTGGAAAGAGTGAGCTTTGGCGTCAGACAGACTTGGGTTCCTAAAGGGATAACCTCAGGCTGCTTTCCTCTTGTTGGTTCTCAGATCCTCAGGCTCCAGTGAAGGGCGAGCAAGAGGACCAGAGAGAGAGCATAAAGGGCTCAGACAGCACAGCCTGGTACCCAGACGCACGGCGGGAGGGATGGTTACTGGCTGAGCGTCCCTAATCTGAAAATCTAAACCCAAGATGCTCCAAAATCTGAAATTCGCTGCCTAAAAAGTTTTGGGTTTCTGGATTAGGGATGCTCAATTGGAAAAGTCGGTGCAAATATCCAAAATGCAGGAACTCCTGAACTCTGAGACACTTCCGGTTCCAAGCAGGTGCCCCGGCCTGCCGAGAGCCATCCTGAAGCTCTCGGCGTTTGCTCCTACAAGCAGTCCCCCTCCCGTGACGCCTCCTCGGCGCATCGGAAGCCGGCTCATGAAAGTGTGAGGTTTAATTGGAGTTAATCTGCTTTCTCCCCCCAGATCTGTAAGAGCAAGGCTAAAGAGTCTCAGCAGTATTATCACAGCTTGGCCGTCCGGCAGAGCCTGGCCGTCCATTTTAACATCCAGCAGGACTGCGGCCACTTCCTGGCCGAGGTCCCCAACCGGCTGCTTCCCTGGGAGGACCCCGATGCCCCTGGGAAGGAAGACGATGAAGTGGAAGAGAATGGAGCAGGGGCAGAAGGGGGGACCGGCGGCACACCCCCAGAGCCGTGCTCCGAAACAGAGGCATCCCGGAAGGAGAGCCAGGGCGGCACGGGCCGGCGGCAGAGAAGCCACGTCGTGGTCATCACCCGGGAGGTCCCCCACCTCACCGTGGCCGACTTCGTGCGGGACTCTCTGGCCCACCACGGGAAAAGCCCGGATGTGTACGAGAGGCAGGTGTGTCTGCTGCTCTTACAGCTCTGTTCTGGCCTCGAGCACCTCAAGCCCTATCACGTCACTCACTGCGACCTTCGGCTCGAGAACCTGCTGCTTGTCCACCACCAGCCCGGGGGCACGGCCCAGGGCCCGGGGCCCGCGGAGCCCAGCCCCGCCTCGTCTTGTCCCACGCGCCTCCTCGTGAGCAACTTCTCGCAGGCCAAGCAGAAGAGCCACCTGGTGGACCCCGACCTCCTCCGGGACCAGTCGCGCCTGGCCCCGGAGATCATCACGGCCACGCAGTACAAGAAGTGTGACGAGTTCCAGACCGGCATCCTCATCTACGAGATGCTGCACCTGCCCAACCCCTTCGACGAGCGCCCCGAGCTGAAGGAGAAGGAGTACACGCGGGCGGACCTGCCGCGCATCCCGCTGCGCTCCCACTACTCGCGGGGCCTGCAGCAGCTGGCCAGCTGCCTCCTGAACCCCAACCCTTCCGAGCGGATCCTCATCTCCGACGCCAAAGGCATCCTGCAGTGTCTGCTCTGGGGCCCCCGGGAGGATCTCTTCCAGACTCTCAGCGCCTCCCCCAGCCTGGCGCAGAGGAGCGCGCTGCTCCAGAACTGGCTGGACATCAAGCGGACGCTGCTGATGATCAAGTTCGCCGAGAAGTCGCTGGACAGGGAGGCCGGCGTGAGCCTCGAGGACTGGCTCTGTGCGCAGTACTTGGCCTTCGCCACCACGGACTCCCTCGGCTGCATCGTGAAGATCCTGCAACACCGTTAGCACGACCCGGATGCTGCTTTTTCTACCTTCTCACCTTCTTCACGTTGCCGACACACCTCCTCCTCCCTCATACTCACAGAATTAAAGACAGACAGACGGACAGACGGACGGACAACCCTCCCGTCTCCGTCCCCGAACAAACGAGTCCGTGCCGGGTGAAAGCTGGGTCAGCTGTCTGGACGTGCACCTGCCTGCCGCTGGGGCCTGCTCCATCCTCGTGCCCCCTCCCCCGCCGGGACGCGGGCAGGAGGTGACTCGCACGTTCCAGGCTGCATCCAGTTCCTCCTTGAGTGTGAAGAGCGCGTCTCTTGTCAGCACCAAGTATTTATTCCCGCTGGCGAGAGACATCCCGTAGGAGTGACAGCAGACCCCCCCCCCCCCCGGTGTCCCCGTCTGCGACTCTGGGACCAGGCAGAGCGTCAGCCCCTGGTTCCCTGTGCTCTTCCCATAGCCTCTGATTAGCAGGTGGCAGAGGGACCAGGCGGGAGTCCCACCCTCGGATCGCCTCTGGCGTCCGGAAGTGTGTGTCTTGCACACAGAGGCCGGCCCTGGGAGCCCCCTCCCCGGTACTGTCACTGCCAGGCCTCCTTCCCCGGGTCTGTCCGCCTGTGAAGGGGAAGTGTGCGTTTCTCAGGCACCTGTGGCCCGGCACAGCCAGCCCGGCGCCTCCGCGGGGTGGGGTGCGATTCAGGGCCTCGAAACAGCCGGCGGGACGTAAGGAGGTGGTGGGTCACGGGCGCCGTTCTTCAGGGGCCCGCGGGGAACAGAGCCCAAAGTGCCGTTCCTTGCTGGCTGTCAGAGCTGGCAGCCGCGGCTGCTGGGGCCCGGACCAGGGCCTCCCCCGCCCCAAGCAGTCACTGGCCGGCTTCCTGCTGTCCGTTGCCAGTGTTAACTGGTCTACCTAGGGCTGCAGAGACCAGCGCTGAGGTCCCCCTGGAGGGCAGGCGGCCTGGCTGGGGGGCGGCCGGGCGGCAGGGAGCAGGCCGCTGCTTCTGTCCTCTGTGGAGGACGGCTGGGGGCGGGCCGAGCGCCGCGGCCCTGCCTGCGGATCCATGTGCAATCTGAGTGTGGCCTTGGACAGCTGCACGTGACGGTGGTTTAGTTGCAACTTCACCCGAAGCGAGAGCTAGGAAACCCACTCCTGCGCCCCTTGGCACATAGTAGCGCTGAGACAAGTGTCCCTTCTACCCGGGTGTGTGTGTGTGTGTGTGTGTGTGCGCGTGTGTGTACATGTGCGTGTGCACACACACTGCTGTGCTGGTTTTATTCAAAACTGTGACTATCTGTTTACTTCAGCCTTGAAATCCCAAGAGTCGCTCCAGCACGGCGTGTGTGTTCGCGTGTGTGCGTGCACGCTTGCACGTGTGCCGGGAGCAGGGGCAGCAGCCTGTGGCGGGCTTCACAGACTGCGCCCAGCGGCGGGCGAGCCCCGGCGCCCTGGTCCACCAGCGCAGGGTTTCCTGCGAGCCGAGGCGGACCGCGCTGTCTTCCGCCTCAAGCTCTGAGCCCGGGGCATTTTTAACGGCCTTTGGTGCGATTGCCCTGCGTCAGAGAGCATCCAAGGAAGGAGGAGAATGTGTTTCCCTGTGCTCTTCTGTCTGTCGGGGCAGCGGCCATGTGAGGCCCCCCTGTGGAGCACGTCCCGGCCTGGCCAGCAGTGGGGACTCCCAGCCAAGAGGGCTGGTCGGCCCGCAGAGAGTCCCACCTCCTGTCACCGGATGCGAGGCTCTGCCCCCGGGGATGGCTGCAGAGCTGGCGCGGCTGTGGCGTGGCTGTGGCGTGGCTGTGTCATGGCCGGCAGGCTGGGGCGGGGTTCGCTGTGGCACAGCCCGTGTGCACCGCACTCCCTGCCTGGCCGCCCAGCCCCTGGCCTGCCCCCGCAGCCGTTCTCCCTGTCACTCTCGCGGTGCCTTGGCCACATAAATTCGAATGTGGTGATGTAGTTAATGCAGAATGTGCCCTGGCCCCTCCGTTTGTTATGTTTCTAGGCATGTCTCTGTTTTCATTTTTTATCCGTTAAGACCTGTCTCCAGTCTTCATTTTAACCCTCCAGTAGAAGCAGCACGGCCCCCTCCCCACCTTATCTGAGCGCACTGTCCACCGAGCACCCCCGCTCGCCACAGCCAGCCACAGCCACAGCCACAGCCACAGCCACAGCCGGCTAGCACTGCTTCTGTATGCACGCTTGTAGCGGCGAAAGACGAGCACCAGCCGGTCAGAGAGGGGCCTCGCACGGGTTTTCCTCTGGGTGGTGGGCGCAGAATGACCGTGAGGAGCGACCGAGGGTGCCGCGCGGCCAGGAGCGCCAGGGACGGTCCTCAGACTGCTTCCCCAGGGGGCGGGGCTCGGCCACACACAGCACAGGTGGTTCCCTCTCCATTTACATTGCCGCAGGGACTCTGAATTCGTTCTTTGACTTGGAAGAAATCCTGCCCCCCCCCCCCCCCCCCGTCCACCCACACGCGTCCCAGAAGCCCGTCGTGTGAGTTTTGGATTGTGACTAGCACAGTGCTTGAAGTTTCCTCGAGTAACATCAAGTTACTGTCTTCCAGAGCGATTGGCATTTTTTCTCCGCTGCTAAAGTCTGTCCTGTAGCTCCTTGGGTTTATATTGAGTCTGAGCAGTGAAGCCCACGCTGGCACTTTCCTTAGCCCCCTAGGCCACACTCAGGTGCTGCGCAGGTGGCTGGCGGCCCGAGTCGCCCAGAGCCAGCCCTTAACGGGCAGCACCCGGCCCTGCAGGCAGGGGGACACAGGGCCGTGAGCAGTGTCCGACGCTGTGCCGGGGAGGCCCTTGGGTCTCCAGGCGCCGATGGGAGGCCCGGGGCTGATCCGAGAGGGTCGCAGTAACCTGTGGAACCTCAGCACCAGAGCCCAGGATGAGCCTCACCGGCTCCGGGGCCAGGTGTGAACTGGAGGCCAGCACGGTGGCAGTAAATCCAGGACATGGATGAGGTAGAGGGCACCCGGCTGCCCCACCTGCTCCCGCCAGGGGCTGAACGCCATCAGATTAGGGGACCCGTGTTCCTGCCAAACTCCGAGTCGGTTCATGACCACGGAGGGCCACGGCCAAGGCACCCAAGGCTTTAGGAACATTCACGACACTTCTGGGAGTCAAACTAAAGCTGTCCTGTTGAGTTCCCAGTGCCGTGTAATTCCCAGGTGAGACCCCTGGGACGCACTGTGTGGCACCGGGCAGCTTCCCACATGTAGGTCATTCTCGCTCTGGTCTCCGGAGCGCCCGACCTTCCAATGTGCCTCGGTTAGGACCTGTTCCCTGTCCCACCAGCAGGGGGCCGAGGAGATGCTGGCCAGGCCTAGCCCCGGCCTGTTTCTAACGGCTCCAGCTGTGTCGACAAAGACTCCCACGGCCCCTCTTCCACTCCCCTTGCTGGCTGCGGAGGGTTGGACGTTCCGGTGCAGCCTGATGAGCCGCAGCACGGCTGCCCACGAGGCTGGAACGTTAGCTTTACCTCACTGAAGCTCCTTCCCCAAGGCCTGCACTGCTGTGCGAGGCTGGAACGAGGGGCCGCTCCGGCTGATATGTGCGCCCAAGTCCAGCTGCCCGTGCCTGCTGAGCTCTGGGAGTGGGCTCCGCGGGCCAGAACCGGGGACCCAGGGAGGTCCGAGGAGCTGCAGTGCAAGGCGCTAGGTAGAGATTATACCAAAGAAACAGCCTCTGTCCTGGGGCTTCGGCAGCGATGAGCTGTGCCGGGACCAAGCCTACGGGCAGGGAGCCTGCACACGGACCGTGGCAGCGTGTTCAAACCCTCAGAACACCTGCTTTCTTGGTAAGTCCGTCTTTAAGAAGCCCTTGCAGTAAAATAAGAGAAAAACGTAGAAGATGATGGTGAAACCCTGAGCGGACTGGGGAGAAGAGACCGGCCCCCTCCTGCTACCCGGCAGTCCTGGCCACAGCCATGGCCACGGCCACTCCCCAGCTGGGGAGCACCGGACCCCAGTGACAGCGAGAGCTGAAGGGTTTTCCTTGTTTTTTTTTTTTTTTTTTTTTTAAACAAGAGGTCATGATAGTTTCAATAAGTTTGTTTAAACAGCCCTTGGGACATTCTTAACAAGCTGCACCATGTTCATACAGCTTCCCGCAAAGACATTCCCCACCCGTCATCACCACCTTTCCGTGCCCAGAACGCACAGGTGCTATGCAGTGGCCCCGCGCCCCACCCCGCAGCTGTGAGAGGTCAGAACAGGCTACTACAGCGGCTCCGGGAGCAGCTTCCCGGCCGGGGTGGGCACCCGGGGCCCGCGCCTGGGACGTCCCACCCAGAGGGTCTCCCCCCTCCCCCACCACGTCCCAGCTCTCACCGTGGACCCATCCCACCCACTCCCTTGTGGACTTTTTTTTTTTTTTTAATTTTTTCCCTAATCAAGAAAGTTTCAGGGAATCAAAAGAGGTCGGGAATTTTTTAACCTAGCAGAAGTACAGAGTTATATATTTTGCTACGAATATTATTGTAGTCCAGACAACCCACTTTGCCTGTTGGGGTGTGCGTGTGCGTGTGTGTGTGTGCGTGTGTCTGCTCCCACGATGACTTGAATGTTGAGCCAGCCCGATGGCTTCAGGGTAGCATTTCGGAAAGGTTAAACCACACTGCTCCAGGAAACTTGCTCCACACAGTCCCTGGGCATCCCTCCCCCGCCAGTTCCAGAGAGTGCTGTGCGTGCGGACGCAGTGGTGAGGGCTGGTCTGCGGGCGGAGACCAAGTGGCCGTCCCCGCGACAGCCCTCCCTCCAGTCCCTCCGCGTCCCGCTTCCCAGGGCCTCACCTCTCTACCTGCCCCTCACCCCCGAGAGTCCCCTCGGTCACCGGGGCGCCACCCTCTGGTTTGCTGTGGTACTTTGCTGTGTACTCCGTGGCATCATGTAACTGTGTAAATAAACTCATTTTCATACACACGACAAGCCGACTCCTGGCTGGTTCTCCTGGCGACGGTTGCACGCTTGCAGCCATGGCTGTGTCCCACTCCGGGGGCGGACACCCCATCCATCCAGCGGGAGATGACGGCGTTTAGCCACCCAGCGCCTTATCTCCTCCTGGCAGGGAAGCCTTGTCCTCTAATCTCAGAGAAGGCAGTGGGCCGTCCCCAGCCCGCAGACTGCAGGTTTGCTGGGTGAGGTCGCCCCCTAGTGGCCGGCCACCCACTCGCTGATTTGGAGAGGCACCGCTGGCTGCCGCTGGCTAACCCTCTGTCCTGGGCAGGCACAGGGCCTGGAGGCACCTTCGCCAGGATCCGCGTGCCTTTGACCTGGTCCTTAAAGACACGCAGGGCCCTCAGCAAGGCCGGCACTTCAGTGGCAGACGGGAGGCCACTTGGCTTCAGTGTGGGCAGTGGGCAGTGACTAGCAGTGTCGGCGGCAGCATGGCGAGGATGAAGGGGGGAGCTTAGAGACCCTGCACGCAGCCCTGGCAGTGGTCACCGCCTCCAGCCGGGGGCTGCAGCTCTTCTGCTCCTGGGCGCACCCCGGAACTCACGGTGTCGCCTGGGCCCGGGAGGGAGGGTCAGCAACAGAAAAAAACACCGGCCGCAGGGCACAGCTGCAGTCCCCTGGCCCAGCTGAAGCAGCGAGAGAATGCCCCTCCCCTGGCTCCAGCAGGGCGGACCCCAGGATGGAGGCAGCCAGGGCTGGGTGCACTGGGCTTGGGGTTGCCGTCTGGAGCTGTGGGTGAGTGCCCAAGAAGATGGGGGGGCCCTCTTCCGGGCGGGGCAGGCCAGAGAGAACCAGAGTTCTATTCTTCAGGGGGTCACTTAGTCCTGTGGGCAGCGCTGTGCACCCCGCAGAGAAAGCACTCGGGAGAGTCTCAGAGCTGTTCCCAGGGGGTTCCTGGTAAGACCACCTCCTCCCTGACCTGGGCTGTCAGCAGCAGGGCACCGTGGACATTGGCCAGGGCCTCTGGCATCCACACGCCTGCAGAGTGAACCTCGGATTCTTCCCTGCCCAGAGAGGAGCGCGCCGACCCCACAGCCCACGCGGCCTTTGGAGCCAGCCTGGACTCTGCTTCCTGCTTTAGGAGCCCAGAACCGCAGTCGTGGTCACCAGCTGTAGGCAGGAGCAGCCACAGACAAGGAAACTCACACTCGGGTTTCCCACTGTGGGCGGGGCGGGGCAGGGCTGGCCCGGGGTGGGGGCAGAGGCGGGAGGGAGCTGATCGCACCATCCAATTTTCTCACACTGGCAGGCCTCACAGATGTCGCAGCCTGGCTCCCTGGAGACCCCGCGGGCCCTCTGTGCACGCGCACATCGCAGCTGCAAGGTGCGTGGGAGCGACCTGTAGGCCTGCACCTCTGGTGATGGTCTCAGTGATGGTCTGCTTTGGGATTCAAGAGGAGCCAGGGTGGAGGGGGGAGGGGAGAGGGGAGAAGGGGTCCCTAGAGAAGCCCCCGGCCTGCTGGGAGCAGGAGAGGCCGTGCCCTCTGTGGTCTGCTCCCCTGCCTGCGCGCCAGTCAGCCTGAGTGTCCCCCCGCCTCCCTTCTCTCCCACCCCCTGGAGGGTGGGGGCTCTGCCGGCCCACACTGTGGTCAGTGACAGCAGTCACGGAAACAGACCCCAGCCACGTGCTCCACCTGTGGCTTCACTTTGTTCAGCCACCGCATCTGATGACTGTTCCGACGACATTTTTAAGATTTATTTATCTGAAAGGTAGTTACAGAGACAGAGAGCCTCCATCTGCTGGTTCACTCCCTAAATGGCCGCAACGGCCAGGGCAGGACCAGGCTAAAGCCAGGAACCCAGAACTTCATCCGGGTCTCCCACATGGGTGCAGAGGCCCAAGCACTTGAGCCATCTTCCTCTGCCTTCCCAGGTGCATCAGCAGGGAGCTGGAAGGGAAGTGGGGCAGCCAGGACTCGAACCAGCGCTCCCATGGGAAGTCGTGGGCCCGGCTGTCCCTGCCACGCTGCCACGCTGCCATGCCGCCCCCCAGCCAACAATGAAGCCGTTTTCCTTCAGTTAATCAAAGCCAGGATTTGCAAACACATCTGTGATTTCTCATCGGCCTTCGTCAGCTCCATTTCTGCGTGGTGAGGACCGCGGCCAGGGCCATAGGAGCCCGGGGGTGGGGGGAGGCCTTGGTGGCAGTATTCTGGTCATCAGGTGCCCCGCCCTGAGTGGCAGGCGGGGAGGGCACCTGAGGTCTCCCTGGGCCCGCGCTGCAGCCTGAGGCGCGGGGGAGGGAGAGGCGGTGTTTTCCTGGTTCAAAGCCGGCCCTTAGACGGTATTTGGCTTGAAGGGACAGCCTTGGAGGGGTCGCCCCCAGCGCCTGCACAGCACTGGTTCCGCCTCCTTTCTTTCTGAGCTTGCATTGCTTTGGGGGAGAGCGCTCCCACCCACACGTCACTGCCCCAGCGCTCTGGCCAGGAAGCGAATCCGAGTCTCCCACGTGGATGCGGGAGTCGGGTTACTTGAGCCATCGCCTGGGCCTCCCAAGAGCCAGAGCCAGAAGGTTGGGATGGGCTGGACCCATGTGGGACTCAGGCGCTGACCGACAGGAGGGAGGAGAGCCGCACTGGCTCCCTGGGCATCGGGCCAGGGCTGCACGTGTCCACAAGTTACCGCATTTGATCCTCACCACAGCCTTGGGAGCCCTGTGGGGAAGTTGAGACTCAGAGAGGACAAGGAGCTGGCCCAGGGCCGCACAGCCAGCCAGCGGCAAGGCTGAGACTCCGCCTGGGCCTGGGTGACCCGGAAGCCGCTGCACACGTCGGCGTCCGGCGGCTGTCTCTGTGCGGGTACGCATCCTGGGTGCACAGTCTCTGACTGTCACCGACCAGGGTAGCTGGGAGGCAGGGAATGTCGTAGGGGGAGAGGGGCGGGGCCAGGGGGCCGCCTCCTGGAGGGTGATGGGCAGTGATGGGGGAGCTCCCCTCTCAGGGTGCAAATCCAGCCCTCAATGCCCACCTGTTCACCCGCCTGGGCCTCCGAGGATCGCCTCTGGAGGCGGCATATAAATCTCTCGGCATAGAAACCTCTTGGCATCTTCCTCTTCTTGGTTATTTAATCTGCTTCCATTCCGCTCCCACCCTGTCATGCTTATCAAGGATGTAAAAGCCCCACCGCCTGTTCTGCACAGGACATCACCAAGAGGTGGAGACAGCGCCTGGGTTCCGGTCCTGGCCCTGGTCCCAGTTCTGGCTTCCTGCTAGCACGCACCCCGAGGGCAGCAGAGACGGCTGGGGCATCTGGGTTCCTGCAGCCCATGTGGGGACCAGGGTTGAGGTCCCGGCTGCTGGCTTTGGCCTGGCCCAAAGGGAAGGGACCTGGGAGCATTCTCTCTCTCTCTCTCTCTCTCTCTCTCGCCTTCCCAGTAAAAGGAGAGGCGTCACGTACCTGTAGCCTGCACCCTCCTGCCAAGGGGCCGATGTCAGCTTGCTCAGCGCTCTCAGGATCGCCTTGCTGCCTTCCGCACGTCATGGACGTGGCCCGTCTTCACGGCGGCCTCGCGCACTCCACGCCACAGTGGCGCGACCCACGTAAGTGCGAGTGGTGCCCTGCTCCACGCGCTCAGTCAGGTGCTCCCGCAGGTGGTGAGGGGTGAACCGGAAAGGAGCTGCCGGCGCCAGGGGACCTGAGGAAAGCCCATGACGGCTGCTCCTGGGCCGGGAGGCCGCAGGGTGGAGTTCTCCCAGCAACCCCAGGGGCAGGGCGGCTGGACGCCACGCCAGCGGCTGACACGGGCTGTCCCAGCATACGGGAAAGCTACGGTGAGTAAAACAGGGTGACACAGGGGCAAGGCCAGGGCAGGTCACGCACAGGCGGCCGTTTGGCCCAGAGCCTGTGTCCCACGTCGGAGTTCCTGGCTTCGGGACCCAGCTCTGACTCCCGCACCTGCCAGCGCAGGCCCTGGGGGGCAGTGGTGACGGCTTGAGTGCTCGGGTCCCCCCACCCACATGGGAGTCCTGGACTGAGTTCCCAGCTCACGGCTCTGCCCCAGCGCGACCCCGGCCGTCGTGGGCGTTTGGGGAGTGAACCAGTGGATCGGAGTGCTGGCCCTGTCACTATCTCTCTGCCTTTCAAACAAATACATAGCAATTTTAAAACATAAAAAAAACAAGGTCAAAGTGACACAATAGGTAACCTAGAAAATGAAGCCGGTATCTATAAAAACGGGAGGCGGGGTGGGCAGGGCCTCACGGCCGAGAAGAGCCGAAGTCCCATCCAGTAATCGCGGTGCAATCGGCTGTTTGGAAAATAATTAACCACACGCCGTAGGCCGGCAGAAATCCGAACAGATCAAAGAGCTGCCATCCACAAAAGAGAGAAAAGAATCGAGACTGAGTCTGTGTGTGATCTCTCGCTGAGCTAGAAATCAGCCATGCGCCAGGAAGGAGGTGACCGGTCAGTGTGACCACAGGGGACCAGCCTTGCTCCCCTACAACACCCACCAACACTCTCCCAACAACCGACTCGGGCTCAAAGTCCGGGGTCTGGGATGCCCAGCACCGAGGGACGGCTGAGAGCAGACACGTCACGGGGGCACGCAGACGCCGAACCTTCTAGAAATCGGAGAAGTGGAAAGCTAAGACAGCCGTCTGAATCCCGTTCACAGCTTTTCCTGATTATACCAAGGGTACTTCTCAAAGCTCACGAAACAGGAAATGAAAAGATAAGTCTATTTTGGTGCAAAAAAAAAAATTGATATCCATACCGAAGAAGGATCTTCAAGAAGTTCATGAAAAATTCATATAATGAAAAAACTGCTCAGATTTCAACATTTTTTACACTAACATAAACTTGTAATTGCATTTTCCATGAATTTTCTAAAGTGCCCTTGTTTAAAAAAATTTCATTTTTGTGGTAGAAATTTTTTTTTGAAGATTTTATTTATTTCTTTGAGAGGCAGAGTCACAGACAGAGGGAAAGAAAGAGAGAAGGGTCTTCTACCCTCTGGTTCACTCCCCAAATGGCCACAATGGCCGGAGCTGCGCCAATCCGAAGCCAGGAGCCAGGAGCTTCTTCCAGGTCTCCCATGCAGGTGCAGGGGCCCAAGCACTTGGGCCATCTTTCACTGCTTTCCCAGGCCACAGAAGAGAGCTGGATCGGAAGTGGAGCAGCCAGGACTCGAACCGCCGCCCATGTGGGATGCCGGCACCACAGGAGGAGGCTTAGCCCACTACACCACAGCGCCGGGCCCTAGAAATTTTTTAAAATGAAATTGAGCCCCTGATGCCGTCTAGAATGGCCAGCGTCAGGGTCTGCTGAGCCTCCAAGCGCCGCTTTCTCTGCCTTTCCCCCCCTTAGCAGTGCAGGCGGCCCCCGCGTCACACCTGGGCTCAGAGGCCCAGCGTGGTGGTTCAGCCTGTGTCAGTGCAGAGGAGCCCGGAGGAGAGGAGTGGCCAGCAGGGGCCGAGCCCAGCAGGGGCGGGCTGGAGAGCCGTCAGAGGGCCAGACCCGGCAGGGAGTTTGCACTGGACGGGCTCTGGGGACTCCCAGCCGCCTCTGCCCTGGGCCCAGTTACTCTGAGCTTGCCGGGCTGTGGAGCCAGGGTCCACCCGCACCCGCGTGTCTGTGGGCCCCTCTGAGGCATGGGCTCACCGGGGGCCTGCTGCCTTACACTCCCTTACCCGGCAGCCAGTGGTCACCTCCTGCAGTGGTAAATGTTCAAATACTGTCGGCTCCCGAGGACGGGGACGGGACTGTCGCTGGGCCGGGGGAGGGGCTCCATGAGCTGGGGCAGCGTGGGATCGGCTGCTCCTGCAGCTTCCCCGTCTCTCCTGGCTGAATGTGAGGAAGCAGGGTGACCAGTCCCTTCTCCCGCCACCCGTGGCAGTGCCGAGCAGGGGCGGGAACAGGCCCAGGCCCCTACACTGCCCTCCTCCCCACACGATGTACGGACATGCATGATTTGTTGTTTATTTGAGAGAGGCCAGGAGAGCCAGAGCTTCCATCCGCTGGGTCACTCCCCAGCTGCCCACAGCAGCCAGGGCTGGGCCAGGCTGGAGCCAGGCGCTCCATCCGGGTCTCCACGCAGGTGGCAGGAAGTACTTGAGCCACCAGTGCTGCCTCCCAGGGTGCGCGTTAGCAGGACTGGAATTGGAGGCGAGACTCATTCCCGGCAGCCTGGCGGGGGATGTGCGATGCAGGTGTCGCAGACCTCGGCTCAGCCGCCACCTGGTGCACAGTCGCCACGGCGCACTGGGGAGGTTGTGGGCAGCCAAGCTCGGTGATGAGCCGTGAGAGGGAGGGAGGGGAGGAGTGAGGACCCAGGCAGGGGCTCCAGCCTGGGGTGTTCTTTGGAGGCTCCAGAAGCAGCACCCCCGGCCCCCGCCCCTGGAGCTTGCTGTCATTCCGCGCTGTGTCTTGGCGTAGCAGAAGCCTGGACCACTGTCCTGTATTTTGGGGAAGTCATTAGCCTACTGCTGTGGAACGCTTTCATTGAATTAGACTGTTTGCGGACTGCAATCAGTGGCAATGTTGAGTGGGCCAGGGGGTGGGGGGCCCCCGCATCTGGCTGGCTCCTCGGGCTGGGTGTGGCCGTCTCTCCGGGGACCAAGGAAGCTCCAAGTCCCTGTGCCTCCCAAGAATTCCAGCCACCTTGGGGGCCGCCGCCGCCGAGACGCCCTAGCTCTGCGTGCACCCCGCAACAGGCAGTTACTGAAGCTAAGCAGCTGCCCAGAGAGGGGAGGGGACCCCTAAGGCCACGCAGCGTGACCGCCGCCCCATCGCATCACTGACCTGTCACAAATTCAGCTTGGCTCTTGGGACAGTGCCCTGAGCCAGGCCCTGGGCTGGGTGTGAGGGCAGATGTGGGTCCAAGGTCCTCCAGCAGCTGTGACACGGTGATGGCTGTGTCAGCCGGGTGACCGCAGGAGGCAGGGCGGGGGCCGAGGCGTCGCCTCTCGGACGTGAGGGGAGGAAGGGCAGTCTCGGGAGCCTTCTGAGAGTGGTGTCGTCGGCTTATTAATAATTTTAA
This sequence comes from Sylvilagus floridanus, assembly GCA_949820135.1. NCBI lineage: Eukaryota > Metazoa > Chordata > Mammalia > Lagomorpha > Leporidae > Sylvilagus > Sylvilagus floridanus. The sequence goes on from OX463239.1 coordinate 85,393,822, forward strand.
ATATTAACAATCTTGGTACGTGCCATGACAACAGGGTATGTTTTTTAAGGGCTTTATTCAGCGAGAGAAATGCAGAGGAGAGTGAGGGCTTTAATTAGGGAAGGAAGGGAGGTCTAGAAGCTACGTTGGGTCCAGCAGGCAGAGAGCAGGCCAGGAGCCAGGTGGAGCGATCGGATAGGCAATAAAGCAGAGAGTGGGTGGCCACAAGGCACAAGGGGAGGGCCCGCCATGGTCCAGGCCTTATCCACTTCCAAGGGCAGCGGTCACGTAGTCTGATTGGCAGGTGCGCATACAGGTGGGGGCGTGAGAGCACAGCGGGACCTGGTCTTCCAGCTCACAGATCTAATGGATTTTCTCCTGTCTACCTGCCTGTTTCAAGAGGACGTGTGGTTGGCCTGGGCTTTGAAGGCTGAACAGGAGTTCTCCCGGTGGGCAGAGGTGACAGAGGTGCGAAGCCGCGTTCACTCTGACCCGGTCTGGCAGGCCCTCAGGAGCCCCACAGCACCCTCGGGGGAGAAGGGCAGGAGCCCCAGGCCACAGCAGCAGAGCAGAGGGGACAGTGTGGGGCAGAGAGAGCAGGGCGAGACCCCCCCCCCCGCCCCAGCTCTCCCCAGAGTCCCCGCTGGGCTTCCTGGGACAGCAGAGAGGGGCCAGTGGAAACCCACGTGCTCCCCCTCCGTCTCAGTCCCACTCTGCCAAGGCCAGACAGCTCTGAGTCGCCCCACGCCTACCCTGCCAGCTCCAAATGAGGGCCCCACTCCCCATCCTGCCCCCTGGACTGCCCCCGCTGGACTTGGGGCCTCTCCCCACCCCATCCTGTCCCTCCCCCCATTCTCACTGCACATGCCTGGACTCGGGGCAGGGGGCTGGTATCATGCCCCACAGTGGCCCTGCTCACCCACCAACTCCTATGGGAGCCAAAGAGGAGGCCATGAACCGACACCCACAGCACGCGTGGCGGCCAGGAGACTGGGGGGGGGGGGTGCACAGCCGATCTGCTGTCTCCCATCCGCCAGACAGCAAAGCAGCGGGGTGCACTGTTCCCCAAGTGACAGGCTCCCCGCCCCTTCCCCTGCAGCCCAGGCCAGCTGCTGGCGCCAGATTAATGGCCACAATTAAAGCCAAACACCCTTGTGGCTGCCCTGTCCTTCCACACCTGCGAGCTCGGCCGGGAGATTTGTAATGACATCAGACAGCCTCTTAAGCACTGATGGTATCAGGACCCCAGGGACGCAGCCTGAGTTCCTAATCTCCCACAGAGCATCTGTCAGCCCTGGCACATGGCAATGTCATTCCTGCGGGCCAGCTGTCAGCCGCCTGCCCACCTTCTCCCCGGCCTGGGCTCCGGCCGCCCTGGCATCCCCAGGCACCCAAACCCGCTCACTGCGCCCCCGTGGCCCTGGCAGGGGCCACAGCAGTTCTACATGTCGGCCCTAGGAAGGGCTGCAGTGCAGGGATGCCGGGACGGCAGGTGCACCTCCCTGGGCTCCTCCCCTCTCGGGACTGCAGCGATCTGTCCTCACGTCGGAGCCCCATGGGAGTTCCCTCTCCATCATGCTTCCATCTGCAGTGCCCTCGGCACCAGCACAGCGACCCACATGCATGGCAGTCTCTCCCCCAGGAAGTCACCGACAGTGACAGAAGCGAAGCCAGGTCGGCCATGGAACGCCCTGCAGTACCCACACCTGCAGGCAGCGCTGGCCTGGTGTCGGAGGATGGGGACGGTGAGCTCGGCCAGCTGCCCACAGCTGGAGGCGCATTGGCAGGGATCTGGGCACAGGGTCGTGACCGTGGGAAGGGCACCTTTCACCCCTGAGCCACGCAACCTGTGACCAAAGATTGGCCTCTACCCGTGCTGGCTTGGAGGTTTTACCACCAGGGGAATGCAGCTCCGAGCCGGGGACACGGAAGACCCCACAGAGGAGGAGGAGACGCTGATGGGCAGCCCTGTGGCTCTCCGTGCCCAGAACGAGGTCGGAGTGGCTGTGGCTGGTGTAGACTCGGGCTGTCCAGTCCCACAGCCACCAGCCACCTGTGGCTACAACACAAAAATAAACGGAAATTAACCGAGATGAGCAGCCCGGTCCCCCAGTCACAGCCACACTGGAGTGAGCGGTACCCACAGGGGGCCGGGGCCTGCCACGCAGCGTACAGTAGGTACAGAATGTTCCCAGCACCGGCAGAGGAGGGAGTCACACGTATTTTAACGGATTTCTCTTGTTTGTCCCTTTGGATCCATCGTTGTAGTGACTCCGGCAGAGCGTTGAGGCGGGCTGGGGACAGAATTAGAGAGGGAATGGGCCTGAGCCAGCAGCCCCAGGCTGGAGTCGGTGAGAGGCCGGGAGGGGAAAGGGGAGGCTGTTCTCCGTGGGCGTGGGCGCCGTGAGCTGAGCTGCAGGGGCCTGGGCATGGTTGCTCAGCCGTCCCAGGGTGTGACTGTCCAGGCAGCCTGGACCTCTGCCTCACAGGGTCTAAATGTGGCAGAGACCGGAGCCCAGGGGACAGGCGTGTCTTCCTGGACAGTCAACAGGGAGAGAAACAGGAAGCATTAAAGATTTGAGGGCGGTGTCCAGATACAAAGTAGCTGTCGGGGCGGGCATTTGGCCGCTGGGCTGAAGTGTTGGTACACGAGAGCCTGGGTTCAGGTGCTGGCTCCGCTCCCCGATTCTGGCTTCCTGTTAATGAGCATCCTGGGAGCAACAGGTGACAGCTCAGGTCCTGCATCCCCGGGCCGCCAGCCCCTGAGCGGCAGCTTAGAAGGAGGCAAAGGACTAAGCCGCCCCCAAGAGCGGAAAGCAGAGCAGCTGTGCACTTATGCGCGGCTCTGCGGAGTCTTGGGTTTTCAGCAGGGCCCCAGCACCCCTGGGTGACACACGAGTCCGCCCCTCACCTCCACTGCCTGCCTTTGGGTCGCTGCTTGGCTGAGGTGGCTATTGAGCAGAGAGACAATTTAGCGCTTCCCCTGGCGAGGGTCACCAGCTTGCTGTGTTGCTGGGGAGAGTGGAGGAGGGGCTGGGCGCTGTGATGTGTTGCTGAAGCCACACGCACGGTGCAGGGTTGTCACGTTGGGCGAGCCCTCATCAGTGTCTGTGAGGGAGCTGGAAGGCGCCCAGCTGCTGGAGTTCGCCTGCGGTGAGGAGCGGCAATAAGCAGGCGGAATTGCCGGAGCTTGCTCACCAGGGCAACTCAGATGCATCCTGACATTGCTGCTGGCTCGCTCTGAGCGGCGCAATTGTGCAGTGAAACCCCTGCGTGCGCCGTCCTTGTGGATGAGCGCATGGGGGAGCCGTGCAGAGAACGCCTGCCGCCCCGGCTGTGTGTCCTGCGCTGGTTCACCCAGAGCTGCCACATCGGTCACTCCGGCACGTGATTCCGCACATCGGGATGGGTAAATCATCCAGCTTCACAGGGCTGGCGCTGTGGCGTAGTGGGTAAAGCCGCCGCCTGCAGTGCCAGCATCCCACGTGGGCGCTGGTTCAAGACCTGGCTGCTCCACTTCTGATCCAGCTCTCTGCTGTGGCCTGGAAAAGCAGCAGAAGATGGCCCAAGTCCTTGGGCTCCTGCACCTGGATGGGAGACCCAGAAGAAGCTCCTGGCTCCTGGCTTCAGATTGGCGCAACTCTGGCTGTTGTGGCCAATAGAGGGGTGAACCAGCAGATGGAAGACCTCTCCCTCTCCCCCCGCCTCGCTCTCTCTGCCTCTCCTCTCTCTGTATAACTCTTTCAAGTAAATAAATAAATCTTTTTAAAAAAAATCATCCAGTTTCACATGCAAAAATCTCACTGTCAGACTGCTATGATACTGTGGCCCTACCAATATGGGAATCCATTTTTAAGGGTGTTTTTATTTCTTTCTCAAAGACTGACAGAGACAGTAGGAGGGGGAAAGAGAGCTTCCGTCCTCTGGTTCACTCCCCCAAATGGTAACAACAGCCAGGCTGAAGCCAGGCTGATGCCAGGAGCCTGGAAGTCCATCTGAGTTGCCCACGTGGGTGCAGGGGCCCAGGTACTTGGGCCATCCTCCACTGCTTTCCCAGGCGCATTCGCGGGGAGCTGGATCGGAAGCAGAGCAGCCCGTGCTCGGTTAGGGGATGTGGCCTTGCAAGCAGTGGCCTAACCTGGGCCACCACACTGGTGCCTCAACTCACTCTGCACGGCTCCTAGAGAACCTGCAGGCACCTGCCCATTTCCAGCCGGGCGTCTTGCACAGTGAAGAGGACTTGCACCTGGCAGGGCCCTGTGAGAGAGGGGAAGAAGTTCCCACACGTCCACCGTGGCTTCTGCACCGGTCAGTGCCGACGCCTCCACCTGCGCCTGGTCTCCGGCCTGCAGCACCTGTCGCGATGGCGGACGGGTTGGCGAGGTGGGTGTTGGTCGATAGGAGTTCTGTGTCCCAGAAGCCAGTGCTAACCATCACGGCGATAATTTACTACGAAGTGATGTCATTTTGCAGCTGCAGAAAACATAAACATAGTCCACGAAGTCCAGGAAATGCACCCACGACTCAACTCCCCTTTGGACAGGTCCCTGCCACACCCGTGGCCATCCCGCACCATCCACGGGTAGAACCATGCCAGCCGAGTGGCAGCGTGCCTTAGCATTTCGTCACTGTGACACAGGCTGCTCAGGGAGGAGGTGTGTTTATGTGGGTTCATGGTTTTGAGGGTCACAGTCCGAGGCCAGGTGGACCCCGCTGGTTTGGCCACGTGGTGAGTCCACGGCGTGGCCGTGTGGAGCTTGTGTGTGAGCCAGGGAGCAGAGAGAGAACAGCTGGGCCCAGCCCTGCCATGAGAACCTCCTCCCAAGGGCACGCCCCCGCTGACCTAAGAACCTCCCACCAGGCCCCAGAATTGGATTAAGTGTCTGCTGGAAGTCTCATGGAAACGTGATGGCCCTGTAAGTGCTCATATTGTGAGGACCCTTCCCAGGACTTCGGGGAGGGGGGGGTGACCCCATCTGATTTTCATTGTTTGGTGCCAGTCGCTGCGAAGTCTGTCGACAATGAACCTCTTCTATGAGCTAGGTCAAGACCTCTCCTGTGTCTGCTTTTGCCTTGGCTAAGGGGGGAGGGGGCCGCTGGGAGGTCATGAAGCACACCACGGTACCACCCACCCCTCATCCCCCCAAATCCAGGCATTCCCAGTCCCACAGAGGAGAAGTGGGGGTCCAGGGAGGAGGTTCCCCTTGGCCAAGATCTCACAGCTGGCAAGAGGCAGAGCCCAGGTCTCTGTGATGTCCCAGCCTGGCCACGCTGCCTCGATCGCTGTCCCACATCCTGACAGGCTGGGGGTGGGGCACCTTTGTGGGCACTGCTCCCCCTCCCCCGCAGGAGAGCAGGCCTGGTGCCTCTAAGCACACAGGTGCACCCCCTTTCTGCTCAAGGAGGGTGATATTGTCACGTGATTCACAAATCCCAACAAAACAAAAAGGGGGAAAAAAAGCCTTGGAAAGTCTGCCCCACCCCTGGCTCCATGCACCCAGGACATCACCCAGTTTGTTTTTGGTGTGTCCTTTTTATTTATTTTTTTTTTTTTTAGATTTATTTATTTGAAAGGCAGAGTGATGGGGTGGGGAGAGTGAGGGAGACACAGAGAGATCTTCCATTTGCTGGTTCACTCCCCAGTGCCTGCAATGGCTGAAGCCAGGAGCCGAGAGCTCCATCCGGGTCTCCCACGTGGGTGGCAGGGGCCCGAGCACTTGGGCCTCTGTGGCTGCCTTCCCAACACACTAACAGGGAGCTGGATCCAAAGCGGAGCAGCCGGGGTTCCAGCCAGCCTTCCGGGAGGCCAGCATTGCATCACAGTAGTGGCCCATTTCCCAGCATTCCTTGATGCGGATCGGAGCGAATCCCGATGCCTCCTCGCCCCAGAGCAGCGTCTGTTCCCTGCAATGCACGCACGCGCTCGCTCGCTCTCTCGCGCTCTGCCTCGCTTTTCTCACTTGGGAGCTCTTTGCTAGCGTGAAACGATGCATTTGAGATTCGCATGACGTCCTGGACTCCCACACCATCCACTAAGGGCCATGTCTGATGGGAAGTGTCCGCATTTCCAAAACGTCAAAAGGCTTCTTTCCCTGCAGGAGGTGGGGCTGGGAGATGAAGGCAGGAGAGAGGAGAGAGAGAGAGAGAGAGAGAGAGAGAGAGAGAGAGAGAGAGAGAGAGAGAGAGAGAGAGAGAGGCTGGTGCATGCACAGACAGGGGCCTGCCTACCCCTTGGGCTGAGAACCAGAGACAGAGCAGGGTCTCCACTGTGTGAACCCCGCATGTGCGGGGAGCCGGGGGCATAGCTGGAGACTGTCTCTCTGGTCACTTGGCGTGAGACCAAAGCAGCCCTGGCAGGGGAGGCTCCTGGGCTCTCTGGGGGCAGGAGCTGGGAGAGGACTTGTCCATCGGTGCCCGCAGGAGCCGGGAAGCGCCTGGCCGGGGCGGGCAGGCCATCACCTGCCCACTGGCCTCTGCGTCTTGCTTCATGGGTCTTCCCAGATCAGCCTCTCAAGAAGCTCAAATCGCTCAGCTCCTCGTCCCCTTGGCCGGCAATCTCTCCGCCCGCCCGCCCGCCCGCTGAGCCGGTGGCTGTGAGAGCTGAGAGCCAGCAGCTCCCCCCGCCCTCGCCGCGTGTCCCCACACCCCCGGCTCCCCAGGGCCCTCAGTCAGGCAGCCCACCCCGGGCCACCTCCCTTCCCGCACCAGCTAACGGCCATGTGGGGAGAGGTCCCCACCCTCTGCCTCCGTCTCTGAGCTCAATCGGCTTCCCTGGCCCTGGGGGTCCCTTACACACCCACCCCTCCTCCATGCCCCCCCTTGGGTCCTCTGGGACCCCCTTGTTTCTGTTCCTGTTCCCACCTCACCTGCCTGAGTCACTTCTCTGACCTCCCTCTCCCCCTCGCCCCGACATTTCCCTACTGGCACCCCCTCCTTTAAGGAACCTGCACCCCGCCTTTATTGTCCCAGCTCCAGGGCCACTAACCAGGGCCCCGCCCTCTTCCCACAGGGATTTCTGCTGTGTTGAGCTGGATGGAGCTCAGCATCTCAGCAAGCAAGCATTCCATGGGAGTCATGCCCCTGCCTCCGCATCGGATCAGCAAGCGCTGAGAACCCTTCAGTCAGTAAGCACTGCTCCCTGTGGCTTCCTGTCTGGGGGTCCTGGGCTGGGCCCGGGGACACCCTCTCTGCCCGCAGGGGTCCCCCAGTGTGCGGGGAGGACAGTCACCTTCAATGGTGGTTTGAGACCAATTCCTCCCTCTTTCTCTCTCAGATTTAGTTATTTATTTGAAAGGCAGAGTTACAGAGAGAGAGACAGACAGACAGACATCTTCCATCCACTGGTTCATTCCCTCGAATGGTCACAACAGCCAGGACTAGGCCAGGCCAAAGCCAGGGGCCAGGAAGTCCATCTGGGTCTCCCACGTGGGTGGCCAAAGGACTTCAGCCACCACGTGTCACCAGTGGGACACGTGGAAGTGGAGCCACAGCTTGGGCGCAGGCACTGTGACGGGAGGTGCAGGCGGCCCTGCCCTGCGGAGCTGCCACATGCCTGTCTGTGCGGGCCCGGGCTGGCTTTCCCTTACGTCGCCGCCATCCTCACGGACACCTTGCAGGTTACGCATCATCAGCCCACTTTACAGATGAGAAAGCTGAGGCCGGGGCGGCATCTGGGGCAGCAGCGCGCGAGCACCATGTCCGTGCCCGGCTCCGGCTTCCTGTGGAGGCAGCAGTCATGGCCCAGTCCTGGGGTCCCTGCCCCCCATGTAGGAGACCCGGATGGGGTTCTGGGCTCCTGGCTTCAGCCTGACTCAACTCTGGCTGTTGTGGGCATTTGGAGAGTGAACCAAGAGATGGGAGAGATGGGAGAGCACGCTCGCTCGCTCTCTCTCTCTCTCTCTCTCTCTCTCTGCCTTTCAAATTATTAATTAATAATAGTACTGAATCCCAGAGAAGCTGGGCGACTTGCATAAGGTCACACAGGAAATGCAGGGCCTGGATTTGACTCGGATGGGCTGACCCCGACGCCCAGTCCCATCCAGACAGGGACCTCCTGGCACCGATGACAGGAAAGGTCAGCTTCTGCCTCTCTGTGCCCCCAGAGCGGGGCTCACAGCGTGGCGGAGAGCACCTGGCAGCCTAGGGCTGGCGGCGAGGGCAGGCACCCGTGCAGGAGGCACCGCTGGCCGAGGACAGCAGGGCTGGGGGGGGGGGAACCTGGGACTGTCCTCGCCTGCCCAGAGCACCAGCCGCTTCCTGGGGCGGGTGGGGGGAGGCCTTAGTAGCAGCACTCTGCTCCAGGGTGAGCGCCAGCTCACGTGGCTTGATCCACAAGCCTTGACCGAGGCCCTGCCCGGGCACTGCCCACAGGAAAGGAGCTGTGGGAGAGTCAGTTCCTCCTCCAGAGACACCCTCAGCACCGCCCGTCACGAGGCCTGTGGGCAGTGGTCTATGAGGGAGCCTGGGGGGCCCACGGAAGGGGATTTCACCCAGCGTGGGGGGGCATTCAAGCCCAACCCTGCAGGGAAAGGGGGTGAGCGGGCACCCAGTGCCAAGTGTGCATTGTGGGCAGAGGCTGGAAGGGGGCGAGGACGGGGCAGTCTTGGGCAACTGGAAGTATTTGGCTATGACCAGGGAACGCTGGGGAACTGGATCTCGCTTCACAGACCATGAACATGACGAAGGCTGTCAAGGCGAGGGCCAGGCATGGCCAGAGTCGGACTTCAGGAAGGTTACTCTGGGAGATGGCCCGTTCGGAGTGGCCTCTGGAGGGCAGCCCCGACTCCAGGCCTGTGCACTGCTCGCAACATGCAAGACAGTTCCGAAACTCAGCGCCGACAGCCGAAAGCCGCAGCCCCCGGAAGGCAGAACAGCCGCTCGCCCAGGATCCACCCAGGAAACACAGCAGCGCACTCCTGGAAATCGAGGCAGAAGGCCCTGGGGCCCGCGCTGTGGCATAGCAGGTTACACACCACCGGCGCCCCACATGGGCGCTCCACCTCCAGCCCTGGCCGCTGTGGCCATTTGAGGAGTAAACCAGAGAATGAAAACTCGCTCTCTCGCTCGTGCGTTCTCTCTCTCTCTCTCTCTCTCTCTCTTTCTGTAACACTGCCTTTCAAGTAAATAAATAAATCTTGAGTCTCTTCTTATCCACATTGCATGTCCACCTCCCAGCTTCAGCCTGGCCAAACCCCAGCTGTTACAGGCATTGGGGGGATGAATCAGAGGATGGGAGCGCTCGCTCTCTCTCTCTCTCTCTCTCCCCTCTGCCTTTCAAATAAATAAGTAAATAAGTCACTGAGGTTTATTTTCAGGAGAGGATGTTTAGCCTCGCAGCTAAGACTCACGTGTCCCACACTGAAATGTCTGGGTTCAGTTCCCAGCTCTGGCTCCTCATCCAGCTTCCGGTCAATGCAGGGCCCTGGCAGGCAGCAGGGAGCAGTGACGGCTCAGTGCTTGGGGCCTTGCCAGCCACGCAGGGGGCCTAGATGGCGCTCCCAGCTCCTGACTTTGGCCTGGCCCTTGCGGGCATTGGGGGAATAAGCCAGCAGGTGGGCGCTCTGTCTCTGCCTCTCAATAAATAGAAGGTAAGTTTATTTGGGCGCAATATATTTAGAAATGCATGCACGTGCTTCTCATGGCGTGCATTTTCCACGGACTTTGTGAAGACACTGCATGGGACTTCATTAGGAGAAGTTGAGAAACGGCTATCAGCTGACCTTCGCGTGGCCAGTGGCTCATCCTGGGAGGCAGACTGTGCGTGGGAGCTCTCTGTCTCTCCAAGAAATCAACTTAGAAAAAGATTGTTTATATGAAAGACAGAGTTAGAGAGAGAGAGAGAGATTCCATCTACTAATTCGCTCTCCAAATGGCTGCAACAGCTAGGGCTAGGCCAGGCCGAAGCCAGGAGCCTGGAGCTCCAGCTGAGTGCAGGGGCCCAAGCACTTGGACCGTCTGCCACTGCTTTCCCAGGCCATCAGCAGGCAGCTGGATCAGAAGTGGAGCAGCTGGGACTCGAACCTGTGCTCATGGGGGATGCCGGTGTCAAACAGTGGCTTAACCCTCTGCGCCACAACAGCGGCCCCTCCAAAGAGTAAGAAGCATCCTAACAGGTGGTACTCTATGCGATAGCCATTGTTCTTATCACCCACCCCATGTGGAAGATAATACCCCCAAAAAACCAGAGGGGGAAGACAAGGCCACCACCGCTGATGCCACCTGTTTGAGGTCCCCTGTGGGGGCCACGGCGAGAGTCAGCTGTTGGTGGGTCGGTGCCAGGACCCCCCACCCCCGTTTCCTGGAAAACTGGTGCTGGAGCTGCCCCACTTGCTTCGTGGTTCCTGTGGCTTCTCTGCTATGTTGGAGGACCCTGGAGAGGGAAGTGCCGGCGCTGCTGCAGGCGGCCACAGAGGCACGGTGCCAGGTGCAACCATCCCCGGGGCCGGTGACGTCCTGCACGGTGAGCCTCCGCGTCCTCACAGCCCGGAGCGCAGCCAGGCGTCTTCACGGCACAGGAGAACTCGCCATACCAGCGGAGCGTCCGCCACCCCGGCGCCTCCTCACGTCTTCGAGGGATTTGGCGTAATCAACGTAATATCAGCCACGTAAAAACGCCAAGAAAAGTTGTTAGGAACAGCCGGTTATCAGCGATGGTTACGTCTGGGAGGCCGTTCAAAAACTGTAGCTGTTTCTTCTTGTAGTTTCAGATTTTCTGTAATGAATACTCAGAGTCGCCCCCTTTTAAACCAGACAGCACTTTTTTTTTTTTTTTTTTTTTTTTTTTTTACAGGCAGAGTGGACAGTGAGTGAGAGAGAGACAGAGAGAAAGGTCTTCCTTTTGCCGTTGGTTCACCCTCCAATGACCGCCGCAGTCGGCGCGCTGCAGCCGGCGCACCGCGCTCGTCCGATGGCAGGAGCCAGGAGCCAGGTGCTTTTCCTGGTCTCCCCATGGGGTGCAGGGCCCAAGCACTTGGGCCATCCTCCACTGCACTCCCGGGCCACAGCAGAGGGCTGGCCTGGAAGAGGGGCAACCGGGACAGAATCCGGCGCCCCAACCGGGACTAGAACCCGGTGTGCCGGCGCCGCAAGGCGGAGGATTAGCCTGTTGAGCCACGGCGCCGGCCCAGACAGCACATTTTTTTAAAAAAGATTTATTTATTTATTTATTTATTGGAAAGGCACAATTACAGAGAGTGAGGGAGAGAGAGAGAGGTCTTCCATCTGCTGGAAGGTAGAAGATGGGCCCCTGCACCCGCGTGGGAGACCCAGAAGAAGCTCCTGGCTCCCGGCTTCAGGTCGGCGCAGCTCCAGCCGTTGTGGCCATGTGGGGAGTGAACCAGTGGATGGAAGACCTCTCTCTGTCTCTCCCTCTCTGTAACTCTGTGTTTCAAATAAAATACATCTTTAAAAATTCAGCTTAGGGCACATGAGTTTTTCTATAATAATTACGATTATATTAAGTGTGGGGGGGAGGCGGGAGACGTTAAGTCATCTTTCTTCTGTGTATCAGAGCAGAGCTTTGATTTTCTCCTTTCTGCTTCTTGGAACTGCCCAGGTTTTCTGTTGTGATCATTGTGTGATCAGGATTCTCGACCGCAAACAGCAGAAGGGAGCTCTGGCTGCCTGAGCAGAAGAGGGTTTACGGTAAGACCCCCGGGCTGTGCCCACGCCTTCGGGAGTGCTGGGAATGGAGGGCGGGTTAGCAGGAGAGGGCCCAGGTGGTCGCGATGCCTGGGCGCATCCTCCCTGCAGTCCCTGTGTCTCTATCTGCCTCGCCACGGCTTCGGCGTGGAGTGAGGACCCGCTGGGCTCCGGCCTGGGCTTCCCCCACATTCGGACGCTGGGATTTCTTCCTAAAAGGTAGGGACAGGCCGGACTGTGTTAATGCCATGGCCTGAGACGCTGGCATCCCACAGGGGCACCGGTTTGAGACCCGGCTGCTGCACTTCCGATCCAGCTCTCTGTTGTGGCCTGGGAAAGCAGTAGAAGATGGCCCAAGTCCTTGGGCCCCTGCACCCACGTGGGAGACCTAGAAGAAGCTCCTGGCTTTGGCCTCGCCCAATTCTGGCCATTGCCACCATCTAGAGAGTGAACCAGCAGATGGAAAATCTCTCCCTCTCTCTCTCTCTGTCTCTGTCTCCCTAATGCTGCCTTTCAAATACATAAAAAATAAATCTTACAAACAAAAGTAACTGATTCCCTGAGGCACACCCCCAGAACCGGATGGAGTTTGTGGGGCTCAGAGGCCACAAGCTGAACACGCACTTCTCGGTCCCAACTTCAGTCTGTAAGAACCCTCACCCCAACTCCTTGGGGAGCCCGGGAATGAAGCCGTAGCCACCGGCTGTGTGCTCTGCAATAAACATCGCCCCCACCCCACGTGTCAGGGATCGGGCAGTGGACCCAGCGCTGGGGTTCTGCGGCAACCCCTCCAGCCAGCCTGGGGGCTTGTGCAGCAGAGGGGGGATGAGGATGGGGGGTGCACGGGAGACGGACACGCAGCCACACCCCGGAGCCAGGCTTCTAACCCGGACATGCATGGCAAGAACAGCTCACCGCACACTTCAGCCGGGTCTGCGCAGAGCCGGGGCTCACCACGCGACTTCACTGAGCCCCTCTCTGGCCTCCCGCAGGCCGGGGTCTCCAGGTCCCCGTCCCACAGCTCAGGTCATGCCCTGCCTTGGGCCTTGCCAGTGCTCTGCCCGCCGCTGGGCCCTCTTCCTCCCAGGCACCCCCTGGTCTGAGTCCTGGCTTCAGGCAGGTTTCCTGGGGCTGCTGTCCTCAGCGAGGGCGCCCCTCTGCTCTGCTGCGTGTCCCATGCCGGCTTCCTGGGGGGCCCCTCTGCTGCGTGTCCCATGCCCCCTTCCTGGGGGGCCCCTCTGCTGCGTGTCCCACACCCCCTTCCTGGGGGGCCCCTCTGCTGCATGTCCCACACCTCCTTCCTGGGGGCCCCTCTGCTGCGTGTCCCACACCCGCTTCCTGGGGCGCCCCTCTGCTGGGTGTCCCACACCCGCTTCCTGGGGCGCCCCTCTGCTGGGTGTCCCACACCTGCTTCCTGGGGCGCCCCTCTGCTGCATGTCCCACACCCCCTTCCTGGGGGGCCCTCTGCTGTGTGTCCCACGCCCCCTTCCTGGGGGGCCCCTCTGCTGCGTGTCCCATGCCCCCTTCCTGGGGGCCCCTCTGCTGCGTGTCCCACACCCGCTTCCTGGGGGGGCCCTCTGCTGCGTGTCCCATGCCCACTTCCTGGGGGGCCCCTCTGCTGCGTGTCCCACACCTGCTTCCTGGGGGGGCCCCTCTGCTGCGTGTCCCACACCCGCTTCCTGGGCCAGGACAGAGGCTCAGCAGGAGGCAGGACTGGCCTTGCCGGGGCAGAAAGGCACGGGGTGGGGGCAAGGCTTGTGGGGCTTGGGTGCTGGAGAAGGGGCTGCTTGGTGCCCAGGAACAGGAAGCAGAGAAGAGCAGAAAGACTGTGGGAGAGGGAGGTGGGCAAGGGCAATCAAGGGGTGGCTTCCGGGGCCCAGCCAGGGATGAGCCCAGAATGGCTAGTTACTGTTGGGACGTGGCTGGGAGTGTCACCTCTGCATGGACCCAGCCCCAGTGACCCTCTAGGTGAAACGCAGCTGACAGCACCTTCCTTGGAAGGCTAGGGTGGGGGTGGCGTGGGGGAAGCCGCCCAACAGTCGCTGTGATCGGCCCTGGAGGGGGAAGAGTGTGCAGTGTGCACGCAAGAAGAGTCTGTAACCGCGGTCACTCTCGGTCCAAAACGCACTGCCCTGGAGCAGCCCTGAGCTGACACCCAGGCGACCAGCTCTGGCTCCTCCCTGCCTGCCCGGCCAGCCCAGCAGCCGCTTCTCCACTCCCTGGCGACCCCGACAATCAGGTTTCCATAAACACCTGCCCTCTCCCGGACGGGCGGGAAGACCTCCGCGTGGAGAAACCAGTAGTGTCGCCAACCCGCCCAGCTCGGAGGCGTCTATACAGCCGGCCCAGTAAACGCCCCTCACTAGCAGGGCAGTGGGTTTGGACCACCGGAACCTCCCAAGGGCGGCCAGAGGCCGAGAGAGGCGCCTCCTTTAAGAGGCGTGGCCTCGCTGCGGCCCCACGCGCGGACGATTGGCTGGAGCGGCCGTCGCGGTCGCGGGGGCGGGACGTGGTTGCCAGGGAGCCGCGCGGGGTGCGGGCAGCTGCGGCTGCGCGGAGGAGCGCGTTGCCTGCTGGGCCGGGGCTGCGCGACGGCGCCGGGGCTTCGGGGAGCGGCTCGCAGGCCGCGCGGTTCCCAGCGGAGAGGCGCCGCCGCCATTGCCGCCGCGGGCCGCCGGCGCCATGGGCCAGTGCGGCATCACGTCGTCCAAGACCGTGCTGGTCTTCCTCAACCTCATCTTCTGGGTGAGCGGGGCCGAGGGAGGCCGTGGGGCGGGGGGCTCCGGAGGCCGGGCTGGGGGTCCCGACGCGGGCGCGGGCGTGGGGGCGCTGGCGGGGGTCCCGACGCCGGCGCGGGGGCGCTGGCGGGGGGCTCCGGAGGCCGGGCTGGGGGTCCCGACGCGGGCGTGGGGGCGCGGGCGGTGGAGCCGGGAGGCGCCGGCCGCGGCCTCCGCGCGCGGGCCCTCGCCAGGGCTCGGCGTCCGCAGCCCGGGCCCTGCCCCGGGGCGGCCTTTGTCGGGGGAGCGGGCTGCGAAGCCGGATCCCCCCACCCCGACCCCCCCGGGGCGGCCGGCCTGGGCTTCTGCACTCGGGCGCTGAGACCCGGGGGGCTCCGCGGCGCCCATCCGGTCTCCGCCCGGGGACTCGCCCTCCAGCGCCGTCGGACTTTGCCCCCGGGGTGCAGCTTGCGGGCTTTCCCTGGCCGAGCTGCCGCGGTGGGCCGGGCCCCCTTCCCCTGGTGCTGCGCCTGGAGCCCCCCGGCCCGCCTGCCCGGCCTCTCGGCTCGCCCTCTCCTAACCCCGCTCCGGCGGACCGCAGTTCCCGCCCCGACGCACCGTGCACCGCCTGCGTTGGGGGGCGCGCTTCGTGGTGCGAAGGGGGCAGCTCTGCCTGGGGCTGGACGGGGTCTCTGCTCAGAATCACCCACGCGGGTCTTCTTTTGCAGTGACAGCCGTGTTGTTCGTCTTGACTTTGATGTACAGACCCCCTCCCCCTTACATTTATTTGAAAGTTAAAGTTACAGTGAGAGAGAGGGAGGGAGGGAGGGAGGGAGGTCTTCCATCCACTGGTTCACCCCCCCAGATGGCCGCAACTGCCCGGGCTGGGCTGATCAGGAGCCAGGAGTCCATCCAGGTCTCCTACGTGGGTGCAGGGGCCCAAGCTCTTGGGCCATCGTCTGCTGCTCTCTCCCAGGTGGGTTAGCGGGGAGCTGGATCAGAAGTGGAGCAGGGCCGGCGCTGTGGTGTAGCAGGTTAATCCTCTGCCCGCAGTGCCGGCATCCCATAGGGGCGCTGGTTCTAGTCCCGGCTGCTCCACTTCCGATCCAGCTCTCTGCTGTGGCTTGGGAAAGCAGCAGAAGATGGCCCACGTCCTTGGGCCCCTGCACCTGCGTGGAAGACCCAGAGGAAGCTCCTGGCTCCTGGCTTTGGATTGGCGCAGCTCTGGCTGTTGTGGCCAATAGAGGGGTGAACCAGCAGATGGAAGACCTCTCTCTCTGTAACTCTACCTCTCAAAAAATTAATAAAAATATTAAAAAGAAGAAGTGGAGCAGCTGGGACCGGAACCAGTGCTCATATGGGATGCTGGTGTAGCAGGCTGCGGTTTAACCCGCTGAGCCACAGCACCGGCCCCTGGTTTTCAAAAATATGTGTTAGGTGAGATCTAGGATGGTGTAACGCAGGGACTGGAATTGTTTACATAACAAAGCCTTGGAAGTACGGGAACAGTCTGTTTGATCACTGTTTCGTGTCAGTTAATTCCCGAATCTTTGGGAATCTAAGTGTGTGTGCCAGAATCGTGCCAGTGGGGAGACTGTGTTGAACTCCTGCCCAGGCTGAAGCCACAGCGGCTGGTACAAACACCCTCTATCTGAGTTCGAGGGGTGTGCATGGGGTGGTGAGACTTTATGAGCTGTGATGAGGAAGTTAAGCGCATATCAGTCGCGGCATAGTGCCTCGAAACTGATGAGGAATGGGATTTGCTTTTAGAGCTTTTAAAAGGTAATTGCTAGGCAGAGACAGGCAGGAATCTTCCATCCGCTGGTTTACTCTCCCGATGCCAGCAGCAGCCAAAGCCAGGAACCTGGGGCGTCTGGGTCTCCCAGTGCGTGGCGGGGACCCGAGGACTCGAGCTGCCTCCGGGCCGGGACTTGAATCCAGGCGTCTCGGCTGCTGTCGAGCCCCCAGCGTGTCTGAGCCCTGGAGTTCTTTGTGCCTCTCCTGACAGGTTGTTAGTCAGTGGCCTCAGCTGGGCTCCCCGCGTGCCGGCGTTTCCCATGGGGCGTCCTCACACAGCCCTGACTGGTGGGCGCGGTACAGCGTTCTTCCAACCCCACTATGCAGGATTTAATTTTCCCTAATAATTCTTAAAATAAATTTTTAGGGTAAACAAACTTCTTGAGTTTCTTATACACAGTGGTGCTTCCCACCGTGCGCCCCCTCCTCCCTCCTCCTACCCGTTTTCACAGCCGTCTACTTTCAGTTTACTAGGTGCTCTGAGATTACCTTACACTGAGAAAGAGCTCAGCGCTCAGTGAGGAGCAGCACACCCGCCCTCAGCAGCAGGGACCGCCCGTCTGAGGACGTCCGGGCGAGGACGCCAGCGTTGGCCGAATGGAAGTTGCACACCCAAGAGTGGCGGAGCCTGCGTTCAGACCCAGGGGTCCCGTGCCCCACAGCAGGGTGCGCCATGCAAGGGTTTGGAAAGAGGAGGGGCCTTGTTGGGCTGCGTTGGAGGCAGTTTTTGCTAAGACCCAGATTTTAATGTTTGGAAACTCTGCTGGGGCTGCTGTGTGGCAGGCCAGGTGAAGCCACCGCCTGCAGTGCCGGCATCCCACACGGGCGCTCGTTTGACCCTGCTGCTCCACTGCTGATGGCCTGGGAAAAGCAATGGAAGATGGCCCAAGGGCTTGGGCCCTGCCACCCGTGTGAGAGACCCGGGTGAAGCTCCTGGCTTCTGCCTGACCCAGCACGGCCATTGTGGCCACCTGGAGAGTGAACCAGTGGACAGAGAATTTCTGTGTCTCCCCCTCTGTCTGTAACTGTTTCAAAGTAAAATAAATGAAAAATAATGTAGCATTTCAGGTGATTTTTTAACAGAGAAACTATAGCAGCATTTAAACAGTACTTTTAAAAAAGTCTTACTTATATGAACGAGTTAGGAGAGACAGATCTTCCACCTGCAGGTTCACTCCCCAAGTGGCCACAATGACCGGAGCTGGGCCAGGCTAAAGCCAGGAGCCTGGAGCTTCTTCCGGGTCTCCTACTTGGGTGACAAGGCCCAAGGGCTTGGGCTATCTTTGGCTTTCCCAGGCACATTCACAGGGAGCTGCATCAGAAGTGGAGCAGTCGGTGCTTGAACCAGCGCCCATATGGGATGCCGATGCTGCAGATTGTGGCTTTAACCCTCTGCGCCTTAGCGCCAGCCCCTAACCTATAATTTGTCTGTCTGAGAAATCAAATCCTGGGAAAGCGCTTGGCCTAGCAGTTACTGCACAGGTTAACTTTCCCAGGTCCCACGTCAGTGCGTGGGTTGTGTTCCCAGCCCTGCTAATCCACAGCCTGGGAGGCGGCAGCTGATGGCTCAACTAGTTGGGTTCCCGACCCACGTGGCAGACCTGGCTGGAGTCCCGGCTTCTGGCTTAGGCCTTTGCAGGCGGTTGAGGAGCAGATCAGGAGATGGACATGCTGTCTCTTCTCTCTCAAAAAAAATTTTTTTTTTAAAAATGAGGAAATACCACAAAAATGAACAGGTTCTCCCTGGGATTTGTAATCTGTTCCTGGGTTAGCACCTTATACAGCACCCTTCCCCTTTGATGTGTGAGTAGAAGGATGGGCCTTCTCTCTGCCGAGCAGGTCCAGTTCCTATAGGTGCCCTGGGCGGCTCTAGTGGGTAGCGACAGCTCTGTTGCCTGCGCTCCGCTGTAGCTGTGGTGGCTGGTTGTTGCTAAGTGTTAGAGCTGAACTGCTTGGGCAGGATCTTCAAAGTGCACTGGCCCAGCTGGGTGAGCTGTGCTGTGGAAATAGACGTCGTGTGCACTCAATGAGCTGACGTCTGCAGGACTTACTGTGGATGTGGTGAGGAGTTGAGGACGACACAGTGTGACGCTGTGCCTGTGGCAAGGGGAGGAACCGTTTCTGAAATCCCGCAGTTTCCTAATGGAAATGGAGAATTGCCCACCGCGTTTCAGAATGCTCGGCTTGTAGCGTGGAAGATCGTTTTGCACGCGTGAGAGCACGTGTCTAGCAGATCTCTGCTGCTAGGTAGTGATGTAGCTGTAGGCCCAGTGTGTCGGGGCTAGGCCTGCCTAGCGCTGCACCCCCAGCCCGGGGCTTCCTCGCCGGGGTTGGGAGTGAGGTTGGAAGACTAGAGTATAGAGCAGTAGACAGTCGTTAGCTTATCCTATAAATTACACCTGTGTCCAGTGCCACACAGAACTCTTGATGTTATACATCTGGTCTGACCCAGGAGGCTTATCTAGAACTAATTTAAATCCGTCCAGTAGGAGCTTTTCATTCTGGCGAGGTGATGGAACAGTTAAGTGCATGTCGCACTGGTTTCCTCTGCTGTTTGTAGGCTGCTGGAAAAGCCGGTTGGCTCCTATTGACTTGGTTCATGCGCTGCGGTACAGGGGCTGCGCGGGGAAGCCTTGTGGTGCTGGGGGAATTCCAGGCTCACCTGTTAGGTCCCTGTTGCCCATCTGTTGTGGGAGACGATGGCAGCGCTGAAAGTCCTGGGGGCTGGCGGGGGAGGGGCTGCTACCAGGCCCAACTCCTGGGTAAATGCGGGGGCGGGGGGAAAGGTGGGAATGTGCAGTTCACTGCTCACTGCTGCGCAGGTGAAGTGTCGGGCAGATGGACGGACCCTCTCCTACTTCCTCCTGTGGATGTGTGTGATTCCTGCTTCCTTAGATGGGTCTGCCATGGCCTGTGGGCTCGTGTTGCCTAGGTTGCTGATGAATGTGGCGCCGAGCCCAGTGAAGACCCCTTCTCAGGGAACTTGGTGGTGGAGTACGTCCAAGGGGGTGACCTCTGACCTCTGCCCTGAGCGTGAGGAGGGAGCCAGTGCGGGAGATTGGCTTCAAGACCGAGGGGTGGGCAAGAGGCCTGTTGGCGTTACCGACAGAAGGGGGTACCTTCTTGCGCTCAAAGAAAGTGGTGTAAGGAAGAGTTGCCGGTCTTGCAGTTTCCCAGCTCCTCCTGCTGCTGAGCTGGGAACATGGAGGTCCTTTGATCCGGAACCCTCCTCTGAACCCTGCAGGTCCTCCCGGCCTCCTGTATTTCTCTGTCCGGAGGGGCTCCTCTGACAAAGAACGCGCCTTCAGCTAACAGCTTTTTTCCTTATGTTTTCGGTTCACCGGAAGAAAAGCTGGCTTTGTTGGGAAGGAAGTCATGGAACATAATAGGGCGTGTCTTTCTGAGATGGTCGTTGCAGTTAGGAAAATGACTGTTCCCAGTCTTCCACACTCCTAGTCCCTGGTCCCGCTGACCAGGCGCCCGAGGCCCGAGGGGTCATTTAACCCTTGGAATCGGCAGCGAGCTCTCTGTAACTCAAGGAATAGGTTGAAATGAGCGTTGCAGATTTATCCTGCCTCGGAACGTCTCAGTGAATTTTATTCCATTAGATCTGTTCAGGTTAGGTCTTTTTGCCGAAAATGTTTTCATAATATTTGTTCTCGTGCCAGCCAAGTGCGCCCTGGAATCAGGCACCCAGTGAGCGGCTGCCGTGCTGTGAGGGCACAGGGAGGGCCGCTCCGCTGAGCGACTTCCTCGCGGGCTCCTCCTGGACACTCCTGTCCTGAACAGGCTCGGGTCTCCTCTCCCCTCCTGCCCGTGCCCACGCGTCCCTCAATGCTCAGGGACTCGCTGGCACTGCTCACCTCACGGGAGTGTGCAGTGAGTGCTGAGACACACAACCCACCGGGACAGCTGCCGCCCCGGGCCCTACAGAACCCCGGACTCTTACCGTCAGGGCGGGCGGGCGGGCACAGAGGGTCTCAGAGGCAGTGCGTCTCCCTCACCTGAGAACCTGCAGCTGCTGCCATAGTTTGGCTCTGGCAGTTGCTTCAACCGCCAATTTCGTTGCATCTTGAACTTCTGAATCTTTGGCTTGTGGGTATAAATTGGTTTAAACAGATGGACTTCATTAAGCTGGATGAACAATGATTGTAAAAAAATAAATAAATACAGGGGCCGACACTGTGGCACAGCAGGTTAAGCTGCGGCCTGCAGTGCCAACATCTCACGTGGGCTCCACTTCCAATGCAGCTCCCTGTTGCTGCACCCAGAAAGCAGCAAAAGACGGCCCAAGTCCCTGGACCCCTGCACCGACATGGGAGACTCGGAAGAAGCTCCTGGCTCCTGACTTCAGCCTGGCATAGCCCTGGCTGTTGCGGCTATTTGGGGAGTGAACCAGCGAATGGAAAATCTTTCTTTCTCTCTCTGTAACTCTGTTTTTCAAAATAAATTAAAAAAAAAAAGAAAAGTAAATGCAGAGCAAGTGGAAGTGGGCTGAATGGAAGGGCGTCCATCAGAGTAACAGCCAAGTCTGGAAGATTCAGCTGTTGGTAAGGAACGGCAGTAAGACAGTGATGTCGATGGCAAAGGCTGATGGTCAAAACCTTACACCCCAGTCCACGTCGGATTTTATAAAATTCTTGTCTCCTTGAAAGAAGAAAATGTCCAGCGAAGGACGACATCAGAGTTGTGCTGGATAATTAGAAACATCTAGGGACTGGTATTGTGGCATAGCGGGTAAAGCCACCACCTGCAGTGCCGGCATCCCACATGGGCAGCGGTTCGAGTCCCGGCTGCTCCACTTCTGATCCAGCTCCCTGCTGCGGCCTGGGAAAGCAGCAGAAGATGGTCTAAGTCCTTGGGCCCCGGCACCCGCGTGGGAGACTGGGAATAAACTCCTGGCTCCTGGCTTTGGATCAGCACAGCCCTGGCCATTGCAGCCATCTGGGGAGTGAACCAGCAGATGGAGGACCTTGCTCTGCCTCTACCTCTCTGTAACCCTGCCTTTCAAATAAATAAATAAATCTTAAAAAAAAAAAAAAAACAAAAAAACAAACTAAAGGATGAGTCACAGCCCAGTAGATCTAAGCAAAGTGATACATGAGGCAGGTGAAAGAGATGCGTGTTTTATCTGGTGGTTGAAGGACAGATCTGGGAATTAACTCATGTTCAAGAGAACAGCACCTCAATTTCAGATGTAATTGTAAATATTTTTCTGATTATGGAAGTAATTTGCTTTCCTAAGATGTTGAAAAAAATATTTTTTAAAAAAACTCAACTGTCAAATATCACTTTATTTGTTTTTAAAGATTTTATTTATTTGAGGGCTAGAGTTACAGAGAGAGAAAGAGACGAGAGGGAGAGACAGGTCTTTCATCTGCCGATTCACTCCCTAAATGGCCGCAACGGCCAGAGCTGGGACGAGCTGAAGCCAGGAGCTCCATCCAGGTCTCCCACGTGGGCGGCAGGAGCCCACACTCTCGGCCCTCTTCTGGTGCCTTACTAGGCACACTAGCAGGGCGCTGGGTTGGAAGTGGAGCAGCCGGGCCTGGAACCCGTGCTGCAGCATGGGGGGCTGGTGTCCAGGCGTGGCGTAGCCCGCGGTGGAAATCGCCAGCCCCAGATCTGTTGCTTTAATATCCCCTGTTCTTGCGGCAGATCTCACTGTGGGTGAAATGAAGTTGAGTAGATTTTAGCACCAGGGACTTGGGCCCTCCTTTCCCTGCTTTCTCAGAGCATTAGCAGGGAGCTGGGTCAGAAGTAGAGCAGCTGGGACACAAACCAGCACCCATGTGGGATGCAGGCGCCACAGGTGGAGGCTTAGCCTGCTGCGCACAGCGCCAGTCCCAAGTGTCACCCTTGATTTCACTAGCCAGAGACAGTTTATGTTAACATCATGGTGTTTTTTTTAAATGGCCTGATTATTTTGTTTATTTTAAGTCATAATTAACACCTCAATAAGCCTGAGACATATTAGACCAATTCTGCCTTCGCACTGTATTCCTTCAGCTATAAGAATACAAAATACGTAGTAGGCTCACTACACATATTTGTTCATAATCGCTCAAAACTGGAAACCAAGCTTGCTTCAGTGTGAGAACAAGCAGTGGCAGACCTGTGCAGTGTAATAAAGGAAGGGTGGACTGTGGATACCAGCAGTGGCTGTTATGAACCACAGAGGCATTATGCCGAGTGATCAAGCCAGACTGAGAAACGTACATGCTGTGTGAGTCCGTGGTGCGTCGTTCTTCAGAAGGAAAGGCTGCAGTCAGTGTGAGTGGGTCAGGCTGTAGAGGGAGGTCTGGCTGTATATCACATAAGGAAGAGGCATTTGGGGTCATGGCATTGTTCTATATGCTGACTCGGTGATTAACTGAATATATATCTTAAATGTGTAGAATTGTCAACCAAAAATAGTTCAGTATCCTGTTTGTTTGTATTTGAATGGTAGAGACTCAGCAGAGACAGACAGAAAGAGGTCTTCTACCTGTTAGCTCACTCCCAAACTGCCTGCAGCAGCCAGGCTGGGCCAGGCCAAAGCCAGGATCCCAAACGCAGTCTGCTTCCCCACGAGGATGGCAAGCCCAGCTGCTGTCCAGCGTCAGCAGGAAGCTGCAATTAGAAGCAAAGTGGCAATTTAATCACCATGCAAGTGCCTGTTTCTGTAAATTTTTTAAATGGTAACTATTTTCTTTTTCCTCTCTTTTTTTTTAATGAAAAAAGGGAGGAGGACTCTCCTCCATATGGTAGTTTATTCGCTGAATGCTGCACAGCCAGGGCTAGGCCAGGCCGCAGCCAGGAACCCCGAATTCATCCCCAGTCTCCCACGTGGGTCGAAAGGACCTGGTTTGGTTTTAAGTGTCTTTGTTTATGAATTTGTACTGTTGCCCCGTTGTGCCTGAAACGTTCTTCAAGTATGCCTTTCCAGGGTATTTCAGGGCCTTCTGGAACGCCAGCTGGCCTCCGGGTGTCAGGGCTCTTCCTCCTCCATTATTATTTTGTTGCTTGCTTAATGGGCATGCAGACCTTTGTTTCCATCTGACTTCTTTCTTACCAGTAAATTTCAAGAAGTGGAATCAGTGTGAATGGGTGGACACTGAGGAGTACGTGTTGCTAATTGCACCCCAAAACCACTTTTCTTTATTAATCTGTAGTCCCTCCAAGCCGGAGGCCCTCACTGTCCCCTCACACATCTTTGAATCTGGCTTGGTTTTATTTGGAACCAGTTTATTAGATAGCTTTAATAGCTTGTAAAAGTCTTGGTAAGAACAGCTTTAATTTTTTAAAAAGATTTATTAATTTTAAAAGATAGAGTTACACACACACAGAGAGAGAGAGAGGGAGAGACAGAGATATCTTCCATCTGCAGGTTCACTCCCCAAATGGCTGCAGCAGTCGGGGCTGGGCTAATCTGAAGCCAGGAGCCAGGAGCTTCTTCCAGGTCTCCCACGTGGGTGCAGGAGCCCAAGCCCTTGGGCCATCCTCTGCTGCTTTCCCAGGCCACAGCAGAGAGCTGGATCGGAAGTGGAGCAGCCAGGATTGAACCAGTGCCCATGTGGGATGCCAGTGCTGCAGGCTGAGGCTTTACCTGCTGTGCCACAGCGCCAGCCCCATAGCTTTAATTTCTGATGATAGGATTTGAGGACTGTGGAATCGTCTTTTTTTCTTTCCTTAAAGTTGATAGGAAAGTAACTGAAATTCACAGGCAGTGGACTTGGGCAGGAGGGATGTGTTTTGTAACAGCAGCTGTGTGTAGATGAAGTCGGCTGAGGGGTGTGCCTGGACTCAGTACTGGGCTGAGTGCTGGGACACTGACCCAGGAAATGGCGTGATTGTTCAGGAGAGAAGTGAGGCATCGCAGTCCAGTGTGACTGCTGCCTGGAAAAACCTGCTTCCATACGAGGTGTGGGGTCCAGGGCAGGCTTTGCCCGGTCTTCCTCTCTTGACTCCCTCTCTGTTTCCCTCTGCCGTCAGTCACTGCTGCTTGCCCGGGTGTGCAGACAGGCACAGCGCTTTGGGCAGCACCACGTCCGCATTGTCCCGTCTTGCCGTCTGATCCCGGCCAGCTGCAGATGGGGCAGCCTGTCTGGTGCAGACCACTGCAAGGAAGCCGCTGCTGCTTTCCCTCTCCTCGCGCCCTTCCTGTCCTGACAGCTGAGCTGTTTTATCTCCCCAGCTGGTAACAAGCCTCGGGGTTTTTAAGATTTATTGATCTGAAACGCAGAGTGATGAGAGAGATTAGTTAATCTTCCATCCACTGGATCATCTTGAGATGGCCGCAACGGCCAGGGCTGGGACGAGCTGGAGCCAGGAGCTCCATCCAGGTCTCCCACGTGGGCGGCAGGAGCCCACACTCTCCGCCCTCTTCTGGTGCCTTACTAGGCACACTAGCAGGGCGCTGGGTTGGAAGTGGAGCAGCCGGGCCTGGAACCCGTGCTGCAGCATGGGGGGCTGGTGTCCAGGCGTGGCGTAGCCCGCGGTGGAAATCGCCAGCCCCAGATCTGTTGCTTTAATATCCCCTGTTCTTGCGGCAGATCTCACTGTGGGTGAAATGAAGTTGAGTAGATTTTAGCGTTTCATCAGCTCATCTGCTCCTTCATACAGGGTTTGAAATATCCCCCTCCCCAAATTAATTTTTAAACAACAGGAGAAGCAATTTTCTCTAAGAATGGTATTTCCTACTGTAAGAGATTTCCATTTGTTCATGTATAGAGGAAGGGTAAAAGAAGTAACATACTTCTGGAATTATACACTTCCAAAATTTGATGACGAGATAGCTTTAGTTTTTAGAGGAGCGGTTAGATGTCACGAGAGGCCCCACAGAGTGTTCTCTGAGGCTACATTTAGAGCATAGGCTCATTGAAAGAGAAAGAATGCTTAAAACCCTTGTGCCGGTTCCGACCTCAGCCGTGCCCCTAGGTTTCCTTTCACTTCCTGTTGAGAGGCCGAGTATTTTTAGTGCGCTGTCCTGGCTCAAATCCTCCTTGCAGGCTCAGGTTCTCAGCCCAGCTGCTCCCGGCCCTGCTGCCGCGTCCTCCCCACCCCCTCCTTCGCAGCTGCGTTGTTGGCAAACCTCAGCTCCTTTGATGCGTCTCAATCCCGTGTGGCCCCTCCAGGGAGGGTTTAATCGGCTCACCACTGGTTTAGCTTTTCTAATAGCCACGTCCTTAGACTGCAGAGTCGCTCGGATGACCGGTTGGGAGTCACAGCCTCCCCTCCGTTTAGCACGGACTCTCTGTGTCCCTTGCACTTTGGTGTGCCCATACTGATGGCTGGGGGTCATTAAAGGAGTGGCGTATGGCTGTTGTAGGTGTTCAGCTGTTGTCACTGGCATCATCATACGCTGTTGTGCAGCTTTAGAAGCGCTGTGTACGGTTACAGAGAGGGAAGCTTGGAAGTTGTCTTTGGTTCAGGAGACTTCTAAATAGTCTCTAGAAGCCATTTGATTTCATGTGGCCTCGAGTCAGCGATCGCGGTTTCTGCTTGGGTGTGTGCAGCTAGTAAGCTGCTTCCCACTGCGTGTTGCTGACATAGTGCTCTGTTGTGTTCTCAGCTCCGCTGTGCAAGTTGCATTGCCTGGTTTGCAACTTGAGAGTCTGAGAGGGCTTTACAGGCAGTGCGTCCTGCTCGCCTGCCCACGTTCTTCTCCGTCTATATGTCTGTCCTTGGTTGGTCGTCCGCCTCTGCCTCTGGTGCTGCCTCCGGCTGGGTGGAGAATGGGGGCACAGGAAACGTTTCCAGTTGGCTCGTGCCCAGGCAACACTGAGCGCAGTCTCCTCAGAATCTTTGTCGCATCTGACATGCAAGTTCTTCACTGTCCTGCGCTCGGAATTCATTGTTGAGTGCACACATCCTCCATTGCTTCCTTCTCATTGAAATTCATGTAGGTTAAAAACGTCTTTAACAAAATGGAGTTTATTTTAATTCAAACCTTTTAAGAACTACTGCCTTTTGGAGTCAGAAGCTAAACCCCCAAAGAACAGAGAGCTGACTAGTGAAAATGGTTTGATTAAATCACATTTAGGGTTTCTAACAGCTCAGCTTGAGGACCGACGTTCCCTAGTAAAGTGTGTGTGCTTGCCACACTGAACATGGTCAGGAAAAAGGAGGGCTTGGTAAGAATGGCGAGTGACGCGAGTCCTCCGTAACAAATACACCCAAGCGCCAGAGCCATTTCTCCTCTTCCCTGCTGTGCTTACCCCCTGAAACCAGCGTCAGAGAGCTCAGGGGTCTTTGAGCAGGCATAGTCGCTGTAGGTGCAGCATTTGTATTTGTAGGGTACTGCGTATCAACTCGTGAACGAGAGCGTGTTAAACGTTCATGGACAGTGAGGTGAAGAGGTAAGTTTATTTGGTGCAAACACTTTTGTGGCAGAGCGATGCAGGCATCCCATGTCGGAGCACCTGGCTGCTCCACTTCCCATCCAGCTCCCTGCTAATGTGCCTGGGAAAGCGGAAGATGGCCCAGGTTCTCGGGTCCCGGGAGTTCCTGCTTCTGACTTCCACCTAGCCCAGCGCTGGGCTTTGCAGCTGGGTGAGGATGGAAGATAATCAGTCCCTCCCTCCTTCCCTCCCTCCCTCCCCCCCCATCTCCCCCCCTTCCCACTCTGCCTGTGAAGTGAGTAAATCTTAAAAATTTTTTTGAAACCCATGAATTTTTAAAAAAGATTTATTTATTTGAAAGGCAAAGTTAACACAAAAGGAGAGAGATCTTTCATCCAGTGGTTCACTCCCTGGATGGCTGCAACAGCCGGGCCTGATCCAGGCCAAAACTAGGAGCCAGGAGCTTATTCCAGGTCTCCCACAGACGTGGAAGGGCCCAAGCACTTGGGCCATCTTTGGCTGCTTTCCCCAGGCTACAGCAGGGAGCTGGATTGGAAGTGGAGCAGCTGGGACATGAACTGGTGCCCATATGGCATGCTGACTGGGCAGGTGGCAGCTTTATCTGGTACGCCACAATGCTATCCCCCATACTTTTTTTTTATATTCATTTTCCACACACTTTTAAAGACCTAACCTGGATTAAGTTGCCACATTGTGTTGGAATAGTGAACTAGAAACCAGAACCATTGGACTGAGAGAGGAAAAGCAAGTACAAACCAAAGCTTATGGTGCGATGGGAAGTTTCAAGGGGAGGGTTAAGACGAGAGGTGATACAGGCGCCCTTTGCTTGTTGCGCCTGTCGTGGACGCTGCTGGAGCTGTGCCGGGGCCGTGTGCGTGGAGGAGGGGCTCCCAACCTGGCCTGAAACGGCCAGGATGACCTCCAGAGGGACAAGGCAGCATGTCAGCTGCGTCAGGGAGAGCAGCGGATGTAAAGATGTAAAGAGACTGTAGGGTAAAGCAGCAGAAGTCGGCCCAGTCCTTGGGCCCCTGCACTCACACGGGAGACCCGGAGGAAGCTCCTGGCTTCAGATGGGCCCAGCTCCGGCCATTGTGGCCAGTTGGGGAGTGAACCAGCATATGGAAGAAAGACCTCGCTCTCTCTCTCTCTGCCTGTCCTCTCTCTGTGTAACTCTGACTTTCAAATAAACAGATCTTTAAAAAAAAAAAAGTGAGACTGTGGGGCCGGCACTGTGGCATAGTGAGTAAAGCTGCTGACTGTGGCACTGGCATCCCACGTGTGTGCTGGTTCTAGTCCCGGCTGCTCCACTTCCCATCCAGCTCCCTGCCAGTGTACCTGGAAAAGCAGCAGAAGATGGCCCAAGTGCTTGGGCTCCTGCACCCACAGAGGAGTCCTAGAGGAAGCTGCTGGCCCTGGCCTCACCCAGTCCTGGTTATTATGGCCATCTGGGGAGTGAACCAGTGGATGAAAGATCTCTCCCTGTCTCTCCCTCTCTCTCTGTCTCTGTAACTCTGCCGTTGAAATCAATAAATAAATCTTAAAAAAGGTTAGACTCTGTGGTACATTTGGTGTTAACAGTTTTATGTTCTTCAGGTGTATGGGGGATAATGAGAAGCTGAGAGCAAGGATGAACAGCTGTGGTCCTCGGGGGACTTAACTCATCCCATCTGATTTTAAGAAAGCTTAGGCTTTGGTCTGGATTATATTTTTAACAAACATAACCCTGGTAATATAAAGAACATTGTTGGGGCTGGTGTTATGGCATAGTGGGGAAAGCCGCCACCTGTGACGCTGGCATCCCATATGGGCACCAGTTCAAGTCCCAGATGCTCCACTTCTGATCCTGCTCCCTGCTGATGACCTTGGAAATCAGCAGAGGACGGCCCAAGTCCTTGGGTCCCTGTATCCACGTGAAAGACCCGGAAGAAGCTCCTGGCTTCAGGCTGGCCCAGCTCCAGCCATTGCAGCCATTTGGATGTGAACCAGTGGATAGCAGATCTCTGTCTCTCCCTGTCTCTGTAACTCTGCCTTTCAAATAAATAAATAATTTTTAAAGAACATTTATTAAGGGTCAGGAAGAATGAAAATAATATTCAGAGGCCAGCATTGTGGCGCCGTGGGTTAGGTCACCACTTCCAGCGGCAGCTTCCCACAGCAGAGCGCCATTCTGTGTCCCGGCTGCTCACTTCAGACCCAGCTCCCTGCTGGTACACCTGGGAAAGCAGCGAAGGTGGACCAGGTGCTTGGGCCCCTACCACCACAGTGCTGGCCCCTGGCTTCAGCTGGGCCCAGCACTGGGTGGCCTGGCCATTAGGGGAGTGAACCAGCAGATAGACGGTCTCTCTCTCTCTCTCTCTCTCTCTCTCTCTCTCTGTCACTCTGCCTCTCAAATAAATCTTTAAAAAAGAAAAAGTAAGACATAGGATGAAAATGATCAGGCCCAAATTAAGCCCTGCAGTGAGGTAGAAGAGAAATTGAGGTTCCCAATGTTTTGGAAATAAACTTGGGGTTTGGTGATTGGTGGGGTTACAGAGATGGGGCAAGGAGGGAGGATGGGAGAATGCTCAGGTGTCTGGCCAGGAAACTTTGGGTGGTGCCTTTTGCCAACTAGGAATGTAAGGGAAGGTTAGGTGGGGTGGACAGGGGGCAGGCAAGGTCGATGGGGAGGTGTTGGTGGGACTTGCAGATGGAGATGTGAGGGTCTGAGATGGTCGGGGTCTCTCAGGTGGTGAACTGCTCTGACCGGTGAAGCTTTGGTGCTGCAGCCAAGAACAGAGGAATAAAGAATACAGCACAGGGCTGGCGCCATGGCGTACCAGGTAAAGCTGCTGCCTGCAGTGCCAGCATCCCATATGGGCGCCAGTTCAAGTCCTGGCTGCTCCACTTTCCATCCAGCTCTCTGCTGTGGCCTGGGAGAGCAGCGGAAGATGGCCCAAGTCCTTGGGCCCCTGCACTTTATGGAAGACCTAGAAGAGACTCTTGGTTCCTGGCTTCGGATCGGTGCAGCTCCAGCCGTTGCAGCCAGTTGGGGAGTGAACCATCGGATGAAAGACCTCTCTCTCTCTCTCTGCCTCTGCCTCTCCTCTTTCTGTGTAACTTTCACTTTCAAATAAATAAGTAAATATTTTTTTAAATTTTTTGACAAGCAGAGTTAGACAGTGAGAGAGACAGAGAAAGAATTATAGAGACAGAGAAAAAGGTCTTCCTTCGTCGGTTCACTCCCCAAATGGCTGCCACGGCCAGCGCTGTGCTGATCTGAAGCCAGGAGCCAGGCGCTTCCTCCCGGTCTCCAACGTGAGTGCAGGGCCCAAGGACCTGGGCCATCCTCCGCTGCCCTCCTGGGCCGCAGCAGAGAGCTGGACTGGAAGAGGAACAACCGGGACTAGTACCCGGGGTGCCAGTGCCACAGGAGGAGGATTAGCCAAGTGAGCCATGGCGCTGGCCCATAAATAAGTAAATTTTTTTTTTTTTTTTTTGAAAAAAAAAAGGCCCAAGTGCTTGGACCCTGTACCCGCATAGGAGACCAGTAGGAAGCACCTGGCTCCTGGCTTCGGATCGGCGCAGCACACTGGTCCTAGCTGCCATTTAGGGAGTGAACCAATGGAAGGAAGACCTTTCTCTGTCTCTCTCTAACTCTGCCTGTCAAAAAAACAAACAATCCAGCACAAAGTGGACATTTTAGAGTCTGGTGCCGGAGAGGATGAGGTAGGAAGGAAACTGCTGTGGCCTTAGGAAACCAGGGGACAGGGCTGAGATTCAAAAAGAGTATGTTCGTTAAAATTGCCTCCATTGTCCGTGTCTTCTGGTTTTCAAAAGTCCATGCTATTTAAAGAAGAGTTGCTGCCTTTCCATCTTACAAATGGAGCCTCTTTTCCAGACCTGACACTCCTGGCGGCCGAGGACGCCCAGGCGGATTGTGAACCAGGGTCCAGCGCAGAGCGGGTGATGGAGTCCCAGGGCCCCAGAGGAGGCGTTTCCTAGTTTGAAGTGATGTATACGTCCACTTCTAAAAGATGGGGCAGCCGTTCTTTTCCTGTGAAAGTCTCTGCGCTCTGCACTTGTTTAACCCTTGGCCTGACCCTGCATTTGCTCGTTCACTTACGAGCGGGTGGCTTTGGGCTGGTGGCACTAGGTGAGCGAGGAGAGTGTGGGTGAGCCCCTGCAGCGGGGAAGGGCCTGGAGCACCATGCTCCCCCTCCCCGCACGCCAGCACCTGGGGACTTGTCTCAGGCCCACCCAGGCCTGCTGCGGCAGAGTCTGCAGTTGACTGGGGCGATTCCTGTGCACAGTACGGTTGGAGAAGCGGTGTAAGGAATAAATGTAGCATTTGCATGTTCCTAGTGGGTGAACCTCTGGGTTCACAGTTTCGTTCTGCAGGAGAGTGAGGATTTTGGACGTGGGTGCCCTGCTTACCAGTTACTCTATTTTCTCTCCCCAAGGGCTGGAGAGAGCTTAGAAATGCAGGATTCTGGGGTCAGATTGCCTGGTTCAAATCCCAACTCTGTCACTTACTGCAGGTTTCCTCACGTGGAGGACAATTACGGCGGCAGAGGCTTCCTGCCTCTGCTCCATCAGCGGAGGGACGAATACGTTTTGTTTAAAGATTTATTTATTTGAAAGAGTTAGAGAAAGAGGGAGAGGCCGAGAGACCGTCCGTCTGCTGTGTCACTCTCCAGATGGCCACCCCGGCCAGGCGGGCCAGGCTGCCTCCAGCTCTCCCGCTTCGGGAAGGGGCACAGGCTCTTGGCTGTCTTCCGCTGCTTTGCTCAGAGCTGGGTCAGAAGTGGAGCAGCTGGGATACAAACTGATGCCCATAGGGGATGCTGCAGATGGAGGCGGCGGCTTTACACACTGCGCCACAACACCAGCCCCGTACAAATAAGTCCTCAGGTGCACGTGTGTGTGTGTGTTCTTACAGTGCTATTTTATACGTGATTTCTTCTACCTGAACCACCAATTAGGTAAATTGGAAAACTTCCCAACTTTAGTAAACAAATGTTCTTTTAAGACTTATTCATGGGCTGGCGCCGCGGCTCAGTAGGCTAATCCTCCGCCTTGTAGCACCAGCACACCGGGTTCTAGTCCCGGTTGGGGCACCGATTCGTCCTGGTTGCCCCTCTTCCAGGCCAGCTCTCTGCTGTGGTCCGGGAGTGCTTGGGCCCTGCACCCCATGGGAGACCAGGAGAAGCACCTGGCTCCTGCCATCGGATTGGTGCAGTGCACCGGCCGCAGCGCGCCAGCTGTGGCGGCCATTGGCGGGTGAACCAACGGCAAAAGGAAGACCTTTCTCTCTGTCTCTCTCACTGTTCACTCTGCCTGTGAAAAGAAAGAAAGAGTGACAGAGAAGAGGGAGAAACAGAGAGAGAAAGAGAAACAGAGCTTCCACCCTGTGATTTACTTTCCAAATGGCTGCAGCAGCCGGGTCTGGAGCAGGCCAGAGCCAGGAGCTCCTTTCCGGTCTGCTGTGTGGTACAGAGGCCCAAGCTCCTGGGCCATCTTCTGCTTCCTTCCCTGGTGCATTGGCAGGGAGCAGAGCAGCCGAGACGTGAGCCGGTGCCCTGATGTGGGACACTGGCGTTGCAGGAAGCGGCTCAACCTGCAGTGCTGCAGCACTTCCCTAAGAGACGTTTTTGATGAAAGTACAGGATACGTTGCAACTCTTCTGGGGAGGGAGGAGGAGTCTCGTCTTGCTGCATTATCAGCTGCTGAGCAGGAGTGGGAGTGCTGTCCTGGCAGGGCTCCGAGAGCAGTGCTCAGACCTTGTGCTCCCCAGGGTGCGGCTGGCATCTTGTGCTACGTGGGAGCCTACGTCTTCATCACCTACGACGACTACGACCACTTCTTTGAGGATGTGTACACGCTCATTCCCGCCGTGGTGATCATAGCAGTAGGAGCGCTGCTGTTCGTCATCGGGCTCATCGGCTGCTGTGCCACAATCCGGGAGAGTCGCTGCGGACTCGCCACGGTGAGTTCGCGCGTCCGACTGCCCTTGTCATCGAGTGGGTGGGCATGCGCGCCTGCGTGACTGTTCCCAGGTCCCTCTGCCCTGAGAATTGGAACAGAATTAGCACGTGTCTTGGACTCCTAGTTGTCTGATATTTGTGTTTTATCAAGACAGTAGAGCTATTTTCTCATTGGTATTTAATTTCTGACAATGTTTCTTTACAGTTTGTCATCATCCTGCTCTTGGTTTTTGTCACGGAAGTTGTGGTAGTGGTTTTGGGATACGTTTACAGAGCAAAGGTACGTTGTCTGCTGTGATCCACATCGTGCTTTAAATATTCCACGTGAAATCAGCCAGGGTCGCCTCACCTGAGGCAGCTTTCCGTTTGCCCTGTCTCAGTTTCGGCACTGCTTTATTTATTTATGTATTGATTGACAGGCAGCGTTAGACACAGAGAGAGAAAGGTCTGGCACTGCTTTAAGTATCTAAAGTTAACGAGAAGTACGTGCATATCAAGTCGTAGTTTCACTTCCCATAGCAGCGTGAATTCTGCTGCTGTGGTTGCAGGCGTTGGCGTCTCTGCCTTCTCGGAATGGGCTGCAGCTGCGGAGCTGGTCAGCCGAGGCGCTTGTCGCTTGTCAGGGTGTGCGCAGCCTGCCGAGTCCCTGTGGGGGGTGGGAAGATACATTTTCTCAGGATTGCATTTTGCATTGCCTCTTTAAAGAACACTTTAGTCTTGGACATAGAAAACAAATATCGCTGGGTAGGCATTTGGCTTAGCATTTAAGACACCACTTGCAGTGCCTGCATCCTGTATGGGGGTCCCTGGGTTCAAGTCCCGGCTCCATTTCCAGTCCTGCTTCTTGCTAGTGTGCACCCTGTGGGACAGCAGGTAATAGCCCAGGTACGTGGTCCCTGACCTACACTTGGGGGCCCAGATTGTGTTCTGGGCTCCTGGTTTCAGACTGTCCCAGCCCTGACGGTTGCAGGCACTTGGGGAGCAAACCATGGATGGGAGATGCTAATTTGTTAAGAGGGAGGTGTTGGACATTGTGGCCCAGTCCCGAGAGCAAGGCTTCCACTGCCCTGTGTCCCCAGGCGGCTGTCGCTGGTCTCCCTCCTCCCACTCGCCGCTGTCCATCATGGCTGCTGCTTTTCTCTCCCTTCCCCGCTGTTTTGTCTGCTGCTTCTTTCTGTCCACATCATGGTTTAAGACCAACAGGCTGCTCTGAGTTAATGAATTTGGGTTTAATGTTAGAACCATGATAAAGGTATAGTAGAATCATTCTCATAACCTAACAGTTTTAAGTCAGAGGTATGATACGCCAAATTAACATTGAAACAATTGACACACAAGGAGGGCACCTTGCAGGTGTGCCCAAAAACGCAGTGGGTTATCCCTGCCTGTGATCCGGTTGTCAGTGTCCCCTCTCCGCCATTGCTCGTGGCTGACCATCATAGAGTGCTGAGGAGTGCGGCCAGCAAACTACGTGAGGTGACCCTCGGCCGCCAGCGCTGGAGCAGCAGCCTTTCACAAAGTGCAGCTTCTAAGGAATCACTCTTTTTAATTGCTAATTACTTCTGCATACTTGGTCAGACCTAAATACCGGATAAGTAAAATATAAATAATGATGGTATTTGCCCTCAAAAATACCATTTTTTTTTTGACAGAATGGACAGTGAGAGAGAGACAGAAAGGTCTTCCTTTTCCGTTAGTTCACCCTCCAATGGCCGCCGCGGTCGGCACGCTGCAGCCAGCGCACCGTGCTGATCCGAAGGCAGGAGCCAGGTGCTTCTCCTGGTCTCCCACAGGGTGCAGGGCCCAAGCACTTGGGCCATCCTCCACTGCACTCCTGGGTCACAGCAGAGAGCTGGCCTGGAAGAGGGGCAGCCAGGACAGAATCGGTGCCCCAACCAGGACTAGAACCTGGTGTGCCGGCACCGCAGGCAGAAGATTAGCCTATTAAGCTGCGGCGCCGGCCAATACCTTTTTTTTTTTTTTTTAAGATTTTTAATTATATTTACTTGAGAGGCTGAGCTACAGACAGAGGGAGAGACAGAGAGAGAGGTCTTCTATCCGCTGGCCCACTCCCCAGGCGGCTGCAACGGCTGGAGCTGAGCCAATCAGAAGCTAGGAGCTAGGAGCTTCTTCCGGGTCTCCCACATGGGTGCAGGGGCCCAAGGACTTGGGCCATCTTCCACTGCTTTCCTACGCCATAGCAGAGAGCTGGATCGGAAGCGGAGTAGCCGGGACTCGAACCAGTGCCCACGTGGGATTCCAACACTGCAGGCGGCAGCTTTACCCGCTACGCCACAGTGCCTGCCCTCAAGATACCTTATGGAGGCTTCAGAGTCTCTTTGTTTGCCCTCCATGGGGAAGGCGTGAGTAGGTGCCTGAGAACAAGCACACTGAGGGTGCATTGTGGAAGGAGAGTGCCCGTTTACAGCTGAGTGTGTGTGTCCCGGAGCTGCACTGCTCTGCCCTCGAGGGCATGCCAGCTCGCCGTCTTCACAGTCCTCTCTGAATGCTTTTAGTTGTGTGATGCAGTACGTCCCGGTGTCCCCGTCAGTTTGCATCTGTATGAGGCAGGGAGGCAGGAGACTCTTCCCAGCAGATGTTTACAGAGAGATCTGGCTGCTCGCAGACGCGTCGACAGTGTTTGGGCTGGAACCTGGACTGATGTTGCTGGGTCAGGACTCCTCAGGGCCTGGGTTCTCTGTTCTGGTGCAGGTGGAAAATGAGGTGGACCGCAGCATTCAGAAGGTGTACAAGACCTACAACGGCACCAACCCCGACGCCGCCAGCCGGGCTATCGATTACGTCCAGAGACAGGTGAGCTGGGCTCCCGAGAACCTCGCACTGCTCTGTGTGTGAGCACCTGTGGTCAGCCTCCTGGGGGGCCGTGTTCTCCTCCAGCCTCCACCCTTGCAAAGTGTATTCCATCAGCATCTAGTCCAATCCAGATAAGCAGTGGCTCAAGCTTTGTCAGTCTCGGACGCCTCCCTCCCCCCGCAAGTGCTAGAAGAGAGGTGTGTGTGGAGGAGAAGTGGGGGCCCACAGGGCCCGGAGGGGAGCTGGGAGGCTGTGTGTGCCTTGGGCAGAGGGCAGCATCGACACCAACAAGAGTGCGGGGGATTGGAAACACGTGAAGGGAGGGGGATACCAGGGTGGATTTCTGTCTGCAGGAATCGCTCTGCTCTTGGTCAGTTTCACCTGCTACCCCATATGCTGTTTTCTTGCTCATCTTAGAGTAAATCGCAGGCACTTCCAGAGGAAACTGTAAATACTGGTCTTTGGGAATAAGACTTGCAAGCAGGGATCTAGGGAGATGTGAAGGTTTCCCTTGGCTAGAAGCCACTTCCTGGAGCAGCAGGCTTTTCCTGGGCTGCTCCAGAGCCCCAGCCACGCGTGCGTTTTTAAACGAAAAGGAAAAACCCAGTCCCTTGGTCTCACTCGCCACATTTGAAGCGCGGGTTGGGCCCTGCGGCCGTGGGAGCTCCTCATTGGTGGAGAGGTCTCCGGTCCAGAGCTGCTCATTGCGAGGTAGTGCGTGGAGCTGTCGTGCGTGCGTGCGTGCGTGCGTGTGCGTGCGTGTGTGTGTGTGTGTGTGTGTGTGAAGGGTCGTTCTCTCTTCTCTTCCAGCTGCACTGCTGTGGGATTCACAACTACTCAGACTGGGAAAACACAGACTGGTTCAAGGAAACCAAAAACCAGAGCGTGCCGCTGAGCTGCTGCAGGGAGACGGCCCGCAGCTGCAACGGCAGCCTGGCCCAGCCCGCCGACCTGTACGCCGAGGTGAGCCCCGGCCCCCGCGCCGGCCCCCGCCTGCTGCTCGCGTGGCCCTCCGCCCTGAAACTGCTCCCTTTGCC
This sequence comes from Sylvilagus floridanus, assembly GCA_949820135.1. Taxonomy (NCBI): domain Eukaryota; kingdom Metazoa; phylum Chordata; class Mammalia; order Lagomorpha; family Leporidae; genus Sylvilagus; species Sylvilagus floridanus. The sequence continues at coordinate 85,430,112 of OX463239.1, forward strand.
CGTCTTTAGTGCTGTTTGTTTTACTGTTATTGGCTCTAAATGCGTGCGTTTGCTTTAATTACGTGTCTAATCATGTCGTCTCTTCCCCATCTTTGACCTTCTGTCATTTCCATTTCTGCCCACGAGTCCTGTGTGGCTCTGTGGCTGGCACTTTACATATAATGAGGGTGCCTGTGTGTGGCAGGGGTGTAAGGTGTGAGGCCCTGGGTTGCAGAGTGACCTGTGATGAGGGTGACTGTGTTTGTTGCAGGGGTGTGAGGCCCTGGGTTGCCGAGAGAGACCTCTGACGAGGGTGCCTGTGTTGCAGGGGTGTGAGGTGTGAGGCCCTGGGTTGCAGAGACCTGTGACGAGGGTGATGTGTGTTGCAGGGGTGTGAGGTGTGAGGCCCTGGGTTGCAGAGACCTGTGACGAGGGTGCCTGTGTTGCAGGGGTGTGAGGCCCCGGGTTGCAGAGCGACCTGTGACGAGGGTACCTGTGTTGCAGGGGTGTGAGGCCCTGGGTTGCAGAGCGACCTGTGACGAGGGTGCCTGTGTTGCAGGGGTGTGAGGTGTGAGGCCCCGGGTTGCAGAGTGACCTGTGACGAGGGTGCCTGTGTTGCAGGGGTGTGAGGCCCTGGTGGTGAAGAAGCTGCAGGAGATCATGATGCACGTCATCTGGGCGGCGCTGGCGTTTGCAGCTATCCAGGTAGGCCCTGCCGCCTCTCGCTACCGTGTCCACAAGCCTGTGTCTAGGGAGGTGACTGGGGAGGGCTCAGATGCCGGACGGGGGTGGGGCCTTGATCACTGATGACCTGTGGAAAGCACGCTGTCATCACAGTGCATTTGGGGCTCTAGAACCTGAAAACGCTTTTAAAAATCACAGTTTTCTTTCAGTTTGAGAATGGAAAGCCTTCATTCCAGTGCTGTTTCTCCTCCTAGTTGTTTTTCTCTCGAGGGTTTTATGTATTCACATACCTCAATCAAGAATTGCTCCATCACTTGTCTGTTAGCATAAAGGGAACCGTTGTGTTGCTTTCCAGATGGACGAGCGTCCAAGGTCCACATTCTCTCTTGGCCCACACGAGTGAGCTGTCAGTTGTTGGTTCCCAGCTGCGGCTGGAGAACAGCTCTCTTCTCCAGTGGTAGTGCAGTCTCTGGACACCACCAGCGTAACTGACACAGTGTCTGCTTCCGGCCCCTTCCCCAGACAGACAGCACGGCTTCTCCCTCACACCCACCTGAAAACAGAAGGACAGCCGTCTGACAGCCTGTCTGCTTCCCTGTTGTCTGAGTGGGTGCGGCCCGTCTCGGGACCCTGTGGAGAGCGTCTGCTCACCGCAGAGAACAGCCGTTTGGATGCCCTGTGCGCCAGATCTAGTTTTCCGACGGGCTTTCAGTTCTTGAGGTGGGCTTCAGGTCGAGAGAAAGGTATAGGTATCTGTTCAGTGTTAGATTAAGACCCACATTTGCTACTTGAAATGTACGTGGCTTGGCTTGCCTGCTCTTTGTATGTTTGAACAGAGCCTAGTGTGTTTAATGGATGATTGTTGACTTCGCTGGTGTTCAGACAGCTCTGAAATGACTCACAGAAGCCTGGCTGTGTATTTGCTGTGTCCCTGCCCCTCTCCCTTCTGTTGTGTGGCTCAGCAGGAGTGTCTTTCGTATCCTGATCATCTCTGCAGACACGCATTTGGCTGAAAACAGTGGGGCGTGAGGGAGGTCTTCTCCCAGTGGAGCCGTGACCTGCGTGTTCTTAACGACCTCAGAGACAGTGCAGCCACGTCCAGGCAGCACAGAGCTGTGGTAGTGCCTGCTGCTGCTGGTCCTGAGGTGCGCGCCACGGGTACGCAGACTGGGGGACCTGCCCGCGTCCGGGGAAGCTGTGAGAGGCAGCTGGCTGTTTGTTCCTAAGATTGCTGCAGTGGGAGCTCAAACACAGTTTAAGCAGTCTCGCAGGCAACAGGCATGCCGTGTACTTTTATCCTTACATCACACTGACTGACAGTTGGTAAGGATTCGAAGTCAGGCCTCAGAGTTCTCACTGGTTCAAGATTGTTGAAAATTAAAAAGCTTAGTTTTAAGGGAAAAAATGATTTTTTGGTAAGATTTATTTATTTCACTTGAAAGTCAGAGTTCCACACAGAGAGAAGGAGAGGCAGAGAGAGGGGTCTTCCATCCTCTGGTTCACTCCCCAGGTGGCCGCAGCGGCCAGAGCTGAGCCAGTCTGAAGCCAGGAGCTTCCTCCAGGTCTTCCCATGCGGCTGCAGGGGCCCAAGGACTTGGGAGTACCTAGAAATGGTCTAAGCTTTTGTTGTCCAACATCAGAAGTAGACGAGAGCCCCGGGTGTAAAGGACGAGGACAGGCAGTAGCTCCTGCACCAGCGAGCTTTTGTGCTGCACACCATCCTGAGAGAGAAGTCTGAAGCTAGAGAGGCACTTAGAGTCTCCAGGATAATAGGGCTGTGGGCCGTCACACAGAAAGCCACAGCAGAGACTTGGACCCTGGCTGACTCCATTTGAGATCTGCTTCCGATCACAGTACTAAGAATTAAGATTCTCAGAAGATTAAACCTGACAGCTGACACTTCGGCAGGATGAAACACAGAAGCGCAGTGGCCCTGAGGGGACGGTGGCTGGCCTGGTGGCTGAGTCCAGTGAAGACGTGGAGCCCTCGTCACGGTGCCCGGCTGTGCTCCCGACGCAGCCTCCTGCCGCTGCAGGCCCCGGAGGCAGCAGGGCGGCTCCGCCGTGTGGGAGGCTTGGGTCGCTCTCCTGGCCCCCAGCTGGGGTGGGTCTGGCGGGCGTCTGGGGAGGGCAGCGTTGGAGGGGAGCTAAAGAAAAGCCTGCTTCTGTCAGAGTGTGAGAAACTCATCCTTGAGTGGCTCCGGTTTTGTTGCTTGTTTCCTAATGTGAGGAGAATCATTCTAAAACGATCGACACATCATAGTATCCTTTCACGAGCACAGTGCAGTAATTCAGTGCGTGTGTACGGTGTGTAAGGATCCGATCAGGGTGCTTAGCGTTTCCGTATGTGAATATGCACATCTCTGTTCGGAGTCTGTGAGCTGACATCACCACTGGCATCGACTCCTCCTCTCTTTATATTTGTTTATTTTTTTAAAAAATTACTTACTGACTTTGAAAGAGAAGAAGAGACACAGATCTTCATCCTCTGGTTCACTCCCCAGATGGCTGCAGTGGCCAGCACTGGGCCAGGCCAAAACCAGGAGCTTCATCCAGGTCTCCCACATAGGTGTCGGGGCCTAAACACGTATGCTTCTTCGTTGCTTTCCCAGGTCATCAGCAGGGAGCTGGATGGGAAGTGGAGCAGCCGGGACACAAACCGGCGCCCATCTGGGATGCCAGTGCCGCAGGCCGCGGTTGTACCCGCTGCACCACAGCGCCAGCCCCGACTCCTCCTTTCTGTATTTTTGGTCCCTGTTGGGTCTCCCTCTCCCACCGCCTCCCCAGCCTCTGGCCCCTCTGCTCTCCTTCCCTGAGGTGATCACTGTTTTCAGCTGACATGTACACGTTTTGCAGAGAGAGAGGGTGCTGTTTGTCTTTGTGTGCCTGGTGTATTTCACTTCATGTAATGTCTTCTAGTTCTGTCCGTTTTGCTGCAAATGACAGGACTTTGTTCTTGTTTATGACTAAGTACCTTTCTGTTGTGTCTATACCGCATTGGAGGAAAATCCATCTTAGTTATTACTAACTTCTTGGTAGTTTTTTAGATAAAAACGGCCTATTTGATAACTAGTTTTCAGCTGATGCATCTCGGTCAGCGGTTGGCCTCCTTCCTGGTCTCGGCCGTGGTCTTGAGCACGCCCTGCCTCCGTCTCCCACTTCTGCTTCCCAGGGAGTTGGTGCTGATGTCAGCGCGTGGGTGGTTCAGGGCTGTGTTAAAGCGAATAGCAGCTCATGGGTGCAGGGCTGTGCCTTGCGTTTTGCTGTGATTGAGGTCATCGTAGATCGCATGCGCTTGTGAGCGGGAGAGGTCTCGGTACTCAGTTCCTCAGGGCCCGTGTCTTGCAGATGAGGAGTGCTAATCCACAACCAGTGCACCCCCAAGTCCCTGCAACGGCCAGAAGCCCAGAACTCCATCCAGTTCTGCCATGTGGTTGACATTGTCCCAGGTGCTTGGGCTGTATTCCCAGGCACATCAGCAGGGAGCTAGAGTCGATGCAGTGCAGTCAGGACTCGAGTAGAGCTCCAACGTGGGATGATGGCGTGGCAGGCGGCAGCTTAACCCATTGCCTCGCAAAGCCAACCCCAATGACATCTTTATAAAAAGTTTATTTATTTATTAGAAAGAGTTACACAGAGAGGGAAGGAGAGCGAGAGAAAGGTCTTCCATCCACTGGTTCACTCCCCAGTTGGGTGCAATGGCCAAAGCTGCACTGATCTGAAGCCAGGAGCCAGGAGCTTCCTCTGGGTCTCCCACACGGTTGTAAGGGCCCAAGGACTTGGGCCATCTTCTGCTGCTTTCCCAGGTGCATTAGTAGGAATGCTGGATGGGAAGTGGAGCAGCCAGCACTCGAACCAGAGCCCATACAGGATACCAGCACTGCAGGCGGTGGCTTTATCCACTACACCACAGCACCGGCCCCGGTCATTGAACTTTATAGCTCTGTTGGCAACAGAGCAGTGCACCTTGCCGTATCAGATGGGTCTCAGCCTTCCCCCTTGTTTTCTTCCCGCAGCTGCTGGGCATGCTGTGTGCGTGCATCGTGCTGTGCAGACGGAGCAGAGATCCTGCCTACGAGCTCCTCATCACCGGCGGCACCTACGCGTAGTAGACAGCTCAGCCTGGGCGAGGTGGCCGTGGTGATGGGAGGGGATTGCGCGGGTCAGCTGGTGGAGAGACGTGCCCTGGTGTGAAGGGGCGCTCGGCTTGGTGCGTACCCACCTCCACCTGCCCTCCTGAGTCTCCCCTTGTTCTAGCTGACTCTCCACGCCCCTCAGTTTCAAGCACGGTGGTAAATGTTCTAATTTCAGAACTGTTTGCAAGTCACATAGTACAGTAGAACTAAAGGAGGGTGAGGGCCTGCTTCTGCAGCCTCTGAGCCGCGCTGGGGCAGGTGCTGAGGCGTCGCTGGGTCCTTTTGTTCTTCACAGTGGAGAACGCTTGGCCAAAGGTTTGTGGGGGGAGGGGGAGGAAGCCAGCAGTCTGGTTAAAATTCACACCGGTCAGTGCCCCTCACTGGTGTCCTTTTAAAAAATATAATCTGTAGTCCAGTAAGATAGCAGCTGTACAAAATGGCTAACGTAGATGTTAGGGTCATACAGTGTGTACCTTGGTTCACCGCCAGCGTCAGAGACTGACCTTTGAGAGCAATGGTTCCCATCAGCGCTGGCCTGGCGGGGCCCGGTGCGCACCGTGGTGCCCAGGGACTAGCGGGACGCGAGCCCACGTGTCGTCGCCTAACTCGCTAGAGCGAACACGCCCGTGTAGACCAGCAGAGTAGGATGTAGATGTGTTCCCGGTTGTACATAGGAAACTCTAACTCAATAAACTCCATATCAGCCCTCAGCGTGCGGTGTTTGTTAAGGGGGCACGGCTGGCAGCGTGCGGTGTCCAGCGCCTGTCTGTGTAGTCCGTGGTCGTGTGTTTCGTGTCTGCTGCCAGCTGCCCGGCCCTGGCCTTCAGGAGCCCACTGCAGGTACCAGGGTGCCGCCAGGTGCCCGGCGGTCACTGCGCCCAGGGAGGGGCCTGGAGAAGCCAGGGCCCCTGCCAGAGGCTGCGGCCGAGAGCACACAGCAGGGAAGAGTGGGAGAAGTGGCCAAGCCCGGGCGCCCAGTGGAGCTCAGACGTGGCTGCAGGGTTGGAACGTGGTGGTGCAGGCAGACCACCGTGAGGCTGGGGGGCCGAGGCTGGGCTTGTGCGTCATCATGTGGGTGTTGGGCATGAAGTGGGCACGGTTGGTGGAGGCGGTGTTGGGAAAGGCAGCGGCAAACCGTGGGCACCAACCGGATGTGGGACAGAGAGCAGCCAGGACCAGTCCCGGGTCGTGGGCTCACTCAGCTGGGGACGTCACAGAGGCAGCAGGTAGGGCCACCTCTGGTGGCAGGAGCTCCTGCGGTGTTGGACTCACTGACTTGAGATGCCCAAGTATCAGGCAGGCTCTCTCCCTCCTGGGGCCGGAACATGGGAGAGGAGTAAAAATCAGCCCCTGTTCAGATTGGAAGTGACCAGAGCCTCTGTGGCCTCAGAGAGCTGCAGGGGGTCTGATGGCCCAGCCCTGCCCACCCCTTGTTCCCACCTGCTGCCCAGTGGGCACCTTTCACGGCCACCCCTCCCCTGGCTTCTGGTCACGTGCGTTGTTCCGGGACTGGACTGTGGCGCTGGGTGCGCGCCCTGCGGCACGACGCAGCCGAGCTCCTAAGCATGCGGTCCTTCGGGGAAGTGCAACGAGGTCGCCCACGCCTTGAGCTTGCCAGGTGCCTTTCCTCGCCCTGGGGCAGAGCCGCCCTCTGTGCCCTGCCAGCTGCGCCACATCAGCCGGGTTAAACCCGTCAAACCGTCTGGCCCTGCCAGCCACAGGCCGTGTTTAATTCCTGCATCCCTTGCCCGAGGACTGCCTGCGCCTGCCCGCCCTGAGCCTGCCTCGCACATGTTGCTGAGACCAGGAGTCTGCACGACCGTGAGTTCCTGTCCCCAGCTCGTCGTCTTGAGGGGCAGAAGCGCCACGGGGTCCAAGGTGTGTTGAGAGCGCTCTCCCGCTGTGCCAGCTCTTGCCAGCCCCCCACCCCGTCTACACCATGGGAGTCCCCGGGGCTTCCTGTTGCTTTGTTAGGAAATAACTCCAGACCCGCAGGGACGCTGCAAGGCCCGAATACCCTTTCCCACACACCTGTGGACGCCTCGGCCACTGGTCATCCGTGTCATCAGGGGTGCTCCCCCTCCCAGGGGTCAGGCGTGGCCTTTGACCTCTGATACTTGAGGGGCTCTTTGCTGAGAACAGCGATTCCGTGTGACAGCCACACTGCAGGGCCCACATTCAGCCCGCTGACCGCCGAGAAGGGGCAGGGCTCCTGGGTCTGTGTCTCGCTCTGATGTTCCCTTCTTTGAAGTGCTGCTGCTTGCCTAGGGTCTCTGGGTGCTCCTCTTGGTTAGACACTGCCTGTGTCGTGGTCCCCGTGTCCCCTGGGAGGGCCCCGGGGCGCCGTTGGTTTTGATCACCCCATCTGGTGAGGAGAGCGGGAATGTTTTAGTGTAGACAGTCACTAGCTGTGCGAAGGGGCCCTGTGGCTGCCACAGGGGCGCACTGCCCACCCACCCTGCGTGGGAGAGGGCTTCCCCTGAGGTGTCCGCCTCTGTCAAGAATGCCACGGGAGCCAGGCCGGGGGAAGGCGATGACACAGAACCCCGCCTCCTGCAGCGCCGCCGCGGGGCCGACAGGGAGGGGGAGCACCCAGCACGCCCAGCCTCTCCGGGGCCTGGGGCTCGTGTGTCCCCTTGCAGTCATCAGGGTGGCAACAGCAGCTCTCCAGGCTCTCACTTCACACGGCCCGTGTCGTCAGCACCTCGGAGGACATCGCTGTCCATTTCTTGTGCAGATACTGGCCGGTGTGGCCGGTGGCAGCTCCTGCACGTTGCTTGCCGCGTTCGGGGCCCTGCTGCAGCCCGGGGCAGTGCACAGGGGCACACTCCCCGTCACTCTCCCTGGCCCAGCCCTGGGAGGCCCAGCCCTGGGATCCCTTTCTCTGCCGGGCGCTCGTTGCCACTGGGCCACCTCTGCTTCCTGCCCTATTGATGCACAGAGTTGGTTTGTGTCTTAAAATTTGTTCCTTTTTTAACAAAAAAGTAATTGGTGCTTTAAAAATGGTAAGCAACACAGATGTCTGTAAAGAACAGAGTGCCTGCAGGTCCAGCCGTGGGGATCCTTCCAGACTGTTCTCTGCAGCTGGGAGAGTATCGCAGGAGATTCGTGGAAAGTGGAACTAGAAGTAGTTTATTTTGATGTAAAACAAATTTTGAGGGGCCAGCAGTGTGGCTCGGGTTAAGCCACTGCCCACAATCCTGGCACCCATATTGGAGCAATGGCTCAAGTCCCGACTGCTCCACTCAGGACCAGCTCCCCGCTAGTGTGCCTGGGAAAGCAGCGGAAGATGGCTTGAGGGCTGGGGCCCCTGCACCCATGTGGGGGACCTGGCTCCCGGCCCAGCCTCAGCCGCTGCAGCCCTTTGGAGGGTGAACCAGTGGATGGAAGCTCGTTCTTAAAATTTGTTATAAGATTTACTTATTTGAAAGGCAGAGTGACAGAGACAGAGAGATCCTCCTCCTGCTGGTTCCCCCTCTGAATGGCCACAATGCCTGGGGCTGGTCCAGACGGGAACCATGACTTCCCCAGAAGCAGGGCAGCCAGGCCCCCGCTCACAGGGGATGCTGGATCCACAGGCAGTGGCTTAACCCACTGTCAAACGCCGGCCCCCATCTTGCTTAAAAAATTGTGATCCATGCATAGGTTTTTCAGAATGCCACATGTTCCATGAAGGTTTTGAAGACCTCCCCATACAGAAACAGATGTGGTGGTGAGTTTGGGTTTGGGTTTTACTGTCATGCGACTCCTTCCACGCCTTTTCTCTCTACAGCAGTTGGGGTGGGGCCCTCTCTTCTTGTTGTGGCACGGGTGTTTCTGTGCTGCGAGTAACCAGGGCATTGTGGCTGGACCGTGGCGAGCAGACACATCCCAGCAGCACCTGTCATTTGTAAATCCCCGAGGTGGAATTCCCCAGGCTCCTCTGCATCTCCTAGGCCGTCTCCGTCACCCGTGCTGCGTGGGCTGGAGTCTTCGTCGTGGATTCACCCCGGACCAGAGGCACTTGCTCAAGTTTTCATAGGTAAACCGAGTTGCTTTCTAGAATGAGTGCCAGGACAGATGCCAGCAGCAGACTAGAGGGTGTGCGTTCCCTCAACCTGTGGCGATGAGGCGTGGGTGTGGTCTGCCTTCACCTCTCCCGGCCCAGGAGGCAGGAGTGGGGGCTGACCCGTCGGCCGGGCCCACAGTGTTCTTGCAGCTGCTTTTGCTCTGCCCTGTGGGATAGGCTGCTGGGGGTTGTTAGGAAACTTCCCGTGACCCTCGAAGTCCCCCGCTCTGGGGGATGGAGTCGTGTCATCTCCCAGTCATTCCTCACCACACGGTGTGTGGGCATGGAAGAGCTGCTGCTTGGGGTCTGTGGGTCTAGTTTCCCGCGGGCTCGCGCTCCCTGAAGTCTTTGGGTCTCGGTGCCTCACGCTGCTGGGGACAGTGCGCGTCACCCCCTGAGGGCAGTGGGTGCTGCTGGGTGTGCGTTTGTGAAGACAGTGGTGCAGGGGTGTGGGGAGTGTGGTATCGGAGCCCGCGTGTGTGTTTAAGCTTTGTAGCTGAAGAACACGGTAGCCAGGGGGGGCCCGGGGCCTGCTGCGTGTCAGATCTGCAGGTTGGGAGAGGGGCCCAGAGCTTAGCACGGGTAAAGGCTCCTCGTGTTGGGCGGCCAGGATGGGCGCCATGGCTGGCTCCCTGTGAACCCCAGGCCTGAACTGAAGTGGGGGCCCCCAGGGGCTCTGCCGAGCACTTCCGGAAGCCGTGTCGCTGGGGTCCTGACCAGCCGTGAGGATACTTGCCCCCGGCCTGGCCCTGGGACCTGCAGGAGGGAAGCCAGGCGGACATCCGGGGTGCCCAGAGCGAGCAGGTGACCCTGTGGGGCTGCTGGGCCTGCTGTAACCACAGCTATCCAGGAGCTGCTGCTAGCCACGACGGGGGAAGGGAGAAGCCGCAGGGGCAGTGCACCCACTCAGGTCCGTGTGTGGGGTCCCTCCCTAGTACAAGCTGGGACCCGGGGCTGCCTGCATGGCTGGAGCAGAGGCACTGTCGGTCAGCGCACACTTGTTACCCACTGCCCCCGGGGCCGCCACACTGCAGCACCTGTCAGAATGATGAGTAATAGGCCACGGGGCTCTAAAAATCTGTGCAGCGGCGTGGAACGCCCGGTCAAGGTGCCAGGACTGTAAGGGAGACGGCACCGAAACCTGGCTCCCCTCTGCCACCCTGGCTGCAGGCATGTGAGCCCCCTGCTGGGCCGTCCCTGGGGACCTGCCCCTCCCCCAGGCTCGGCCCAGACGCCTGTCACCCCCTCCCGCCCGGATCTGAGGGCTAGTGCGTGTCTGCCCCTCCTAGGTGACAGCTCTCAGGGCACTCCTCTCAGCACTCATGCCCCGTTAACCAAGGGCAGCGCCAGTCCGAAGGCATCAGGACATCGTGGGTATGGGCAGGCGTGGTGGTGCAGTGGCCAAGCCGCCATTAGGGACCCACACATCCCGGATCAGTGTCTGGAGTCCAGTCACCTCTGCTTCCGGTGGATGCACACCCTGGGAGGCAGCGGGTGAGGGCGAGGGCTCAGGGCCGTGAGCAGGCGGGGCTGCTGGCCCGGTGTGGCCCAGCCCAACACCACAGGCAGTCAGCAAGTGCACCAGCTGAGGGGCGAGCTCTGGCATAGCCGCATCTCGGGGGCGAGGCCCGCCAGCAGGGCGCACGTCCTCCGAGCACACATGTCCAGCTGGCCGCGCCGAGGGAGCTGAGGCTTCAGGAAGAACGGCTGTCGGCATCCTTCGCAGCCTGCCTGCTGCGAGGCCATGGTGACACCGCAGACGGTGGGCCTAGGCCCCAGCTCAGGGCCGCACTCACCTGGTGCAGACACGGGCTTTGGTGTCCAACCCAGAGGACCACCCCCCCTTCCTAGGCAGTGGTCGGCGTGCTGGCCGGGTGGGGTGTAGCGCGGCCTGCATGTGTGTTGCACTGGGGGAGGGTGGGGACCGCTTGCACCTGCTGACTCCTGAGTGTCCCCTGGCCCCGCGGCTGGCAGTGACAGGCACCAGGCTCTGCTGGGGCAGGAGGAGGAGAGAGGGACCCCACAGACCAGGAAGCAGCGTGCACGGCTTTATTCTTCCCTCAGAGCTTCTCCAGGTAGGACCCTGGGACAAAGCCACGCTGCCCGTTGCGCTCCACTGTCCACCAGCCGTCCTCCCCCTCCAGGATGACCTCCAGGACGTCGCCCGCCGAGATATCCAGCTCATCAGAGTTCTGGGCAAGAGATTGAAAGGGGGTGAGGCCAGCAGTGCGCGGGAGTCTGTCTCGGCCCCGCAGATACCTACGGGGGTGGGGGGAGCGCCCCTGGGGTCCTCACGGCCTGCCTTGTCCACTCTGCCTTACACACTGAGCAGGGCACCCACGCGCTCACTCCGTCCCCTCTGCTGTGAGCCCAGAGCAGCCACAGCCTGGGACCAGGCAGGGATGGGGTCTGCCTGTGCTCTCTGCTTGAAGTGGCGAGGGGCCAGACTGGACACCCGCAGGCGCTTGGCGCAGCGGCTGCCTGACCACAGACAGGAAGTGAGCCCCAGCCCTCAGCCACCAGCACAGGTGCCCAGTGGGTGTGGACAGCATATGCACGCAGGTGTCCAGATGGGAGCGCGCGGGCACTGGTGCCGCCCCGGGCGTGCGCACATCCTCCAGGGCAGGGCCTCACCTGTGCCGTGTAGTCGTAGAGGGCCCGGTACTCCCGGGCTGGCGAGGTGGCATTTCCTAGTGGCTCCTTCACGTCGATGGCCGCGTAGACCCCCTCCTTCACCTCGGGGGTGGTGCTCAGGGGCTCTGGGACCAGGAACGGGAGCAGGTGAAACCCGGAGCCCATCCTTTCTCAAGGGATTGGCCCCCTCCCCTCGGGTCACCCCCGGTTACCAGCAGGAGCTGCCGACGATGTGGCCTTGGGACTTCCATGCAGCAGCCCGGAGAACCTGGGGGCAGAGAGGACAGTGGGGGTCTTCGCCCAGGCTCAGGGCTCCTGGGGACCTCCGGGAAGGGACCAGGCAGAGCCCCCTGAGGCTCCAGGAACCACTGAGCCCCAGGGGTGCCCTCCCCTTCTCGGCACCTGCTCCCTGCACGGAGAATGATCAGGCTCCCCTCTGCAAGGCCACTATGCCGAGGGGTTCCCCACCTCGCTGTGCTGATTCTCGCCTGTCTGAGCCAGGCCAGTGAGCACAAGGGGGTACACAGGTGCTGTACACCGACCACCCCCCTCAGCCCTCAGCACAGTGGCCTCGCGGGGTGCAGCCTGTCTACCGGTACCACTACCCAAGTGATCCTCCACGCCCACCAGCGCGGGGGCTGCAGGAGCCCCTGGCCCTGGAGCAGCGGCTCCCTGAGCAGGTGGCAGATCCCCCACTGGGTTGTCCCCGTCAAAGCCAAGACCTGAGCTGGGCGGGTCCTCGGCCCTGGGGGTCCTGCCTCGGGGCCTGGCAGGCCAGGGGAGTCTCCAAGCTTAGCTTGTGGGCCAGATGCCACTGCAGCCTGCAATCCAGGGTGCCTGCCCCGGCTCAGCCGGGCCCACGGGACCAGGAGGCCGGCAGGGGCTCCCTCGGGGTCTGAGCACAGTGGCTGGGCTCCAGGTGGCAGGACTAAGGATTTGTCTCCACGGAGTGTCCAGCATGCACACGGCACAGACTCACCTCTTAATCATGCCGCAGGATGGTGGCACACCGGGGCTCCCGCCTGCTGGGGAGGCCTCCCGGTCGTAGTAGTTCTGATAGGGCACCGGAGCTGGGGACGGAGGACGGTGAGGCAGGGGCAGGGGCAGGGGCAGGGGCAGGGGCAGGAGCAGGGGGGCCCTGCCCAGCCACCCCCGCTGCCCCTCCATCCCGTCCTGGGATATGTGTGTGTGTGCACACGCGTGTGCGTACCAGGTAGGGGGAGGGGCTGTCCCCTGCCCTGGGAGCCCCCCCAGCCCTGGGCGGACACTGGACCCAGAGACCATGGTGCCTGGGCTGGGCCTCACCCGGGGGCTCGGTGCCCGTGCTCTTGGCCTGGATGAAGCCGTCGATGTCGGCGTCTACACTGCAGCTCTCTAGTGTCAGCCTCACTTCCTCGTAGAGCTGGAGGGGGGAGCAGAGGTGTGGGCCAGGGTGCCCCGACCCCCACCCTTGCAGGGGCCTCCCCGCTTTTGCCGGCTGGGGTGGGGTGTGCCGCCCCGCACCTCGTCGTCCTTGACGCACTGCATGGAGAGCTGGTTGCAGTGCACCCACAGGGCGTTGCGCAGGACCGTCAGCCGGTCGGCTTCCTGCAGCTGGAAGGCCTGCGGGCGGGGGGGGGGGGGGGGGGGGCAGTGAGCAGGGCCGCAGGACGGCCCGGGCCAGCCACACGCTGCCCGGGAAGGGCCCGTGGGGAGCACAGGACCCTGGCCCTGAGGCCCGGGGTGGATGCGTGAGGGACACCCAGCCTGCCTGTCCGCCACTCGCCACTCACCTCGCAGGTGGTCCGGTGCTCCTGCTCCCACTCGCCCCGCACCCGCTCCAGCTGCTCAATGCTCTGGCGGTACAGCCGCTCTGAAAGCACAGGTGCCCGGAGCTGGGACCTGCGGGCCATCCCCCCCACCCCCCACCCCCCACGGGCCGGCTGCAGAGGCCTCGTCCCAGTGCAGAGTGCCCATCAGCGCTGCCCACCCTCGAGGCCCAGAAAGGGCTCTGGGCTGGGGTCTTGGCCTCCCCAACTCCATCACAGGGGAGCAGCGCGTCCGGGGAAGAGGGCCTTTCCCACAGCTCCGGGGGCGATGGGCGTGCTGGGGGGTCCTGGCCCGGGGAGGGGAGGGCGTCCGCCTCCTAGGGAGGCTGTGGGCCCCTGGGCAAAGGGTTGCATCTCCTGTGCCTCGACTTCCTCCTGGTATTGAAGGGGTGGTGATGGCCGCCCCCCAGGGGCGTGCGGGGGTGGGGTGCAGGGCTCACGTACCTGCCTCGGTGGCCGCGTCCTTGCACTGCCGGGCTTTGTTCTGGCTCTGAGGAGACACAGGCAGGGCTGAGCCCCAGCTGCCCCCAGGGCCCCATCACCCCTCCCTGGCTGTCCAGGCTCGTGTGGGGGGTGGGGGGTGCAGTCCTCTCCATTTCCACAGGGATGCCCTGCCCCTGCCCCACGTGGTCACTGCTGAGTTGGGTCACCGTGGGCTTCTCCCACCCCGGGCCTCAGCTTGCCTGGCTGTGCAGTGGGCAGCCTGTTTTGGGCCCGGACCCAGATGCCAGGGCGGGCAGGGGCTGGGGCTCAGGAGGACCTGGGCTTGGCTCCCTTCGCAGCTTCCCGGCCTGAGACCTCACGTGGGTCACCGTCCCACGTGCCTGCCCCTCCAAGGCCCAGGGGCCTACTCTGGGGACTGGGTCCCTGCCAGGAGGTTCCATAGTGGGGCACCGAGAGCTGGTGGTGGGGGGGTGGGGGCAGCGGCACGTCCCAGGCACAGACCCCGCCCCTGTGGCCCCACACACCTTCTCCACCTGCTTCTGGTGGCCCTGGGCGCTGACACGCTCAAAGGCCTGCTCGGCGTCGTCGGCGTCCCGGCACTTCTGCTCGTATGTCTTCTTGGACTGGGGGTGCACGGGCAGGATTTAGGGGGCTGCACGCTCCTTCCCAGAGGCCCCCGGGCTTAACCTCACTGTTCCGTGTTGGGGGGGACACATCCCTCCCGGGGCCTGTGCTGGCGGCGGGGTGACACCCACCCAGGCACTTGGTGCTGGGCAGAGGGCGTCCAGCCCCGGGCCTGGGCTCCGCCCCGCGCCTGCCACCGCCCACACTCACCTCCATGGCCCTCTTGTAGAACAGCAGCTTGCTCTTCTGGACGCGGTCCATGACGGCCTCGTACTGCGGGCGGCAGGGGCCACTGAGCAGGGGGCGTGGTCTCAGGGCACTCCCCCAGAGGTCAGGGGGTCTGCCATGCAGCACAGTGCCCCCTCCTGGCCCCGAGGTGGAGGGCGGCGGCAGGAGGCCCCTCCCAGAGCCAGAGCAGTGAGGAGCCTGGGGGTGTGCGGTGTAGACCCTGGCCAGGACGTGGTCTGTAGCTGGGAACCCCCCCACACACACACATACACGGAGACACAGATGCCCGTGTGCTGGTGCACACGGCCCCTCATCCGTGTGTCCACACTCCCTGCCCCAGACAAGACGCTCCAGGCCGCTGGAGCGGGTGGAGGGGAAAGGGCCCAGCCAGGGACACTGGCATCATGGGGCAGGGGAACCGGGGATGCCACCAGGGCTGCACACACCTGCCTGGGGGACAGGAAGCCAGGGGGCAGGGGCAGGGGGGAGGGAGTAGGGCCTGGTGAAGTGGCTGGGCAGGGACATGCGGGCCCAGCGGGAGGACACCCAGGGAGGTGGAGCCTCCCTCCCGGCTCTCTGGCCCCTGCCCTCTGAGCACGGCCAGTCTGCAGCATCCGCCCTCCTCCGGGTCACCCCCAGCCCCGGGGCCACATCTCCACGCTCCGGCAGGGGTGCTGTGCCCCCCACCTTCCTCCTGTGCTCCTTCTGCCGCTCCCGGAACTCCTCGAGACCACGCAGCTCCTCCCGCAGGGCCAGCGCCAGCTGGATGTGTGCGCTGCCCACATTCTCCATTTCTAGGGGCCAAGCACGCGTGTCAGCCCCCACACTGGACCCATGGGGCCGCAGCCGCCCCTGCCCGCCCGGCCCCCACCGCCACCGCCCTTCTCGGCATCCCAGGCCCAGCTGGGGGCAGCGGGGACTCACGCTGCTTCAGGGACTCAAAGGACGTCCTCAGGGAGCTGTAGGACAGAGAGGCACGGGTCAGCACGGCGCCTGCCCCACACCCCGGGGCCCCGGCTGGGTGCCTGCGGGCAGGGCTCTCCCTGGGGGAACTGCAAGGCACCCGGACCCCCTTGTGGCCCTACCGAGCTCATAGAATACTGGACAGCGGTTAGGCGTGGCGCCCAGCCAGACAAAGCCTGCTGCAGGGTAGGCTTGCCTCCCCCCCGCCCCCCCCCCCCCATATCTGAAGCCTAAGTGGGGGATGCCAGCATCCCATAGCAGAGCACCTGGGTTCGAGTCCCAATCCCAGCTTCCTCTAATGAGCACCTTGGCTGGGGTGATGGCCCAAGCAGGTGGCCACCCACGTGGGAGTTCTGGCTCCTGGCCTTGGGGGCATTTGGGGAGTGGACCAGCAGGTGGACTCGCACTCTAATAGCTTCTATACAAATATTTACTGCTGGCTGCAACTTTGGACTAAGCCGCCAACCCGTGTTTCACCCCAGCCCCACTGAGGGGCTCTCCCCCACCGCCCGGCTACCACCCCCAGACCCGGGGCAGAGCCTCTTGGCAGCGGCGGCGCCTAGGGCAGCAGCGGGACCCAGGGCTCCCCCACCCCCCCCCCCCGCCCCACCGTGGAGTCTGCAGGAGACAGGGACGATCAGGGTGGGGGCAAAGCACTGCCAGGCTCGCTGCCAGAGCGGCTCGCCTGCCCCCTGGTGGCCATGAGGCCACATGACGCCAGTGCATGACCTCGCAGCACCTCAAGGGAAGCAGTGGCTCTCAAAGTGTAGCCCCCACACCACCCACTAGCAGTGCAGGTGCTCAGGGCCCGCCCTCATCCCTTCCAGGTGAGCGCTCCAGCCCCGGGACATTTCATCCCCACAAGCAAATTTCCTGTTAGCCCCATTTTACAGGAAAGAAAAATGAGGTCAGAGAGGTGGCCGAGGCCAGGCCTCCTGACCAGAGGAATATGATGACCAGGCTTGGGGAGCCCTGCCCGGCCAGCAGCTGTACCTCCTACCATCTCTTTCCTGATAGACACACTGGTCTCCTGGCCAGATCTCGCCAGGCCCAGCAAGTCCCTCCTCCCGCAGGCTCCTCTTGCACCCCCTCAGCCCCTGCCCAGCCTTTGCCATGGCTGTCACGGCTCACGGAACCCACCCACGCAGCATGCTCCCACCCTCAGCCCAGGAAGTCACTGCTGTCCACTCAGGAGCCCAGGCACCGTCCTGGCTGTGGCCCCTCCCTCTTTGCTAGCACCTTCTAGGACTTCTCTCCCAAGCTCCCATGGGTCCACCTCCCAGTGCCGTTTCCAGCACCTGCCTGTCCCCTTCACCTGGCTTCTCATCGTTAGCCCTGTCCCCTGGCCACGACCCCAGGCCTCTCTTCCAGTCACCTCCTCGCCTCAGGGCCCTTACACCTGCTGATTCCCCATCCCCGCTCCCCTGGGAACAGGAACACCTCAAAGCTTCACGCATTCTGAAACCTTTGGCAACCCCAACCCCAGCTAAGTGTCGCCCCCCACTTGACCCATGGGCTCGGGCCCAGGGTGGGGGTGCTGCACGGGAGGGGCTGGGCTGGGGCCCCCTGGAGCCCACAGCAAGGCCAGGTGGGCACTCCTCTCTGCCCCGACCTGGGCACGGTCCCGGTGGCGACCACAACCCACACTCACCTTAAACTCCTGTTCCCACCGGCCTGCTGCACAGATACAGTGCCCGCTCTGCCCGGGACAGCCAGGGCCCCGCCCCTCCCCTGCTCCCAGGGTCAGCACCCTCTGCCCCGGCCTCAGCTCCCGGCACGAGCAGCCTTGACCTCCGACTCGGGGAGCATCAGACGCCCTCTCAGCCCACCTCCCCTCCCGGTCCTGTGCCTCCACCTCCTGTCACCCATCACCAGCGTTCCTACGTGCGCACACCCCATTGACCTCGTTGACTTAGCCCTCAGGAGGCTCACTCTAGGCCTGCCACGTGGACATCTCCTGCCCATCCCCCACCACATGCCTCACTCAGCACCTGAGGGTAACCCCCCCCCCCAGCAGCTGCCCTCGCTCACCGGCGACCACACGGGCTCCGGGAGCCAGCCTGGCCCTGCCTGCCTCGCTTCCTCCACCAGGAGAGGCTTCCCCGAGCTCCCAGCCCCCTGGGCGGGGTGGGCCTGGGCAGGGGACAGCCATGGCGGGAGAGAGGGGCTCATTCCCCAGGCTGGATGCGCCCCACGGAAGCCCCCGAGGCTGCCTTGGCTATTTAGGGTCGCCTCTCGCACCCCCAGCCTTCCCCCTGCCCGCACTCCTAGGGCGGAGAACACCCCTCCCTCAGACCTGGGGCCAGTGGGGCCCCCTCCCTGTGGGCCAGGACAGGCGTCCACAGGAGGCGAAAACACAGGGACTATGGTCACTGCTCGCACTCCCTGCAGAGGGTCCCCAGGTTGAACCAGGACCTGGTCTCAGCCGGAGAGAGGGTGGTCCCAGAGGCCGTGCTGACGGGGAGAACCCCCTCACCGTGCTGGACTCCTGCTCCACAGGGGGATCCTTTAATCTGTGTTTAACTCCTGGATTCTTCCCCGCCCCCCTAATACACACACACCCCGGTCCAGGACACGGCACACAGTCGGCGCTGCGTAAGTGCTCGCGGACTCCATGGGCAAACAGTGCCTGCCTGGCCCACAGGTGAACGGAAGAGTGGCCTCACAGCCTGCGGGGGCACAGCAGCACTTACAGAGCACCGACTGTGTGCAGTGAGCTGAGCTGGGGCCCTGGGGTGGCTGCGGGGGGTTCAGCTCCCACGCTGTCAGTGGTCCCTGGGCTTGCCCTCCTATGGCAGGAGCACCCCCAGACCCTGCCTCCCCCACCCTTGCACCTGCTCCTCTGGCCGCCCAGTGCAGATTTCCCCACACCTCTCCCCACCTGCTCTGAGGCCTTGGGGCTGGGCTGTGGGGCCGCTCAGGTTCTGATGCTACGGCCGAGCCCCCGCACCTGGCACCCCCAGCCCAGGCTCCAGCCCCCTCCCTCCTGGGTGCAGCCTCTGGATTAAAGCGCCCCCCTCTACTCCCAGCCTCCAACTCCCTGTGCCGCTTCCCCCAGGCCCAAAGCAAATGGCCAGGGTGCCCAGCCAGGCCCCCAGCCACACACACCAGGAAGCGGGGTCTGTGAGCCATGAGGACCCCATGCCTGCGAGGTGGGGTCTGTGTCAGCTCCTCCCAGGCAGGGACCCGGGTCTCGGAGAGAGTGTGACCACCCCAGGGCCACCCAGTGATGAGTCAGCTCAGACCCTGCCCCATGCAAGCCCACAGCCTCCACACTTTAGAAACGGTACTGAGCCTCTTTGCAGCTCCGCCCCCCCTCCCCCCCAGGTCTCTGAGCAACCTCAAACCTCCGTGCCACCGTCCCTGGTGACTCACGGCCCCCTGAGGAACTCTCATGGGCCATCTCCACAGTCCCCCGCCTCCCCTCCCACGGGCCCACCCCCTTTTTCCGGGAAAGTCCATGTTCCCCAGCTGGCCTGGGAGGCGCAGGCAGTAGGGATCCCACACACCCCTCCCCCAGCCAGGTCCCACAGGCCCTCCTGCCCTGCTCTGCACCCTAAGGGAGCCACAGGGCAGCCCACTGCAGCGGGCAGATGAGCACCGACTCAGAGAGGTGGAGCGTCTTGCCCAGAGCCACACAGCACGGCCCCTCTGGGCACTGGACAGGAGTCACCCCCAGCTTACGCAGCTTCAAATCTCCCACCAGCCCTTCCCTCTCTTGCTCTGGCTCCTAGTGGGGTCCACCAGGGTCCCTGTCTCGAAACAGGGTCGTACACTTGGGTCTGTGTCTTGGGCACGGCCAGGCGCGTCGCAGGCCTGACCACCAGGGAAGCAGGGGTGAGGAACGGGGTTGCTATGGCAGCTGCTGGCCCCTGGGCAGGGGGAGAAGTTGGGGCGCCCACCTGGCCCTCGCCCAGGAGCACCGGCGCCTTCCAGGAGCAGTCCCCTGCAGCATCCCCAGGCCAGGACAATCCCCTCCCGCTGAGGTCAGCCACTCTGGGCCCTGTCCCGCAGTTTGTGGGGGCCTCAGACCACAGGGAGGCCCAGCAGCTTCGGACAGCCCTGCCCCCACCCTGAGCCACACCCACGTGGCCCCCCAAGGAGGGGCTGCACTATTGCTCCATCATAGTGTCCATGGCCAGCCCAGGTCACACAGCAGGCGTGCGGAGAGCTGGCACGGGAGCCAGCGTGTCCCCAGCCCCGAGTCCTGGCTACACATCCACCCTGGGAGCCAGGGCCCAGCCCGGTAGAGGGCTGGTGCCTACCTCTCAGCACTTGGGCTGCACATGCAGGTGCCCAGGGATCAGGGCCTTCCAGCCTCCAGTCCCTTGGGGCTTCTTCCCTACACACCGCGCTCCAAGGAGGGTCCCCCGCCCCACCCCTGCCCCAGGAGGCCCTGCGCCCGGTCAGGCCCAGGACGGCCAGCAAGGGCTGCGGGAGCACTCACTTGATCTCTGTCTGTCCGCCAGCCTTCCGTGCGATCTGCACCAGCTCCTTCCCGTAACGCTCCTCCGCCTGGGCCCTGCACAAGCCAAGCACACGCTGTCAGGCCCCCAGGACGCCAGCCGCCGGCGCCCCACCCCGGGGCCTGGAAATAACCGTGGGCCAAGCCCAGGCACCGGTGCAGGGGTGGGCCTCACTCTGGCTTCTGAAAAGCAGGGGTGTGGGGGCGCCTAGCTCCCCGCCGCTCACCTCTGCCGCAGCAGCTCCTCCACGTCCTTGCACATCTTCCGGCCGTCCAGCAGCCGCTGCAGCAGCACCTCGTAGCCCGTGTGCGCCGTGAAGTCCCTGCACTGACACAGGGCAGGGCGGGGGCGCAGTGAGGCCCGGAGACCCCCCACCCCTCCCCACGTCGCCCCGCTCAGAGACGACCAGGAGGCCTCAGGACCTAGAGAGCTCAGGTGCACAGTGTGCGGGGCTGCTGTGCCTGGGGGAGACCTCAGCTCCACCTGCAAATCCACCCCCAGAGGGGGTGCCTGGCACGGCCCAGATGCCCCCCCACACACACAGCTCCATAGCCCTGTTGACTTGGCTGAGCCGCGGGGAAGCAGCCCTTACCTGGGGAGACCCAGCCTGGAAGCAAGCCAAGGCCCAACCTTGAAGCCAGGCCAGGGAGCTGGCGTAGCGCTCGCCACGCCAGCACCGACGGGCTGGCCCCTGGGCGGCTCACGTGAGCCTGACCACACGTTGGGCTCTCGTGCGTCTCGTGCCAGCCCCCTGCGCCTGCCAGGTGAGGCGCACACGCTGAGCACCCGAGTCCATGTTCTCCGTGGGCAGGGGGGGGGGGCGTTTGGATGCATCATGGGGAGGAGGGAGCAGCTGCAGCCGCCCCGCACCTGGGGCAGCCCAGCACCTGTGGCCCAGCAACTGCAGACGGCCTGGGGTCTGATCTGCTGCTGCGGGAAGCTGCCCCAGGCCTGGGCAGAGGGCCCTGGGGGCCCCCTCCTAGCTCCCCTGGTGCTGGGCGGGGCAACTGTGGCACCTGTTGCCCATCTTCCTGTGGCCGCCAGATCCCACCCCATTCCCAAGGTGGGGCTCTCCCACACCCACACCCTTTCCTGCTTCACCGTCAAGACCTGGTGCTCCAGCCCCCACGCAGCACTGGCCCCCACCCAGCACTGGCCCCTCGAATTACAGGCCTTTGGGCAGCAGGCCACGGAGCCAGAGTCCAGGGGAGCTTCCTGCAGGAGGCGGCACTGGAGCCAGGCTCTGGGAGGAGCAGACGGGGGCGGGGGAGCAGTGATGGTGCAGAGGGTCCCACCGCTCCTCCGGCCAGGCCAGACCACCCTCAGCAACTCAGGACCTCAGGCTCTTGTCCCCTCCAAAAGCATCCCCAGAAAATCCTGGGGGGGCCTGGCTGGGGCTCAGCTGCCTGCAGGGCGACAAGCGGTCCCTGGGCCTGTCCTGGAGCCGGTGTCCACCCCCCACCCCGTCCAGGCTGGGCCGGCCTCCCTGGGCAGGCCACAGCCTCCTATGCTCGCCCCTGCCCCGCCTCTGGCCCCCCAGGTCAGAGCCTGTGGCAGCCGGCGAGGAAGAGCCACGGACCCGCCTGCCCCCTCCCGCGAGGGCTCCTCCCGACCTGGGCATCCAGCTCAGAATCCCCCTGACCGGACAGCTGGGCAGCGTTGGTGCAGGGCCCCTCAGTCCTGGGGAAACTGAGGCCCAGAGGAGGGCAGGGGTGGCCCCAGCAAGATCTGCTCTTCCTGCTCCGAGTCCTCTCCCCTCCCAGCCATGCCCGGCCCAGCCCTCCAGGGAGACCCCCAAAGTGGGGAGAAGCCAGAGCAAACCTACAGCGGCCATCCTGCTGGGGCCCTGCAGGCCCTGGGGTCCCCAGGAGCATGCAGCATGCAGGACCCTGGTGTGCAGCTGATGAGCCACGGTCACAAGTGACCAGGCTGTTCGGAGGAAGTGCCTGCCCACCCCCGGCCCCGCCCCGCACCTCCTCTCCCCAGCTTCGACCTCCTCTACCACCCCCGCCCCTTACCCAGCACCTCTGACTCTGCTCAGAGCTCAGTGCGCTGGGAGGTTCTAGCCTGGCGATCCGTGGGCAGGTGCACTGCACCTGGGCCCTGCCCCAGCCGCCACCCGGCACCCTCGGCCTGTCACGGCAATCCAGCTGTGACCTTGCTGATCCTTGTTCACGGAGACACCCACTGGCCCCCAAGCATGGCGGCCGCAGAGCCAGGAGGCAGAGGTGGTGACCAGGAGGATGCTCCGGGCCACTCTGCTGGAAGGTACCCGGCCGGTCAGCAGTGCCCCCAGCAGTGGGTCCCCATTTTGAAGTGCAGCAGGATGACTTACAACAGTAACTTCTCGGGGGGCAGGCATTTACTCTAAGACAGACACCTGGGGTCGGCTCCGCTCTGGCCTGGGCCAGCACGTGGAAGACCCCCAGCGGGCTCCCGGCCCAGGTGGGGAGTGCGCCCAGAGACGGGAGCCCTGGCTGTCTCTCTCTTTGTGCCTCTGCCTCTCAAATAAACAAGAGTAAAAAGAAAAGAAGTCGCTTCTGGAAATGATTGTTCAGACGCTCTCCGCCCCCAGGCAAGGCCGTGACTCAGTTACCAGGGACTCACGGGGGCGGCTGGGGGCCACGTGGGGCCACAGGCTGAGCCACGCCAGACCTGGGGTGTCAGGTGCCAGATGTGGGACCCAGCCTTTGCCACCGTGGTGTGCGGCCACTCCAGGCTCGGAAGAGCTCAGGGCAGACTCGGCGTGGCCAGGCCACCCCCTTCCTGCTCCTGGGTGGGAGCTGGCCCCGGGCCCTGCCATACCCCACTGGCTGGGTAGAGCCGCGGCCTCCGTCCCCACCCCCACTTCCTCCTAGGCCTGCCAATATCACTTTTGGCGGCAGTGGGGCCTGGCCGCGAAGCCCAGGGCCCCCGGCAGGCCACTTCCTTTCTGGGGGCCAGGCTTCCCCATCGGGAAGTGTGGCTCTGAGGCACAGCCGAGTCACTGGGCTCAGCACACGGCACGTGGGTGCCCTGCCCTGCCCAGCCCAGCCCAGCCCAGGGCCCTGCCCAGTGAGGATGGGCAGTTCCCTGCCTGCAGCTCATCTGAGAAGCCAAGGAGGTGACTCCCGGCATAAAGGGGGACTCGCAGGGGTCCCCTAACGCCTGCACCGCGCAGCCCAGGGCCTGGGTTCCAATCCCGGCTTCATTCCCGACTCCAGCTTCCGGCCAGTGCAGACCCTGGGGGGCAGCAGGTGACGGCCCAAGTACTTGGCTCCCTGCCCCATGTGGGAGACCCGGATGGAGCTCCCGGCTCCTAGATCTTGGCTTCAGCCTAGCTCAGTCTCAGACATTGCAAGCATTTGGGGCTTGAATTGGAAAGAGGAATCTCTCTCTCTGCCTCAATCAAATAAATACATTTCTAAAAGATTTATTTACCTGAAAGAAAAAGTGACACAGAGAGGAAAAATGAGAGAGAGAGTGAGAGAGAGAAAAGAGGAGGGGAGGGGAGGGGAGGGGAGAGGAGAGAGAGGACAGGGGAGAGGGGAGAGAGGACAGGGGAGAGGGGAGAGAGAATCTTCCATCTGCTGGTTTACTTCCCAAATGGCTGCAACAGCCAGGGCTGGGCCAGACCAAAGCCAGGAGCCGGGAGCTCCATCCTGGTCCCCCACGTGGGTGCAGGGGCCGAAGCACTTGGGCCATCTTCTGCTGCTTTCCCAGGCCACAGCAGAGAGCTGGACTGGAGGTGCAGCAGCCAGGACTCAAACGGGCGCCCTGATACGGGATGTTGGCATCACAGAGGGTGAGCTAACCTGCTGGGCCAAACACTGGCCCCAGTGAATACATTTTTAAAAAGAGCGATTACCCAGGGACCTGCAGGGCACAGTAGGGACTTGAACCTGGGTCTCCCATGCCCTGGTCCTGGCTGTCAGCCTCCCCCTGCTTCCCTCCAAGCTCAGTGGGTGTTCAGCAAGGGCAGCCCCGCTAGGCACTCCCCCCACCCCACACACATTGTCTTTCCTTGGCGGTGCGGTCTGGCGCTCAGGCCAGGCCAGGCGAGCCACCCCTACAGTACCAGGAAAGGAGCAGACCCTCGTTAGGATGCTCCCAGGGCCAGCTGGCCCCCGACCTGGGAGGGAGGAGGCCGGGCTGTAGTCGCCCTTCCCACCGGCATAAGCCGGTGCTGACATCTCACCTGGAACCAGCTGGGGGCCAAGGGTGGGGCCCAGGAGAGCTGCCTGGCCGTGCTCTGTACCCAGGACCCACCTGACAGGGAGCCTGGAGCCCCCGGATGCAGGTGCATGGCGTGGGCTGTAGGGTGAGCAGGGACCAGGCAGTGAGGGCTCAGGATTGGTGGAGAACCCGCCCAGGTGAGTGGCAGAGAAACAGCTGAGCTGTGTGCAGTGGCTACCCGGCTCCTCCTCCTGCCCTGAGACTCACTGGCCCCCTCCTCTCGGACCCCAGACGCAGCTGGCTGGGCACCACGGACCCTCTCC
Source organism: Sylvilagus floridanus (assembly GCA_949820135.1). Classification (NCBI taxonomy): domain Eukaryota; kingdom Metazoa; phylum Chordata; class Mammalia; order Lagomorpha; family Leporidae; genus Sylvilagus; species Sylvilagus floridanus. The sequence goes on from OX463239.1 coordinate 85,454,603, forward strand.
TCCAGCAGGGGCTCTCCTCCGAGTGGGAGCGAAGCTCTCAGCTCAGCTTGGACAGGTTCCTGAGAACAGCGGGGGCAGGGGTGCGGGATCCAACAGCCGCTCTGCAGGGAGAAGGGAGAACCCCACCAAGTCCCAAGGCCAACCCTCTGGCTGGGACTCTGACTTTTGGCACCCACTTGGGTCGGGAGGCTCCAGACTTCTGTCCCCCTTGGTTTAAAATTCACCTGTCACCGGGACCAAGGTTGTGGCATAGCGGGTAAGCCAGAGTCGGATGACGCCTGCATCCCATATCCCAGTGCCTCGTTTGAGCCCTGGCTCCTCCTCTTACCCAGCTTCCTGTTCGTGCACACCCTGGGAGGCAGCAGGGGATTGATCAAGGACTTGTGCACCTGCCACTCACATGGGACACCTGCACGGAGCTCCTGGCTTCAGGCTGGCCCAGCTCAGGCTGTTGTGGGCCTTTGGGGAGTGAACCAGTAGATGGAAGCGTGCTCTCTGTCACTCTGCCTCACACACACCCTTCTGTCTCCGAGTGGCGAGGCTCAAGGTGGCTTTCGCCCTCCCCTCCCGTCCCCCACACTGCTTATCAGTGGGACTTCCGCCTGCCATTGGCTTACTGGCCACCATGCTCCTGTGGCTCGTCCCCGAGCACTGTTAGGGAGCCCTGGGGTAGCAGGTGCCGAGCCCCGGAGAAGGTGGGTAGCAGGTGGGGCCGCCGGTTCCCGGTCACAGTCATGCAGGGAGGGACAGGGCTTCACGGCTGCTGGTCCTGAGGGCCCCTGGAGAGGACCAGACCAGTGCTCACAGGTCCAGGGATCGTCACCAGCATCTTTAAATGAGCAGGCGGACCCGTCCCTGCGCTTCTCATGACAGCCCTCCGAGACAGGTGGTGGTGTACCCATTGCATGGAAGAGGAAACTGATGCTCAGGGAGAATAAGTCAGCGGGCAGCAGCCAGGCCCTTGCCACTGCCTCACAACAGGGCTCAAAGGACCAAAGACCTGGGGCCGCTGCCAGCAATGCCGACATCCCACATGGGCGCTGGTTCGAGCCCTGGCTACTCCACTTTCGATCTGGCTCTCTGCTGTGGCCTGGGAAAGCAGTGGAAGATGGCCCAAGTGCTTGGGCCCCTGTACCCACGTGGGAGACCCCGAAGAAGCTCCTGGGCCCTGGCTTCTGGCTTCGGATCAGCACAGCTCTGGCCATTTCGGCCATCTGACGAGTGAATCAGCAAATGGAAGACCCTCTCCTTTCTCCCCTCTCCCTGTAACTCTGAATTTCAAATAAATAAATCTTTTTTTAAAAAATGACCAAAGACTCAGGTATGACTTGGATGGATGGGTCATGGACAGATGGATGATGGATGGATGATGGATGGATGGGTGGATAGCAGAGACTTTAGTAAGTGATCCGGTTGTTCACCTGGAGTCTCTGGGAGGAGGGCTGAGCACTAAGAGGGTCCCAGGTCGGTGCCCAGGAGGAACCACTGAGAAAGTCACCTGCAGGCCTCTGTGGGCCCCTCAGGAGCAGAGGGAGCATTGGGGTCCAGGCCAGGACCCTTGGGGGCAGTCGACACAAGAAAGGGCTTCCCAGGGGCCCGCGTGGCTCAGGCAGGCAGGGGAGTGGCCATCCTGAGAGCACATGGTCTCCTCCTGCCCTGGACGCAGGACAGCTGCCCTCGTCTCTGAGTCGCCAAGTCCGGTGACCCGGGGGCCGTGCGGGAGGAGACGGGTGTGGGATGATGGACAGTCTTCTGAGACGGCCCAGGATCGGTGCTGGAGAGAGGGGGCCGGGGCAGAGGCAGACCTTCCTCTCGGAGGGGATGGCAGAGGTGCCACTTGGTGCTCCGTGGGCCTTGCAAGGCCGGCCCCTGCGCAGCCCAGCGAACCTGCATCCCGAGAGCTCCCAGGGGCTCCCCGGGACCCCAGCCAGGTAGGGACCAGTGCTGACCGAGTCTCGCCGAGCCGGAGGGAGGAGCTGGGAGCACAGGCAGGCTTCCCACCATGGCAAGGTCTGCCTGCCTCCACAGCTTTCCTCCATTTTCATTTATATTTGAAGGCGGGGACGGATCTTCCACCCGCTGGTCCACCCTGCAAATGCCTGGAAAACTCCATCCACGTCTCCCATATGAGTGCCAAGAAACCCAAGGCTTTGAGACTGGGGCTGTGGCGTAGTGGGCTAAGCTCTGTCTGCAATGCTGGCATCCCATATGGGTGCTGGTTCAAGTCCCGGCTGCTCCATTTCTGATCCAGCTCCCTGCGGATGGCCTGGGAAGATTGCCCGAGCATATGGGCCCCTGCACCCATGTGGGAGACCCAGAGGAAGCTCCTGGCTCCTGGCTTCAGATCGGACCAGCTCTGGCTGTTGTGGCCATCTGGGGAGTGAACCAGTGGATGGAAGACCTCTCTCTCTGTCTTTCCCTCTCTGAAGCTCTGCCTCTTCAAATAAATAATAAATCTTAAAAAATAAAATAAAAAGAACCCAAGGACTTTAGCCGTCACTCAAGGCCTCCCTAGGGCACACACGGCAGGAGGCTGCAGTTGGAAGCAGAGTAGCCAGGACTGGAACCAGGATGAGGGTGTGGGCGTCCCAAGTGGCATTTTTTATTAGAGACGTATGTATCCATTTGAAAGACAGAATGATAGAGAGAGAAGGAGGGAGAAAGAGAGAGAGAGACAGAGAGAAATATCTTCCATCCACTGGCTCACTCCCCAAATGGCCATAATAGCCGGAGCTGGACCAGGCCAAAGCCAGGAGCTTCTTCCAGGTCTCCCATGTGGGTGCAGGGGCCCAGCACGTGGGCCATCTTCTGCTGCTTTCCCAGGCCATCAGCAGGGAGCTGGGTCAGAAGTGCAGCAGCCGGGGCTCGAGCTGAGGCCCACAGCTGTGGGTCAACCTGCTGTGTCGCAGCGCCGGCCCCCTGAGTGGCATCTGGACCGCTGTGCCGGACGCCCGCCCCAGCCCTGTGCGTTCCAGCGGAACGCGTTACAGAGCAAGATGCCACTTTAAAGGCTGTGCCCCAGGCCCCACGGAGGGCAGGTGGCACGGGTATGGCAGGTGTCTGAGGACATGGCATGAGGTCAGAGGGAGGGGAGGACCTTCCTAAAGGCCCCAAGGAACCTGGCCAGGCTGCAAGTTCAGGGGAAGGAGCCTGGTGGGAGCAGACGAGCAGGGGGCCAGCGCCCCTGCTACCTGGCCCCCTGTGACCTCAGAGTGACGTCACTACCGAGCTGTAACCCTGTCCTCAGAGCAGAGGAGGAGCCGGGGTCGGCAAGGCTAGGGACTGGCACAGCTCCTCTGTGGCGCCCCCGCCAGGCGGGTTTGGTGTCGACGGCTTGCCAGGATCTAGCAGTGGGCGAGGGAGGGGGCAGGTGCCGAGGGGGAGGGCGGCACGGGGCTCGGAGCCTGGACGAGGCAGGGAGGGTAAGCCATGGGCATTGCCTGTGGCTGGCTCAACGCAGTGCATGAGGGCCCCTCACTGCCCAGGCTGCAGCCTGTGATGAGCCAGGGATGAGCCAGAGCCCCGTGGTCCAGGCACCGTCCCCCTCATCCCCGCCATACCACCCACACCTGCCAGGGCAGGGCCCGGGGAGTGCTGGCCAAGGAAGAAGCCAGGCAGGGGCCCTGGTGCTGGGTAGGCCCCTCACGCACGCTGTGTGGACCTCCTGGGTGCATGTGCTGCTCTGTAAAGTGGGGGTGAACACATCTTCCCTTGGGGGGGACCCGAGGACCGAGGGAAGTGACGCAGCAGCCTGGGAGGAGGGGCATCTGATACTTGACGGGCACCTGCCACTTAACAAGGGCCGCAGTGCTGGGCCCCTGGGAACTGCGAGTGGGGAGGAGACCTGGAGCTGAACCCACACCACTCGCTGCCCCTCTCTGGGCCACAAGCTGGGGTCGCCGTGTGGATCCCGCGCCCCCGGCCGGGTGCAGGTGCCTCTCTGCAGGCTGATTGGCTGGCGGCCCCCTCTGGCCCTGCTCAGAGACAGGGGTGGGCCCCTGAGGCTGCAGGGGAGCCCCCTCCCATCCCACGTTCTCCCCTGGGCAGCGCTGGCCCTGGCAGCCTCGGACGGCTCTTGGCCTCCTCTGCTGGCCATGGGCTTCGGCCATTGACACGCACGCCTCCCCCAACCCTATAACCCCAGAGGAGGGACCTGCCAGGGCTACCGTGGATGGAGGAGAATCAGAGCAGGACCTTGGGACCTAAGGTCAGGATGAGAGGTGGAGAGGGCGCCCTCCAGTGGACACGGGGATGTGGCACTGCCCAGCCCAACAATGCACAGAGCCCGGGGCTGCAGGGGAGGGTAGATAGGCCACCCCCGTTCATTTGCCTCCAGGGTCAGTGTCCATCCTATTCCCCACCAGCGCTGGCTCCCTGCCCTGCAGCCACATGGCACCCACCCCTAGCTGCCCTGGGCTGCGTGTTCACAACCGCTCCAGGGGCACAGGTCCAGGCTTCTGTGTGGACCCTTGCCCGACCCCCAGCCCTGCCCTGCTGACCTCCTGGGCTATACTGCTCCTTGTGGCTGGGCTTCCCATGCCCTCCCAGAGAGTGGGCTCAGGGCTAGCAGCGGCAATGGCTAAGGGAGGGGCGCTCGGGGGGGGGTGGCAGGAGGAGGCCCTTTGATTTAGCGGCTGCAGTCTGCAAAGTGCAGGGCTCCGCGGGCCCCTGAGGTCCAGGCGGACATCAGCTCCCCGCAGGGCCTCCCCCTGGCTGCCAGGAAGTTAGGGCCAGCTGCAGGCCTGCCTCCCGGCCTCCGTGAAGGAGAGCGAGGGCTGCTGGGGCCTCGGGGGGACTCGGAAGTGGTGGGCCTGCTCGGAGGGAGGGCCGGAAGGCAGGGCAACCACAGGAAGGAGCCCCCGGTGGCACATGTCTCCCTATGTGTGCCTTGAGGGAGGCTTTGCCCAGTCCAGAATAGGCAACCCCCAAAGGCTCACGCCTCGGCTTCCTCGCCCATGAAATGGGGATGACCATCTTGAAGCAGAGCAAAGGTGGAGGACTCACACCCTCATTCCAAAGCTCACAGAGCAGCAGGCGGCAGAACAGCGAGCCCTGGGCAGGCGCTGGGCACAGCGGTGAGGGTGCTGCCTGGGACACCCCTGTCCCATACCGGAGCGCCTGGCTTCCAGTCCCAGCTCGGCTTCCAGTTCTTGCTTCCTGTTGATGTACCCCCAGGAGGCAGGAGATGAGGGCTCAGGTAGGGGGTCCCAGGAGCTCAATCCAGGCCGCCTGTGTGGGTGGCAGAGACCCAGGTATCTGAGCTGCCTTTCCAGGGACTGATTAGCAGGAAGCTGGAGTTGGGAGCCAGAGCGGGGACTTGAACCCAGGCCCTCCACTGTGGGACTCTGGCATCCTAACTGCTAAGGCAGACGCCTGATTTTTTTTTTTTTAATAAAGTTGAATTACTTTGCTCCATTCACTGGGTCTTTTTATTTAAAAAAAATTATTTCCAATTCATTTTAGACACAGGGACAGAGTTCTCCCATGCACTGGATCATTCCTCAAATGCCTGCAGCAGCCAGGACTGGGCCAGGAGGAAGCCAGGAGCCTGGAACTCCATCCAGGTCTCCCACGCCAGTGTTAGGAGTAAAGCACTTGAGCCATCACCGGCTGCCACCCAGAGCGCACGTTAGCAGGAAGCTGGATTGGAAGTGGAGCTGAGAGGTGAACGCAGGTGCTGTAGCATGGGATGTGAGTACCGGAAGCGGTGACTTAACCGCTGCACCAAAAACCCACCTCCTCTGGTGGGCTGACTTTTGCCGAGGGTGCCCAGTCTGCGGGAAGGGCATTCCTCCCGACAGTGGTCCTGGGAATCTGGACATAAGCGCACAATACAATGAAGCTGGATCCTTCCCTTACACTGTGTACAAAAAGCAACTCAAGGGGCCGGCACTGTGGTGCAGCGGGTAAAGCTGCTGCCTGCAGAGCCAGCATCCATGCGGGTGCCAGTTCAAGTCCCGGCTGCTCCATTTTCTATCTAGCTCTCTGCTGTGGACTGGGGAAGCAGTGGAGGATGGCCCAAGTCCTTGGGCCCCTGCACCCACATGGGAGACCCGGAGGAAGCTCCTGGCTTCAGATCAGCACAGCTTCAGCCATTGAGGCCAACTGGGGAGTGAACCAGCGGATGGAAGACCTCTCTCTCTCTGTGTGTGTAACTCTGACTTTCAAATAAATAAATAAATCTTTTTTTAAAAAGGGCAGATGCCTTGAGTAGATATTTTTCCAAAGAAAATCTACCAACGGCCAATAAAGACACCCACACAATCAGTCATTAGCAAAGTGCAAACTGAAATCACAACACGGTCCCACTGCACACCCACTAGGATGGGTGTGTGAGCAAAAAGACGCAACGAAGAACTATTGACGAAGATGGAGTGAAACTAGAACTCTGTGCCCTGCCGACGGCGATGCAAGACGGCACAGTCAGTGCGCAAAACAGGCCGTCACGCAAACATCCAACACAGGATCACCGTACCACTCGGCAAGCCCACTCCTGCGTACATCCCCCAGTGGGATGCTAGCAGAGAGCCAAGCAGCGCCTGAGGCACCGACGTCCCCAGTGACTGTGGATGAACGGACAGACAGAACGAGCTACAAGCATAGCATGGAAGACTCGTCCACAGGGAGGGAGATGCAGTGACATCATGAGCCAGGTGCAGAGCAGTGAGCGGCGCTGGGTGACTGTCTTTGCACGGCGTTCCCAGAACTGGCCGGTTTATGGAGACGGAGAGGCCAGGTCGGGGGTGGGGCAGGAACCAGGAATTGGTGGTGAATGTGGGAAGTCTCTATGCAGGCTGACGGAGCAGTTCCGGAAACAGACAGCAAAAGGCTACTGAAACCCTCCCGAGTCCGTTCACTCCCTGGGAGGCCACACCCACGGGAGAAGCCAGAGCGCACCTGCTGTCAGCAGTGGAATTGGTCGCCGCCCTCACTCTGCCAATGGCCGCCCACGGGTAGAGGAAGGCCCCACCCAGAAAGGCTGCTGTGAGGGGAGGGGTGACGTCCTGGGGGCTGGGGTCTCTGAGCCCCGGGGTCCAGCAGGAGCAGGCTCCCTGCCCTGAGCTCACCTCCCTCTCAGGCACCTGTCACACCAGCTCCTGCCACAGCCCATCCCCCGCCTTCCTGCCCAGGACGGCTCGGCTTCCTGTTCCTGTCTCCACAGCCTCCCATCCCCCCCTTGCTGCTGTTCTAGGCGTGGGGGTGGGGGGCTCCCGCTGTTCCTTCCTGTTGCCCAATGTGAGAGGCCTCTTACTGCCACCGCCTCCCTGCATGGTCACCCGCTGCTCAGCCAGAGGGCTCTGGATTCTGGTCTGCCAAGGCAGCAGCCAGGCCCAGCCTAGCCCCGAGAGTCCATCCTGCGGCAGCCCCCAGGCCCAGGGTTCCTCCACCAGCCTCCATAGCCCAGAGGAGGCCGATGTCATGGGATATTGTTGGAGCCAAGTGACATGAGGCACCTATCCCCCAAAACCAAAGCAGCCACTCCCTGCGGTGGGGTATAAAATGCAATGGTGAACGGAAGTGGGCAGAGCCTCCAAGGTTACCCTGCAGGTGCACACCTGGGTGGGCTCCGTCCTGCCAAGCCCCCGGTCCCCCTCAACCTACCCCCAATGCACAGAGGTGGGGGCAGCCCCAGGAGGGGAAGGCAGCCGGGGCCTTGGGAACTGGGGCGGGGCAGGGGTGGCCCAGGAGCCTCTGGGGCCGCCCAGGGCCTGGGACACCAGGCTCTCCAGCTCAAGGCTCGGGCCATCTCCGTTTCCTCCCCGAGTTCCCTGCCTCTGCGGTTTGCAGCGTCAGCCAGGCTCCAGGCCAGAGCAGGGCATCCCGCCCACAGCCGCAGCCTGCAGGCCCCCTGCACGCGAGGAAGCAGCCACCAGGGAGAGTACATGAGGGGAAGGGCCCTCAGACCACAGCTCGCGTCTAAAAACACCACGTCGGCCTGGGAAGCAGGAATCGCTCAGCCCGGGCTTCAAATATTTCCCTCTGAATGACACACACAACCTGCCTTGCATGCAGGAAGCTAGCGGGAGGATCCCTCTTCTTCCTGGGCCGCCTGTCACCCAGTGGTCTGTCTGGGAACTCAGGGGCGGGCGGCAGACGAGGTTCGAGGCGGCTCCAGCCAGCACCGGTGACCTTGACCTGCCCATGGCTGGACGGGAAGACCCTGGCGTCTAGCCTGGGGGAGTGGGCTGGGGACACAGGGCCTGGCCCGTTGCAGACACTCAGGGTAGGGGCTCTTCCCCTGCTCCAATGGAATGACACAGCTGGGACCCAGAGAAACAAAAAATCTTTACAGAACTTGGACTCCATGTCCGCTTTCTCACATTGAGCTGTTCCATGTCATTTTTCGAAGAAGCTATAGATTTTCAGGGCCCAATCAAGCCACGTGAAAACGCTTACCCTGCAAACACCCGCGGCCACCCAGCCCCGCCAGGCCTCTCTCTCACAGGCTGCCCACCTCCTCCTGCACCATCTACACCCCCACGTCACGCCCAGCTGCCGCAGCCCTGCCGGTCCCACCTTCCCCGTCCACCCAGAAACACCTCCTGCCCTGGGCACCCCGGGGAAAACCTGGGACTCAAAGGTCTGCCCTTCGTAGCGTTGTCAAGAACAGGACAGGACCAGCAGGAACCTAAATGTCCAGCAACACAGGGCTGGAAGAGTACACCACTGTGTGGACCAAGCTCAAAGGCAGGAGACCCCGGTGGCCACCGACCGAGGCACGCTGAAGGCGAGGAACCCACGTCCCCACTCACGGTATTTGCAAGGGCACTAAGCTAAAAAGCATATGCGACTCTGGCACCCTGTACAGGCACTGGTTCAAGTCCCAGCTGCTCCACTTCCCAAGCAGCAGATGAGAGCTGAGGTGTGTGGGCCCTGCCACCCACATGGGAGGCCTGATAGAGTTCTTGGCTTCTGACTTTAGCTGTTGTGGGCATTTGCAGGGGGTGAACCAACGGTTAGATGATCCCTGTCTCTCCTCTCCCTCTGTAACCTTTTCAAATAAATAAAAGATTTATTTATGTGAAAGAGTTAAAGAGGGAGAGATCTGCCATCCGCTGGTTCACTCTCCAAATGGCTGCAATAGATGGGGCTGGGTCAGGCCAAAGCCAGGAGCTTCATCTGGGTTTCCCACATGGGTGCAGGGGCCCAAGCTCTTGGGCCATTCTCTGCTGCTTTCCCAGGTGCATTAGCAGGAAGCTGGATTGGAAGTGGAGCAGCAGGAACTCGAACTGGTGCCCTTACGGGATGCCGGCATTGCAGATGGTGCCTTAACCCCCCGTGCCACAAGGCCAGCCCCAACAAATAAATATTTTTAAAAATGGTTCAGATGGTAAATCGGACGGGCCAAACTCCCGGAGAGCGAAAAACAGGGTTTCAACATCATAGATGCTACCTGGCGGTTATTCGGAAATCGCTGGCGTCTGTTCTACCCAAACTTGGCTGCCTGTTTTGCCAGCTGAGGTCCTCCGGGCTCTCTGTCCCTCGGGTCGTGGGCTGGGTGTGACCCTGTCACCTGTCGGCATGCGCCCCTCACACCAAGTCCTGCTCAGGCAAAGGGCCACGACGGGGAGGCCTCCATGATCGGAAGGGACCCACGTCCGGCACAATCGACTCTGAAATTGTCATCTCAACTCCCTCTCCCTGCACACAGCAGAGCCACCTCCCGCTAACTACGCATCTGACTTGGGGCTCTGGAACGCATCTGACAGATCATTCGCCTGGTCTGTTGGGCGCTGTGTGTGTTGCACCTGAGCTGGCAGAGAGAGCGGGAGGGAGGAGGCCACACAGGGCACAGGATACGCTGGGAGCTGCATGAAGTGGCCATGTGGCACCACCTCACACCTGCTCCCGGGCGATGGGGATAGGGGCGCACTCCGGCCTATCTGGCTCCATTTTCTCACTTTCCAGGTCACAGGTGAACAGATTTCATTTCTTTGGAAGGTATAGACATCACGGGGCTTGCCTTGCGGCTGCCGTGTGTTAAACTGCCACTTGTGACACTGGCATCCCATATCAGAGCACCAGCCGAGTCCCAGCTGCTCTGCGTAGGATCCAGCTCCCTGCTAATGCACCTGGGAAGGCAGCAGAGGATGGCCCAAGATGGCCACCGTACCCACGTGGGAGACCTGGACGGAGTTCCCAGCTCCTGACCTGCTGCTGTGGGCACTCGAAGAGTGAACCAGCAGAGGGAAGAACTCGATCTCGCTCGCTCAGCCTTCCAAATAAAGTAAATAAATCTCTTAAAATGTCTTCTAAAAAGAAGATTCCATCTGTCACTTAAACGGCCAGGACAGAGCAGGTGCCTGGGGCTGGGGGAGGGCTCCTGGCGTGGGGCCCCTCTAGCCCCTTCTCAGTCACTTCCTAGATGGGAAACCTCAGGGATGCAGGACCGGGAAGAGGAAGAGGCCCCAGCACACGGGAAAGGGGACGCTGAGCGAAGGCAGGCCCGGCCCAGCCCAGCCCGGTTCCACCTGCCCTCATCAGTGGGCTCCCCCAGCTTGGCCCAAAGTTTCCACATGGAGCCAGAGCTGGGCTCAGAGGGAGTGCGATGACCTCATGTCCGAGGGAACCCCAGGCCTGTTTCTCTACCTCCCCAACCATGGCTCCCCTCCACGGAGGGCGAGAGCCACTGCTCTGCACATGGCCCGGACTCTTTAGGCCCTCAAGGGCACAGTGGGCTAAGCCACTACTCGGGACACCCCCATCCCACTTTGGAGCACCCGGATCCGGTCCTGGCTGCTCCGAGCCATCCAGCCCCCTGCTAATGCTCCTGGGAGGCAGCGTGATGGTGCCTGGGCTCCTGCCACCCACGTGGGAGACCCAGAAGAAGCTCCTGGCTTCAGCCTGGCCTAGCCCTGGTCATTGCGGCCATCTGGGGAGTGAACCAGCGGATGGAAGACCCCTCTGTCTCTCCTTCTCTTGCTGTCACTCTGCCTTTCAAATAAATCTTAAGAAAAGCGTGGCCCACAGCTAACTTACCCTCTTCAAACTTTTGCCAGGGCCATTGGACACACAGGGGTCAGTGCAGCTAGGAGTCTGTGTCCCGAGCGCTCTCTCTGCCTGGAACAGGCCATCACACTCAATGGTCAGCCATGACCTCATTGTGGCTTCCTGGAGGGCCACACGGTCTCACCTGCCTGTCTGGACATGGGGGTGACCCTCCAGGGTCCAGCTCGAAGGACATTGGTGGAATTTGTGGAACTACAGGGAAGGCAGGGGAACCGTGGAGACCCCAGCTGCCCGCTCGTCCCACCAGGATCAGAGCCGCGGGTGGGCAGGGGAGGCAGTGCTCTGCCTTGGTGGGCTCAGGACAGGGGAGACCACGGAGACCCCTCTTAGCTGGACGCCGGTGCTTGTTCTTGGCCCGGTCTTTCTCACGGGCCCACAGGTCTCGCCACATCTTCCTGCAGAGCGGTGATGCTCTTTATAGCACACGTGCGCGTGTGCAGCAGAAATCAAATTATCCCTCCCTCCCGCGGTGGCCAGCCCACAGCCTCCCTCCCCGGCAGCCTGCTCTGTGGCAGGCGACACAGGCTAGAAATAAACACCCCGTGGCCGCCGTGAGGGCTGTATGAGCACAGGCGCTGAGCGACAGGGCTGTGTCTGCTCCTACACTGACCACCCCCACCACTTCTGAGCCGGGACACCTGCTGGCAAGGCGTCCCCCCCCTGCCTTGCTGTGGTGCAGCCAGCCACCTGTGAGGCCGCCTCGGACAGTTCAGGTCCACCAGTATTTATCCACCCCTGCAGTGCCAGGGGACTCAAGAAAACACATGAACAGACGTGGTAAAGGGGATGAAAAGATAGGTTTATTTGGAGCAAAGACTGTTGAAGTCCATGCATTTTGGAGGTCCTCAAGAAGTTCACGGAAAGACGCATGATGCAAAAACTACGCATGGGTTTCAAAAATGTCCTGCACCAAAATAAACATATCTTCAAAAATAATTTAGTTCTTTATCTGAGAGGGGGAGAGCTTCTATCTGCTTGCTCACACCCCAAATGCCCAGGGCCAAACTGGAAGCTGAGAACTCACTCCAGGTCACCCACAAGGTGGCAGGAACCCGGCTATGGAGCCGTCACCGCTGCCTCCCAGGCTCTGCATTAGCAGGAAGCTGGAGCCAGGGAGCCAGGAATCACACCCAGCTATGCCCATGTGGGACGCCGGCTTTTTTTTTTTTTTTGCAGGCAGAGTTAGAGAGAGACAGAGAAGAAAGGTCTTCCGTTGGTTTACCCCCTAAATGGCCACTTCGGCTGGCGCTGTGCCAATCCGAAGCCAGGAGCCAGGTGCTTCTCCTGGTCTCCCATGCAGGTGCAGGGCCCAAGCACTTGGGCCATCCTCCACTGCACTCCCGGGCCACAGCAGAGAGCTGGCCTGGAAGAGGAACAACAGGGACAGAATCCGGTGCCCCAACCAGGACTAGAACTCAGAGTATCGGCGCCTCAGGCAGAGGATTAGCCAAGTGAGCCACGGGGACGCTGACATCTTAACCATTATGCTAAATGTCTGCTCTGTATGGATATTATTATTATTATTATTAGAGGCAGAGAGACAGGAGTGGTGGGGAGAAAGGGGGCGAGCACCCCCATTGCTGATTCTGTCTCCAAAGGCCCACAGTAGGCAGGACTGGGCTGAGCTGCAGCTGGGGCCCAGGAACTGAATCGAGGCCCCTCAGGTGGGTGCCAGGGGCCCAACTACTTGAGCCACCATGGCTGCTTCCCAGAGTCTACACTGGCAGGAGCTGGAGCTGGGAGCTGAAGCCAGTGGTCAAGCCCAGGGACTCCAGTGTTGTATGCAAGCGTCCTGACCTGTGTCCTAACCTCTGGACCTAAGCCCCACCCCCAAGTCCAGCTTTGAGTTCTACTTTCCATGAGCTTTTCCCTTGTTCCCTGGGTCTGGGCAGACCCCTCCTTCCCTTCTCCTCCTCCCCTTCCCCACCCAGGACAAAACCTGGGGTAAAACTAGAGTTCCTGAGCCCTGGGCATCTTTTTTTTTTTTTTTTTTTTTTTTTTAAGACTCATTTATTTGAAAGGCAGAGAGAGAGAAGTTTCCCATCCACTGGTTCACTCCCCAATTGGCCCCAATGGCCAGAGCTGCACTGATCCAAAGCTTCTTCCGGGTCTCCCATGCGGGTGCAGGGCCCCAAGCACTTGGGCCATCTTCTACTGCTTTCCCAGGCCACAGCAGAGAGCTGGATCAGAAGAGGAGCAGCAGGGACTTGAACCAGCATCCACATGGGATGCCGGCACTGCAGGTGGCAGCCTTACCCACTACACCACAGTGCTGGCCCCTGAGGGTGTCTTCTAAGAGAAAAGCACATATGGGTTGGCAGGTGGCACCGCAAGTCAAGCTGCCACCTGCAGCGCCAGCATCTCATACGGGCACTGGTTTGTGTCCCAGCTGCTCCACTTCTGATCCAGCTCCCTGCTAACATGCCTGCGAACAGCAGCAGAAGATGGCCCAACGGTGCAGGGAGAGGCCAGGGAGCAGAGCAGAGGGCTAACTCAGCCCGATGGGGCTTAGTCCCAGCTGTGGGACCTCGCCCCTGCAGCTCTCTCCGCCTCCGTTTCCTGAATACTAGGGATAGCAACTGCACCTACTGCATGGCCCAAGGTTGTTAGGCACCAAAGGAGAGCCCGTACCCGCAGCCCTGAGAACAGTGCCCAGTGAACCTGAGCTCTCATGAGGGGAGAGCGCCAGGACACCCGGAGGCAGTCATGCTGACTGTGACCTTCAGGGGTGCCTGCCCACACTCCCCTGCTCCGGCTCTCCCTGGGGAAGCCAAGTCCTCCCCCCCAGACCCAGGCCCAGGGAACCAGCCAGAAGAGCAGGGAGCTCAGTGTGGGTGGTGCTTGGCTCAGAAGCCATGGCTGCCACACCCTGCTCCCCACCTCCTCCCTGCTCTGCCCCAGGGAAGACCTGGGGCTCGGGGCAGGGACAGAGTCCTGGACATAAAACTGGCATGGTCTCCTGGCTGCCCTAGGCACCAGAGTGGCCCTGGTTTCCTGTCCTGCACCCCCCCCCCTTCTAGGACAAGGCAACACAGCACCATGACTACTCATCCCACCCCCGCCAGGCCAGTGCCCACCCTGTACTAGGGATGGCCCCTTCCCTCTCTTTGGTATATAGAGAGAAACTGAGGCTCGGGGGGCCCCGTGCAGCCATGAAGGCAGGGCAGGGAAGCCGCCCACGCACCCTTAGCCCTTGTCCTGTCTGTGGCCACAGGAGAGGGTGCAGGGAGGGCCGGGCGGGGGGCTGAGGGCCCAGGGCCCTGGACAGCCGGCTTTATTCCCCAGCTCTCCCTGGAGAGGGCCCTGCGTTTCCCAGAGAGCCACTGGGAGCTTGAAGCACGGAGCAGAGGCCGGAGGGTGCTGGAGCAAGGCTGAGGTCCAGACCCAGGCCGGGCTTGCAGGCTCTGTGCCTGGGCCAAACCCCTGGACCAGCACCACCGGCCGGGGCCCTTATTTCATGGCGAGAGGACTTGATTCATGCCAGTGCTGAATCTAAGAAAGCAAGCGAGGAAACGCCCAGTCCAGCTGCCTCGCGGAAGGACGCTGGGGCCCACAGGGCCAGCGGTCATGCTAGAGGAGGGGTGTCATCCTTTGGTGCAGGGCAAGGTGCACCTTGCTTCCTGCTGCTGCCTGGCTGCCGTCTTCATTGTTGTCCGTCTCCGTTACATGGCTGGAGACACCAAGGCTCAGCGGCATAAAGTGACTTGCCCAGCCGTAAATAATGGAGCCAAAACCCAAACCCAAGCCCGGTGCCCCCTTTCCCTGGAGCCACCTTCAGCCTCCACCCACACACGGCAAAGGCTCCTGCTGGGGCGGGGGGGAGGCAAAGCGTGTCCCACGGGACAAGTTCCCTCCCCACCAGCACTGTGGGCAAGGCGCCACCTCCGCCTCCCAGCTCAGAGGGGACAGTGGCCCAGGCTACCTCGGCGGCAGTTAAGACCAGAACCCAGCCACCGTCTCCTTGGAGCAGCAGCCCCCACGGCTGCCAGGGGAGCTGGGCCCGGCCCCGCCACTTGTCCGTCGTCCCCGTCGCCTCCACTCACCCAAAACGCATCTCGGAACTGCAGCTGGGGCATCATCTTCGGGTCTCCGCCGGCGACAATGCTGGCGCTGTGGCCACAGGCAGGGCTGCCCGAGGGCCAGGAGCCAGGAGCCCTGGCCAGGCCTCCCCCCCTTCCCTCCACCGGCCGGCGCCGGCTGCAGCGCTCAGGAGGCAGCTGTGGCCAGAGAGAGCTGGAGGGGGAGAAGGCCTGACCTGTTTCCTCGGGGCCCGGGATCAGCAGCAAAATGAGGAAGGAACGGTGTCCAGCCCGGCCCTCGCCAGCCCTGCGGGGCCAGAGGGCACAGCCCGGGAGCTGGGGACGGAGCCGGGGAGGGCAGCCCCAGGGAGGCAGGGCAGAGGGGCAATGAAGTCTATGCAAGGCGGTTTGTGCAAGCGCCCCGGGCGGGCCCTGGCCCACAGGAAGTGGAGGCGCTGAGCTCCCCTGTGCGGCCCGCCCACCACCTGCTGCTTTGCTGCCTGTCTCTGCTCACCCTTCCAGCCCCTGCTCCCTCCAGCTCAGGGGGCTGGGGACCCAGTGCGGGTGTGGAAAGCGAGGCCTGGGACCCTCCCCAACCTGCCCCCCCAGGGGAGGCCACTCTCCCCACCCCCAGCCCTTCATCCTCAGACCTCTTCCTGCCCTCAAAGAGCTTCCGGTCTGAGGGCAGACCCGTGCCCCAGAGGGCATTGGGGCACAGCATGGCGGGGCTAGGGGGAGCAGGCACCCTTCAAGAGCTTTGTCCAGACCTTACGCCACTCCCACACAAACGCCGCTGACCACGGGGTCTGGGCTCCGGGAACCTGACTGGCCCTAAGGGAGGCAGAAGCAGGATTCCAGAAACCCGGGGTGAGGCCCTCGCTTTCGGTAGCGGAGGGACCCTTGAACTTGGGGTCTCTGTTTCCCCATGGGCTCCCCAGAGTCTTCGGAAAGGAGGTGGTGACAAGGTCATGTCTGGAATTTCGGGTGGGAGGCACAGACACACCCCTCCCGCGCCCGCCAAGGAGCCAGCGCCTGCCCACCCCACAGCAGCTCTCGGTGGGGAGCCCCGAGGCCTGGGCACACTGGCAACACAGATGAGTCAGATGCTGCCCGCAAACTGATGTTCTCACCACCGTCGCCTCGCTGTTGACTACACGTGTGCACTCAGCTGCCAGGTAGGGGCACGCCCAAGCAGCCGACCCAGGTGAGAACACTGCCCTGGAGCCCCCTCCCCTCCCCTCCTCTCGGGGATCCTCCGGCTCGCCCTAGCAATCAGCTCCAGCTACCAGACACACCTGCTCAGGTGGCACCTGGCGGACAAGCTGAAATCACTTTGAACCTCAAAGGCCCTCAGCTGAGGCTGCACCTGCCCTTCCCGGGGCACCGCTGCTTCTCTCCCTGGAGCTGGTCCTCCCTCGGTCAAATGGGGCGGGGTCTCTGTTAATAGTGGCCTCCCCCACTCCCACTGGGGGCAGGATTCTCCCCAGCTGGGCTCCTTTCCCTGCCTCTCCAGGCGACCTCCCTGTCACCTCTGTAGAGATGTCTGCTTCAACAGGCTGCACACACACACACGGGCTCCTCTGTCCCCAGCCCCCGTCTGACACGCCTTGCTCGCTCCTACCCTATGCTCAGGAGCCTGCCTTTCCCAGCTGCACTGGTCCAGACAGGGCCGCCCTGGACGGACGCCACGCCGGTCGGTGGTGGCTGGAGCCACGGGAGAAGGAAGTGATGAGAGGAACAGCTGGAGAGACGCTGAAGTCCTGGCCAGAGAGAGCCCCTCCCTGCCCCCCTCCCCCCGCCACCCTCACCTTTTGCAGCTCCCACACTGGCCGCTGGCTGCTCGGCTTCGGCGCGCTCACCAGGTCATCAATGGGCGTCTCGCCCGCCCTGCAGGGTGCACACTGTCGTTATCCCCACTATGCAGATGAAAATACCCAGTGATTAAAAACTTGCTGCAGTTACTCTAAGGTCTCGCGGCCAGTAAGTGGAGGCCCCGGGTCTCTGTCTGATGCCAGCTTACATGAATTTACACCCCACATTTATCTTTCACCAGCTGCCCTCTGTTATAAAAAAAGCTTCCAAGGTGGGCATTTGGCCTAGCGGTTAAGCCCCAGCTCGGGACGCTGACAGCCCATATCAGGGTGCCTGGGCTTGAGCCCTCGCTCCCCTCCCAATCCATCTTCCTGCTGATGCACACCCTGGGAGGCGGCAGGTGGTGGCCCATGTGCTCAGTCTCACTGGCTGGAAGAGGGTCCACCTGCTCGTCCTCCGCCGCCATCGGCTGTGGCTCGGGGCCCCCTAGCTGGGGCTGGGCTGGGTGCTGGAGCCAACCTCAGCTTCCTCTCAGCTCAGGGCCTCCTGCTGGAACCTGTAGGGCTGGGAGCCCACGGGGGAGGCAGATTTGCTCTCAGTACAGACCGATGACAGGTTCCAGAAAGATCTCTGTGTGGGGAGGGCCTCGGAGCAGGAGAGACCTGAAGAAGGAGTTGGCTAACACAGGGAGGGGAGCAGGCAGGGGCAGTGGCCGCCCACCCACCCTGGGGAGATGCCTGTCCTGGAAATCAGAGCTTCCGAGTGAGGGAGTCCCAGCTGCACCGTGAGCTGCGGGAAGCAGGTGGTGTGGGGCCCCCGTGGAGCCCAGCCCCGTGTGCACGGCGCTGAGCACAGCTGTCCAGGGGGAAGTGGGGAAGCAGAGACCAAGAGCGCAGCTCAGCTTCGGAAGCTGCTCGGAGAGCAGCTGCAGGGACCCCCGTTCCCGCACCTGATCCCGCTCATTGCTCCCTACCAGGGCAGGCCGGCCCCTGAGGGCGCTGTCCCACCTGCCTGGGCTTCTGTATTTACGATGAGTTGTGGCACTCTGGGGACCTCCCCTCACCCAACCCCAGCCACCTGCCTGACCCATCAGGGCTGGGCAAGTTGACCCACCTGTTTGCCCTCTGTGTGACCCCGGGCCAGACAGGCTCACATGTGACAAACAGAGGAGACGCGGGAAGGTTCATGTCCCTAAAGAAACCGTCTCTCTTACAGCAAGGACTGGGGGAGGGCCCTCCTGCTCCCGCCCTCTCCTAGGAAAGAAACAGGTGCCACGGCCTGGGCCCGACGTGTTGGCTCTGAGGCTCTGCCCGTGCCAGTGCCCCGTGCCTAAACCCTACCCTAGGGATTTACCCTAGCCCCTGCTAACTTGCTTCTCTGACTGGAGAAAACAGATACACAAGTTCCCCAAGGCTGGAAGAGGGGCTGTCGGGGAAGAGCCCCTGGAGCTGGGGCTGCACGCTGGGCGCTGTTCTGGAAGAATCTGAAACAAGTGTGGACCTTTCTGGAGAGGGGAGGAGACTGAAGAGAGGGGTCTGGAGGCTCCTTGCTGACATCCGGGGAGCCAGGCGGCCCTGGCGCTGAGTTTGGTTTGGGAAACTCAGGGGCAGGAGGCCTTCGCCTGCTGTGCTGGGATGCCCACTGCCAATCCCCCACCAGCGTTTACTGTGCCTTCCTGGCTGAGGGCCTGAGAGTGCGCAGGGCCTGCTCCTGCAAGTCTGATGGGGGAGGCAGCCCAGCGTGCAGGCCGGCCGGCCGGCAGGAGGTGGGCCTGAGCAGAGGGATTCCACCTCATCTCCCAGCTGCCGTGAGAGGCGTTGTGGCCCCATTCAACAGAAGAGGAGACTGAGGGTCAGAGAAGTCAGTTCAGCTGCTGGAGCCCCCACGGGTGAGGGGCCAGGGCCTGGGGCACAGGCCCGGGAGGATAGCGAGGAGGAAGTGCAGGGCGGGGTGGGGCTCGGGAGGCCCCAGTGGGGGCCCAGGGTGTGGCCCTGGGCGCTGAGGGTGTGACACAGACTCTGGTTCTCAGTTTGCAGAAGCTGAGCGCCTGCGCGCCAAGCCGACTGGGAGCTTTGAGTCCCAGCCGCAGCCGCCCACGCCGGGCCGGTCAGGCTTCCCCGAGGAGGTGCTGAGGCCCAGCCGTGTGAGCGGGGATCCGGGGGGGGGGGGGGGGCAGGGATCCCAGCCAGCAGCTCACTGCTCAGGGGCCCCTCTGGAGGGTCTGTGTGAGGGAAAAACCCAGGAAGCAAGTCCCAGCAGGATGCCCAGAGCACGTGGCTGCTGGGGCACTGCAGATCAGAGCAGGCGCGATTGCTTTATTTTCTAAAAATAGTTACCTTATTTATGAGAGAGGGTGGGGGAGAGAGAGGGAGACACTTCATTATTTAGATAGGGCAACTGAAGCTCAACAGGTGGGAGGGGCCAACTGGCCTGATTGACAGGGAGGGCGGGGCAGAGAGAGTAACCACTCCCTCCCCAGCTGATTCTGTTTCCTTCTCTCCAAAGAGCTTCCCGACACCGTCCAGCACCCGCCCCAGCTGATCCAGTTTTCAGCGCTTGATTTCAGCTCAGTGCCGGGGAGGGTCTAGGGACCACCTGGAACCTGGGGTGCAAGGCGGGAGACCCCGACTTCAGTCTGGGCTGAGAGTGGAGGAGGGGCCCCATGCAGGAGCAGGGAGCCCTGGCGTGCGGGGTTGGGGGGTAGCGGAGCTGGGTCAGAGGTGGGGAGGACTCAGAGACAGCTGCACCTCACCTGAGGCTGCTGTAGAGGAAACACGGCCACAACCAGAGACAAGAAAGACAAGCCCCCCCCCCCCCGCAACATTAACAGTGAAAAGTGGGTGCTGGCCGTGAGGAGGGAGGCAGCGCCCACGGGATCCTGTCTCGGGCGGGAAGCCGTCCTAGGCTCTGCCTCTGTACCTCCATCTCAGCTCTGTCCTATCAGCCCGCCCCAGGGGGCCCATCGGCCATTGGAAGTGCGGTCCTAGGTCACGTAGGCGGCAATGTCAACCCACCAATGCTGTGACGCTAAGGCGTGATGCTGATGAACCTGTACATATTGTAAGAAACTCGGGACGGTGGCTTGAGTCTCAGGATCCGATTCCAGCTGAGCCCGCTGGGTAATAAACCGCTTGGCTGTCTCTGGTGCCTGTTTGAACGCAGGGCATTTCCCACCCAGGTTTCTGTTCTCCTGCTCTACAGAGCCCATGGGTGGGCGTGGTGTCTAACAGGTGACTCTAACAAGGTGTCGAGAGCCTGCCCCCACCTGTGTCCCATGGGCAGCCCAGATTCCCCTTAAGGAGGGACAGGATTTGCGGTCCCAGGCCACGTGCTATGGACACGAGCCCGGTGGGAGCTGCAGCTGCCTCTCCACCCCCTGCTCCCCCAAGTGCCTGCTCTGTCCTGGCTTCCCCGGGCAGGGTCAGCCTCTAAGCAAGCCCCTCCCCTGTGAATCCCCTCCAACAATCCTCCAGGAGAGGTATCAGGTCAGCCGGCTCCTCAGAGCCCCAGGGCAGAGAAGCAATGGGGGAGGGGGAGTCACTCATGTGTTGTGGGTAGTGCCAGGCCAGAGGGTGTCCCGGATGGAAGGACCACCCACGCCCAGAGACTCACAAGGCTCCCACAGGGAGCTGAGCAGAGAACAGGTGCTGGGTGGCCTGTTGGAGCCCCCTGGTGTCCACTGCTGCCCTCAGGCCAGCCTCTGGCCACCTTATGACCTGGACCTGGGACTGAACCCACCCTTGTCTTCAATCTCATCCTTGCTCCTGACTGTTCCTATGCTCCCACCCCCATCAAGCTCTCTCCCTGTGTCCTGTTTCCTTCTCCTTCCCATCCCTACCCTGCCTCCCCATGCAGCCTGCAAATCTCTTCCTCACTCTGTTCTGCCCCCAGTGCCCCTTTGCCCATTGTCTCTGACCTCAGCCTTGGCCTTGGCCTTGGCCTCTGCCCCACTACCATCCATGAGGCTCCTGCAGGCCTGGGTTGGTGAGGCCTGACCCTGCAGCACCCGCTTCCTGAGAGCTGGAGGCCATTATTATGCTCCTACAGTGTGCCGGCCCTGGGCTGTGTGTCCTCACGGGGTCACCACACCAGGGCAGCTGGGCTCAGGAGGAGGGCGGTGGGAGCACCCCAGGCTGTGTGCAGGCTCCCCGCCTTCTCTTTTGTAACCCCGGGGCCCCCACACAGGGCTGGCAGTGCCACCCAGCTGCAGGCATACCAAACTCAGAAAGTCACCTGGATGTTCAATATGGATGGATTTTAAATAGCACATATGAGGACATGTCAAACATCCCATGGGAAATCAAATTTGAAACGTGCATATAACAAGAATCTTCAGAAATGCATAGAAAAGGCTTACTATAAAAAAAACTAGGGAAGATTTCAAATTTTTGCACCAAAATAAATCTATCGTTGAATTCTGTTTTCCATAAACTTTTTGAAGTGCTTTTTTTATGGGGTTCCTGGAATTTTATGACTAGAAATTTACTGCAAGGAGATAACAAGAAACATGGTGGGGTGAGGGGGCCGGCGCTGTGGTGGAGCAGGTTAAGCCACAGCTTGCCTTGCTGGAATCCCATATGAGCAACGGTTCGAGTCCCGGCTGCTCCACTTCCGGTCCAGCTCCCTGCTAAGGCTCCTGGGAAGGCAGCAGCAGATGGCCCAAGTGCTTGGGCCCCTGAACCCACATGGGAGACCCAGCTCCTGGCTCCTGGCTTGATCTCTCTCTCTGTAACTGCCTTTCAAATAAATGATCTTTTAAAAAACAAAAGAGAGAGAGAAACATTGGGAGAAAAAATATATGTATATATATATTTTTTTTGACAGGCAGAGTGGACAGTGAGACAGAGAGAAAGGTCTTCCTTTTTCCATTGGTTCACCCTCCAATGGCTGCTGCGGCAGGGAGCCAGGAGCCAGGTGCTTCTCCTGGTCTCCCATGGGGTGCAGGGCCCAAGCACTTGGGCCATCCTCCACTGTACTCCCTGGCCACAGCAGAGAGCTGGCCTGGAAGAGGGGTAACTGGGACAGAATCCGGCGCCCCCACCAGGACTAGAACCCTGTCTGCTAGCGCCGCAAGGCGGAGGATTAGCCTATTGAGCTGCAGCGCCAGCCAGGAGACAAATATGTACAAAAATATTCCTGACAGTGTTATTTATCACAAGGAAATAACAAATCAACAGCAATGTTCAAGCTTAAAGTGTTCATTTGCTTTACTGAAAATACAGCCACTGAAAATATTTATAAAGGGCTTTGTAATAACACAAGCCCAATATTCATGATGTAATGCCCCTTAAAAGTAGCAGGTTATGAAATTATGCACACAGATTGTTCTCAGCCATAAAAATGCATTCTGCAATGAAATAAACAAGAAGTGAGAGCCTGGGGCAGTTCTGGGTCCCAGGCACCTCTGCTCGGTGCAGGAGCAGCAGTTTCCCATTTCACTGGGCTCTGCGTCTCTCCCTGCTGGGCTGGGAGCACCTGTGGCTCAGTCCTCCCTGACACCCAGCACAGAAGGTGGCCCTGCGTGCAAACTCCACCCATCTGGGGCAGTGAAGGTGCAAATGAATGAGCAAAAAAGGGGGGGGGTAGGCTCAGCCCCAAGCCACTCCCTGCCTGGGAGCCAGAGCCCGCAGGAATGATAGGATCTTAGATGCCCCTCCTGGCTTCTTCCCTGGCCCAGCCGGCCCCGTCCCTGTCCCTGGGCACCCTCTCCTCCTCACTGCCGACAAACCGGCAGATCCGAGCCTTGCAGTCCGCCACTCCCACTTGCAGCTGGCAGCTGGTGGAGCCGACATGCAAACTACACCCGTCTCAGTGAGGAGCCTGCAGCCGCGGGAGCCCGGGGCTCCCCCTGGGTCACGGCTCTGCTGCTCCACAGAGGGCTCCACTCTCGCTTTATGCTCAGAGGTTCCAGGACATAAAGCTTCCGCATGAGCTCCCCAAATCTCCGGAGCCCTGGGGGGGGGGGGTCGCAGGAGCGCAAGCTGGCCGTGTGACAGCAGCACAGGGAACAGCGCCTGGCCCCCGGGGGTAAGTGCACGTCCCCACACCTCCCACAGCTGTGTGCACAGGGTTGCTGGCCACTGTCCCTCTACAGCCTGGACCCCGGGGCTGGCATCTGAAGGTCACCGGAGCCTCCGGGTGGCTTGGTTCAGCTCCAAGAAACACAATGACACGCCCCTCCCAGCACACCCCCTGCTGCAGGAAAGCCATCGTAACAACAGTGACCCCCAGCCCAGCGAAGCAGCCAGGGCCAGGTGGCAGCCCGCTCCCCAGGCGGGGACCCCGAGGGAAAGACAGCAACTTTCTACAGCGACTGACCACCCAGCGGCCAAGTGGAGAGACAGGACTGAGTGTCCAGTGCTGTCCTCCCAGAACCCGAGTTTGGGCTAGTTTTTCTGCCAGCGGCCAGCGGCAGGGCTCCAGGGAGTGCGGGATGCAGCCTGTGCCTTCCAGGGGTCCACGGGTCAGTGGAGCAGGGGCAGCAAAACCAGGTCCGGTGCATTAGTCAGAGGCCGCAGAGTGCCCGGATGAGGCTGCACTGCACAGGGGAGACCTGAAACACCTGCTGAATGCGTGACAGGTCAACTGGCTCAGTGAGGGAGGACTTTCATTTCTCAGATTGTGGGGGAGGGCGGCACCCACCCTGCCTGCGTGTGTTATATGACCATGCTGTGACAGGTTCATGGGGAAGGAAGTAAGAGGTGAGTTTAGGGGCAGGCATCTGGCTTGGAAGCTCAGACACCCACGTCCCACATCTGACTGCCAGGGTTCAAGTCCTGCCTCCCGACTCCAGACCCTGGGAGGCAGTGGTTGGCTTCCTACTACCCACGTGGGAGCTCCCAGTTGCAGGCATAGCAGGCTAAGCCACTCCCTGCAGTGCTGGCATCCCACGTGAGCGAGGTTGGAGTCCCGGCTGCTCCGCTTCTGATCCAGCTCCCTGCTAATGTGCCTGGGAAAGAAGCAGAGGATGGTTGGAGTCCCGGCTGCTCCGCTTCTGATCCAGCTCCCTGCTAATGTGCCTGGGAAAGAAGCAGAGGATGGTTGGAGTCCCGGCTGCTCCGCTTCTGATCCAGCTCCCTGCTAATGTGCCTGGGAAAGAAGCAGAGGATGGCTCAAGTCCTTGGGCCCCTGCCCCCGCATGACAGACCTGGCTGGAGTTCCAGGCTCCTGGCTTGAGCCTGGTCCAGCCCAGGCCGTTGTGGTCATTCAGGGAGTGAAGCAGTGGATGGAAGATCTTTCCTTCCCTTCCTCTGTGTCACTCTGCCTTTCAAATAAATGAATAAATCTTTTTGAAACATGCAAAAATTGAAACTCATGCATAACTTTAAAAAAAAATGCATTCATTCATTCGAAAGGCAGAGTGACACACACAGAGTGAGAAAGAGAAAGAGAGAGAGAGAGAGAGAGAGAGAGAGATCTTCCGTCCACTGGTTCACAGTGGCGTGTCAGCCAGGGCTGGGCCAGGCCTAAGTCAGGAGCCAGGAACTCCATCCAGGTCTCCCACGTAGGGAGTGCTGGGGCCATCTTCCCCTGCCTCCCAGGTGGGTTGGCAGGGAGCTGGACTGGAGTCAGGCGTCCAACCAGCGTTCTCATCTGGGATGACAGGTGGTAATGGCAGCTTAACTTGCTGTACCCCAACACCGGCCCCTAGTTTTTTCATAATATGCACTTTCCATGTGGATTTCAAAATTGTTTTGCACCAAAATGCACTTACTGTTGAATCCCATCTTCCACGCACCGTCTGATGCACCCTCATGCATGGACGTCCTGGTGAGGCAGGAAATGGAATGTGGGGGCCGGGCAGGGTCGGTGGGGGTGGGGAGCTGAGCCGCTCTTGCTGTGTGTTTGGAAGGGTCTGGAAGAGCAGGGACAGCCCTAGAGCTGGTGGGGGGAGGTGGCGCTGCTGCAGCCAGGCGTGGGGCTCCCAGGCCGTTCCCCCAAGTGAGCTGTCCAAGTTCGGGCTCTGCCTTGGCGAGTTCTCCTGCCTCCTTCCCCAGGGCCAGGGCCAGCCCCACCGAGCGGTCCTGGGAGCTGCGCTCTGCTCCGGCTCAGGCCTCGGGCGTTGGGGGAATAGCGCCCCTGGAGCCGGTGCAAAGCAGCCAGAGACCCCGAGGAACCTGGTGCCGGCTTCAGTCCACCGGATGCAGGGCAGGTGTGTGAGACCTGAGCCTGGATCCAGGTGTAACTATTTTAATTAGGCCTCCATCTTGTCACTTGGGCCTGACCAGGCCCTGAACTCTGAGCCAGAAGCTCCTAAAAGTAAATACATGAACTCCCCTTGCGATAAACTCTCCTAGCAACAGCCAATTAGCAGATAGCAGAGAAATACCTAGAGTTTCTGGTGTCTTCTCAGGGCAGATACGGTGATTGATAGCTACCTGAGACCCTGCAGTTCCGCACGTACACCCCAGCAGCTCGGACCCTATGCTTCAGCCAATCATTTCAAAGGGCATCAACCCCAAAGCCATCCAACCACCTTTAGTAGGTCCGTTCCCGCCACTGGATGCACTAATCAGCTCTAGGAGATGTCCTTTAAATTTCCCGCGGGATGAGATGATTTGCTAAATGGCACCATGGTGTATAGAATGTCTCTGACAACCCTATAAAAACCCTGTTAACTGAAGGGTTGGGGCTCTCAATTCAGACCCACTGCATCGGTGTTGATTGAGAGACCAGGCCCGGACCTGCAATAAAACTCTCCTGTGCTTTACAGCGGTATCGGCTCCTTGGTGGTCTTTGGGGATGACTGAACCGGGCATAACAGGTGCAGGGGACCCAGAGGCATGCCTGGTCCCTGGGGTCTTCCGCCGCCCCGCCCCCAGGACTGTGAGCTCCGAGGTGTGCGGAGGCTGTGCCCGGCTCGGCGCTGGGACTCCGCGGCCGTCCCTGCAGAGATGCAGGGCCTCCGGGCTGGAGGCGCGGACTGGGACCCGCAGCTGCACCCCAGCCCTGCGCTTCGGAGAGCTCCGCCCGGAGCCGCTGGGAGGCCGCGCGGCCTCGGGGCTCCCGGATTCAGAGGGTCCGTTCTAGGTCCCAGGAAGGGGTTTGGGCGTCTGCCGAGCTGCAGGTTTCCAGACCCGCATCTCCGCCCTAACAGCCCCCCAATCCCGTTCCCGCGCCTCTAGGGGGTGGATGAGTAAAGTGGGGGAGCCCCACCCCACCCCCTGCGTCAGGGGTGCACCTGAAAATCCTAGCGCTCGGTGAGAAACTTGGAAAAGCGGCTGAGATTCCCTAACAGCCTCTTGCGTTGTTAACTGTGTCTGGCAATGGACACGTGACTCTAACACCTGCAAGACAGCCCACCAGGCTTCCAAAAAGCTCGCGAGAAACGAGTGTTAGGACAAAATTACGTGTGGATTTCAGGATGTTTTTTGCACTAAAATAAACTTATCTTGTGATTCTTTTTTTTTTTTTTTTAAAGATTATTTATTTGAAAGTCAGTTACACAGAGAGAAGAGAGGCAGAGAGAGAGAGGTCTTCCATCTGTTGGTTCACTCCCCAATTGACCACAACGGCTGGAGCTACGTTGATCCGAAGCCAGGAGCTTCTTCCAGGTCTCCCATGTAGGTGCAGGGGCCCAAGGACCTGGGCCATCTTCCACTGCTTTCCCAGGCCATAACAGATGGGAAGTGGAGCAGCCAGGTCTCGAACCAGTGACCAAATGGGATGCCTGAGCTTCAGGCCAGGGCGTTAACCCATTGCGCCACAGCAGCGCCCCCCCCCCCTTTTTTTAACAAGAGAGAAAGAGACATCCACTGGTTCACTCCCCAAATGGCTGCAATGGCTGGAGCTGGGCCAGGCTAAAGCCAGGAGCTGGGAGCCTCCTCTGGGTCTCCCACACAAGTGTAGGAGCCCAAGCACTTGGGCCATTCTCTGATGCTTTCCCAGGCGCATTAATAGGGAGCTGTATGGAAGTGGAGCAGCCGGGACTTGAACAGCTGTCAATACGGGATGCTGGTGCGGCAGATACAGGCTTAACCTTCTACCCAGGGCTGGCCCAGTGCTTCTGAGTTATTTTATTATTTTTTCCCCACCAACTTCCTTTCTGTCACAGACTTGGAATCAGCCATTTTTTCCAGGAATCCTAGCTCTTTCTTAGGAAATGGTTTTCCAGGGACCACAGCCTGGGCGCTGGGGTGCTCACTGTTCCTGGATCGGCTGCTTTCCCGGATCTTGTCAGAGGTCAGAGCTAGGGCACAGCCCAAGTTCGTGTGGGTACTCCCACTTCCGGTGCGCCGCTGCAGGGGTCTTGCACACTTTTTTTCTTGCATCTCGTTTCTCCCGTGTCAGGAATCTCACTTCTCAGGGCGGCATTCGGCACGGGGGACTTACGTCTGCACTTGGGTGCCCACACCGCACATCAGAGTAGCCGGATCCTGAGCCAGCTCCTTTGCTTCCAACACCAGCTTCCTGCTGCACAGCCTGGGGTGCACACTGGGGTCCACACCACCCACATAGGAGATCCTGATTGAGTTCCAGTCTCCCGGCTTTGGCCCAGGCCAGTTCTGGCTGTTGTGGGCATCTGGGGCTTGAACCAGGGGATGGAAGACCTCTGTCTGTCTGACTCTCTGCCTTGGAAATTAAAAAAAAAAAAGCAAAGAAAATGGTATCTGGTTTCTCAGAGACGCTGGGAACTCTAGAGCTGGAGTTTTGTTTCTGTTGGCGTTACCCGCGTTGAACCAGCTCAGAACGCCAGCCTGGAGCGCCCGCCTGCCGCGTGCATGCTGGAGGCGCCTTGTGGATTTGCAGCCATCAGCGTACCCGGATGACCCTGTCGGGGAGCCGCCGCTGTGTGCTGACGCCACTGCGCAGTCGCGCATGTCTGCCCTTTTTTTTAAAAAAATAAATTTCGGCATTTGCTTCCACGAAATGCTCCCATGATTCCTCAGTCACACATTGAGAGCAAACTCTCATGGAAGCCCAGTTTCCATCCTTATCTCTTCCACTCCAGCCCCCTCCCCTCCCACTTGGCAGTGGCTGAGTTTCTGCTCGTATCTGTTTTTAATATGAAGGGGCTTTAAGCAGTTCATGGAAAACACGTTATTACCAAAAAACTGCTTGGATTTCAAAACTGGGCACCCAAATACACTTATTCTTTTTTTGCTTATTTGTTTGAAGTCAGAGAGAGAGAGAGAGAGAGAGAGAGAGAGAATGTTCCATCTGTCACAAACCCCCTCCCCGTTGCTATCAAAGAGCCAGCTGGGTCTGGGCACCTGTCCCGCCACCATAGCTAAGGTAAGATGGCTCTGTGCCCCCTAAAATGGCCTTGAAGTTGTGACTTACTAGTTCTTGGGTCAGTAAACCGTCTTACCTTGCAGCTGTGATCTGCTAACTCTTAAGATAACAGTGTGCACCCTGAAACTGCCTGGCTAATTTAGGGTGTAAAAGTAGAAGAAGACAAAGGATCGGAGCTTGACTCCTGAGACGCCAGTCTAGTCAAGCCCGCACGCGTAGATAAACTGTGCCTTTTCCTCAAAAGTCTCTAGTGCTGCTCGGTTCCTTGGGAGTGCTGTCCATAACACATTAGCCTGTTCACTCCCCAAGTGGCCGCAGCAGCCCGGGGCTGGGCCAGGCCGAAGCCAGGCGCTCCATCCAGGTCTCCCACATGGGTGCAGGGGCCCAAGCCTTTGGTCCAACCTCTGCTGCTTTCCTAGGCGCATTACCAGGGAGCTGGGTCAGAAGCAGAGCAGCAGGGACCCTAGCCGGAGCCCGTATGGGATATGGGAGCCACAGATGGCAGCTTAACCAGCCACGGCACAGCGCTGGCCCCAGTACACTTATTCCTGGATTCCACTTTCCGTGAACTTTTTGAAGGACTCTTGTCTGACTACAAAGAGGGAGGTGTGTGTGATTGGCCCAGTAGGAAGGCGGGGACGCAGGTGTCTAAACACAGCAGTATCTGCTTGCATGTAGGGACTCTGAAAAGATGGAAAATAGGACTCAGAGGTCAGCTGATCTGCGTGCAAAATGTGTGACCTCTATGTAGAGTTTGCTCATCAAATGCGTGTCCCAGGGCACTGGGTGGCGCGTGGGGGCAGGCTCCGCTCCCTCTCGCTGCCTGTTTGCAGGCAGTGTGGGGGTGACGGTGCACTCATTCAGCTGGGCCGTGGTGGACACACGGCTGCTTCCCTTCCAGATGGCCCTGCGGTGAACCGCCCTGTGCACTGTGGACTGAGTTCATTTGGAAGGAAATCCAGACAGAGCACCAGAGCAGTCACCACTCTTAAAGCTTTATTTATCTATTAGAGGGAGAGGGCGAGGGGGAGGGGAGGGAGGAGGAAGAGGGGGAGGAAGAGGGAGGTCTTCCATCTGCCGGTTCACTCCCCAAATGGCTACCACAGCCAGGGCTGAGCCAGGCCACAGCCAGGAGCCAGGAACTCCACCCAGGTCTCCCATGTGGGTGGCAGGGGCCCAGTTCTCAGGCTGTCTGCTGCTGCTTCCCCAGGTGCATTAGCAGAGAGCTGGATCAGAAGAGGAGCAGCTGGGACATGAACCTGCACCTGTATGGGATGCTGGTGCCGCAGGCAGAGGCTTATACAACTATACCATAGCACCCTCTCTGGTAGGAGCTTTTAGTTATTTATTTGAAAGGCAGAATAACTGTGACAGAGAGACACAGAGAGCTAGCAAGAGAGATTTTCCCTCTGCTGGTTCACTCCCCAAACGCCCACAACAGTGGGGATTGGGCCAGGCTCAAGCCAGGATCCAGAAACTCTATCTGCGTCTCCCACGTGGGTGGCAGGGACCCAGGGAACTTGGGCCATCTTCTGCTGCTTTCGTAGGTGCATCAGCAGGGAGCTGGACCAAAAGCGGTGCAGCCGGGACTCAAACCTGCACGCCAACATGGGATGCCTGTGCCCTGCCCCAGGGGGAAGAATTTTAAGATGCCAGGCCTAGAGGAAGGTGATGAGGTCATGGGGGCTCCCCTCACAAACGGTCAGGCTGTCCTCAACCAAGCCCACTGCACGCACTGTGGTCCTTCCACTTGGTGACAATGTTACAACACAGCCAGGACGCCAGTGCTGTGCAGCCGGGACCTTCCAGCTGCCACAATGGTGTGCAAAATTAACCTCTCTGTTTTCACAGCCCCACTCAGACACCCTGTCACCCCGGGATGCCACCGACAGCTCGGAGCACCCCACGGAGCCCCCAGATGCCTCTCTGTGTTTCTCTGCCACGCACCTGGTCCTCGTCCTCTTGTGGGTGACAGGGGCAAGGCTGTGGCCAGGTGAAGGCACAGCTCCCGTCTTCCCATCCCCCAGCTCAGCTTCTCTCCACAGGAAGGAGCCCTGGCCCTGGGCTGATCCTTTGACATTTAACACGTCATTACCCCCGCCTTAGGTGTCTCACAGCAGGCCTGTTCTCACTGCTGCTTGCTAGTCTCTCTATAACTGGAGGTGTTTTCCTTTCTGCTGTGGGTTCTCACCCTTTCTAAAGCTGGGAAGCTCCCAGGCAGGTCCAAGCTTCCTCCCTGGGGGCTGCAGCTCCCCCTCCTGCCCCTGCCCATCACAGAGGCCCCCCAGCAAGGGGTCTGGGAGAGACGGCAAAGCTGGGGCGCACACTGAGCCGGCAGGGTAAAGGCTCTCTCTCTATCTCTCTCTTTTTTTTTTTAGGTTCTATTTTCATGCATTTGAAAGGCAGAGCAAAGAGCTAGAGAGGGAGAGACAGTGGGAGAGACCTTCCATCTGCCTGTTTCGCTCCCCAAATGGCCTCAATGACAGTGTTGGGCCAGGGCAAAGCCAAGGAGCCTGTAACTCTATCCAGGTCTTCTACATGGGTGCAGGGGCCCAATGCTTGGGCCATCATCCTCTGCCTCCCCAGGAACATTAGCAAGGAGCTGGATCAGAAGTGGAGCAGGGGCCGGCACTGTGGCATAGCGGGTAAATGCCTGCAGTGTGGGCATCCCATATGGGAGCCGGTTCGAGACCTGGCTGCTCCACTTCCAATCCAGCTCTCTGCTGTGGCCTCAGGGAGTTGAGAACCACTCTTAGGAAGGGGCTGGGCTGGGCTGTGCTGGGGGACAGAGGTGTGAGAATGAGAGAGCGCCACAAGCCCTGACCCCACCTGTGCACCGAAGCCTGGTGGTGAACTGAGACACTTCCTGGGCCCCTGGGAAAGACACGGAAGCTTCAGCGGTGGGTCTGGGGCATCTTAGCCCCGCAGTGGCCCGGGCTGCAGCCCAGCCGGCAGCCTGCCCCAGGGTTCGCCCTATTCAGAGTGCCTGTTTCTCCAGCCGCTGGAACAGTGGCGACGGGCGTGAATCAGAATGTGTGTGCTTCCTGCTGTAACTTTCCCAGAAGCCGCCGGCTACGGCTACCTAGCGAGGGAGAACGGTTTGATGGCTCGCCGCCTGTGGCTCTGCGTGCTTCCACTCCCTGCGATTACCTAGCAAGGAAAGAATGTCCTTTCATTTATTTTTTTCCTAGTCTGAGTATTCTCATACGAGATAAACAGCCTGCTTCTCTACCGAGCACCAAGCCAGAAGAGGTTATAACAAAGCCTGCTGAGAAGTGAGTGGTGGGCGCCAATCGACACAACGCAGACGAATCCTATTTTCGCCAGCCGATAGAGCCCTGAGAGCAGGCTGCCTACGGCGCTCCCGTCTGCCCCCACCCCAAACCTCACTACTCCTCCCCAGGTGGGTCCAGGGCCTCCTAATCTGTCTCCCCTCCTCCTGGCTCCCCTTCTGGTCTTGCTAGGCACCCGTTCTCCATGCCCTTGCCCAAACCCAGACCCCAGGGCTTCCCTGAGAGCCCACAGAACCAAGGCCTAACGCCTCCTCAAGGGGGCGCCACTGAGCCTCAGCCCTGTGCAACCAGCCTCAGCTCAGCCCCTGCCTCCTGCTGCTTCTCCAGGCTCCGCCTGCCCCCATGGTTCGTACAGCCAGGAGCTCACTCGCCCACTCGTTCCTCAGCACACACTAGGTCCCTCCTCCGGCCCTGGGTGACAGTCTTCATAAGAAGAAAGCCATCAGCTGCCATGTGCTGAGAACTTTGTGCACCTGGCACCGCCCTCAGGTAAGAAATGTCTCATTTAATCCGCACAGCGATGACTAGATACAGTAGCGTGCACCCCTTTCCACAGCAATGAGACCAAGACTCAAAGAAGCAACGTTGGCTTTTGCCCAAGATCCGGCTGCACAGTCGCTGGGAGAGACAGAGGATCAGGGGTAGGTATGGTGGAGGAGGTGTGAACCTGCAGCTGGGGGCCAGGAGGCATCAACCATTCATTCATTCGAATGTTCATTCATTCAGCAGGGGGCTTGCAGCACCTGTTAGTTGCAGGCATTCTTCTAGATGCTTGGAGAGCATGAAAGAGGGATCCCTCCTGGATCCTACATCCTAGTGGAGGGAAGTGAGTGAGAGAGAGAGGGAGGGGGAAGGAGGGAGAGGGGTAGAGGGAGGGAGGGAAGGGAGGGAGGGGAAGGAGGGAGAGGGGAGAGGGAGGGAAGGAGAGGGGAGAGGGGGGAGGGAGGCAGAGGGGGAGAGGGAGGGAGGCAGAGGGGGAGGGGGAGGGGGAAGAGGGAGGCTGCTGTGACTGGTGTCAGTGGGGGAGTGGCAGTTGGCAGGTGCACTGTGCAGGTAGCCTCACAGCCAGGCCTGGAGGGAGACAAGGAGCTGCCCTGGGAGAGCAGCCCCTGGGGCCCAAGTCCCAAGGCAGGAGCATGTCCAGTGTGGAGGGGGAGAAGGAGTAGGCGGGGGAGAGCAGGGGCGGGCTAACCTCCTAACCCGGTGAGCACGTGGGTTTACTCGGAGTGAAGTGGGGAGGGGAGAAGATGCCCCAGGCAGACACAGGGGACCAGTCAGAGTGGCTGCACTGGAAGTGGACTGAGAGAGAGAGTCACGGGCTCCCTGGGCTTTGGTGGGGACAGGGAGGAAGGCCTCACGGAGGAGGCGGACAGGGAGGTCCGAGTGACTCTGCCCTGTCCCCTGGGCTTTAGTCACTTCTGTTCCTCCACGTCCACTCTCAGCTCTTAAAGGGCGAGGGCTAGTCCTGGCCAGGGCAGGGCCACCATGTGCACAGCTCCGGGATCCTCAGCGCACATCCGACCCATGGGCAAGGTGGCCGCCCTGTCATGGCTCATCACCCCGGGGAGAGGGAGGAGGGAGGAAGTCTCTTTGAAGGCTCGCAGATCCATATCAAATCACACACTTCCTTTAAGGTCACCTAAAAATAACACCTACTTGGTAAATTCCTGCAGACTTTTATTTTATTTTATTTGGTCTTTTCAAGTTGTGGAACCTATCACCTCCGCTTGTAAATTCCTCTCCTAAAAGGGCAGTGGCTCTTTGGCTCTTCCTGTCTGTTTAAATCATCGTCCTGGCTGGAATGGTTACGTAACCCAGGAATGAAGCCGGCTGGACGTGTCTCGGTCCCCTGGGAGGCTGGGACGGGGGCGGGCAGGGGACAGGGCACTTCCTGAAGTGGAGGTAGAAAATCAGCCAGGACACCACCACAAGACAGTGCAGCTTTGTCTTGATTAACTGAGCAATGGAAAATACTTTTAATGAGTCTATCAAATACAGGGCACTCCACGTCTAACAGGTTGCTGGGCAAGGCAGCCAGGGACAAGGTGTGGGCCCTGGAAGGAAAGCCACGTGCATGCAGGTGGTGGCTGCGAGAGGGGACCTCTGACCCCAGCCTAGGCCTGGGCTCGGACACTGTTCTAAGCAGCTTCCTTCGAGGCCAGACATGGAGAGCACACTCAGGCCCGGACCAGTGCCTCCAAGTAGAGGGGACATTCGGGCAGTGTCTGGTGACATTTCCGTCTGCCACACGGTGGGGGCAGGGAAGGAGGGTGGGCATCTCCTGGACAGAGGCCAGGGAGGTGCTGAGCACCCAGGCTATTGAGGTCATTTAGGGAGTGAACCAGTGGATGGAAGATCTATCTCTATCACTCTGCCTTTCAAATAAATAATAATAAATCTTAAATAAATAAGTCTTTACAAAGAATTCAAGGATGAGGTTAGCAGAGGAGTAAGATTTATTTATTTTTATTTGAAAGGCAGAGTTACAGAGAGGCAGAAGGAGAGAGAGAGGACTTCGATCCGCTGGTTCACTCCTCAGATGGCCACAACGGCCAGAGCTGTGCTGATCTGAAGCCAGGAGCTTCTTCTGGGTCTCCTATGCAGTTATAGGGACCCAAGGACTAGGGCCATCCTCCACTGCTTTCCCAGGCCACAGCAGAGAGCTGGATCGGAAGTGGAGCAGCCGGGACTTGAACCGGTGCCCATACGGGATGCCGGCACCGCAGGCAGCGGCTCGTGGAAGTCTTGGAAGTGCCACGGTGTCAGGTGTATAGTGGGAGTGTATTAGCCCTGGTCTTTTCATTATAGTGCTGTTACAATGAGCTACAGGCCATTGCAAGGACATGGTCAGCAGCCATGTTGGGTGTTTCTGGCCAGGGCAGGTTCTGGGTGGCGGTTTGGGGAAATAGCAATTTTCTACAGTTAAATAGGGGGCTTGTGGTAGAGTGAGGTGGGCCTCTATGAAGGGACTGGTGACCTTGGCTGTCCCCTTGCTAGGCCTGTATCATCAACCCTAGGCCCCAAACTTATCTGTTAGTTCCATGAAGTTTTTTGAAGTCCCTTATCTTTGTATGTATATTAATAACAGAATGCTTATTGTTTTTTTAAACATTATGCAAGACATTTTTTTAAAAGATTTATTTTATTTATTTGAAAGACAGCGTTACAGAGAGGTAGAGACAGAGAGAGAGAGGTCTTCCATCTGCTGGTTCACTCCCAGATGGCTGCAATGGCCGGAGCTGCGCCGACCAGGAGCTTTTCTGGGTCTCTCACGTGGGTGCAGGGACCCAAGGACTTGGGCCATCTTCCACTGCTCTCCCAGGCCATAGCAGAGAGCTGGATCAGAAGTGGAGCAGCAGGGACTCGAACTGGTGCCCATATGGGATGCTGGTGCTTTAGGCCAGGGCTTTAACCCGCTGTGCCACAGCGCCAGCCCCACGCAGGCAATTTTGTATAACAGATACATTTAGGAAATAATTGTCTCTCAATAGTGACTGGATTAAACCAGTCTTTCCCATTGAGAACTGAGTTCCATAAGAACTCGGGGCCAGGCACCATGGTGCAGTGGGTTAAGCCACCATTTGTGACACCAGCATCCCACATCAGAGTCCCGGCTGCTCCACTTCCCATCCAGCTCCCTGCCGATGCACCTGGGATCATGGCGGAAGATGGCCCCTGCCACACTCGTGGGAGACCCAGATGGAGTTATAGGCTTCCGGTTTGGTCTGAGCCAGCCCCGGCTGTTGTGGCCATTCGGCAGGTGGACCAGTAGATGGAAGATCTCTCTGTCTCTCTGTGCGTGTCACTCTTTAAACTGGGCTTTGTTCAGAACCTCCCTCCCTCCCCGGAGGCACTGAGAGTGAACTTTTTTGAAGTCCCTTATCTTTGTATGTATATTAATAACAGAATGCTTGTTATTATGCAAGGGTTAGGGGAGCTTCCAGGATGTGGAAAGCGGAGTGGGAGGACCCTTCCTGCTGGCCACGCCCCGCCCCCTGCCCTGCAGGCTCCCAGCTCTGACCCAGACGGTTCTGGAAGCTCTCCTCGGTTGGCTGGTGCTCTGGCTCCTCCAGGTGGTGTTGCCAGGAAAGCAAGCTCCAAGGCGTCAGTGTGTCCAATTCTCCGCCTCGTTCCTGGGCCGCCTCTTGCCTAAATCCCTGACTCTTGGTTATGCTGGGTGTGGATCTCGCCAGCACCAGACCTGCCCCAGACCGGCTCCATCCAGGGTGCAACGGGGCCTCCTCGCCTGTGCTGGCCCCAGGGTGCATCGCCAGCCCCTGCTGGTTCCTTGGTATCTGGTATCCCTGGTAGCCTTCACCCCTGCAGAGGGTGTCCCACCTGCTTCTGGGGGCCCTGACTGATGGACAGTGTCCTGCTCTAAAATAACGTTTACTAAAAGAGCTTTATTTCACGACGTACACACTCGGGCAGACCCATGCTGGAAGACACACGGAGGTGCTGCACTCAGAGGCGTGCGCCGTGCGTGGCCCGGGTACAAACACAGGAAGCAGCAGTGTCATCTGTGACCTGGTTTTCTGAATGGTGACTAATTCTTAGAAAAGTTTTGAATAAAACAAGGCAGGGCTCTCCCTTGATTTACATAGTGGTTGAATTTCTGGAAGTGTAGTGCACATTAAAATTGCATGAAAATGTTTTGTTTAAAATAGGGTTTGTAGGCTGAGATAAATTGTAATCATGTCTTCTTTCACCTTCAGGAATGTCGCCCGGGGCATCTGAACAACAAAGGTTGCTTGTGCAAGGCCGTCTCCTGGGATTCAGTGTGCCCGGGAGCCCTGGCCCTGCTCTTCAAATGCCCTCAAGATGCCCCAGTTGAGCTCAAAATTTAAGGGAACCGTGTGTGTGTGTGTGTGTGTGTGTGTGCGCGCGCTGCACTCTGCTTTGTGGTGGGCACCTCCTCTCCTCACTCCTGGGCAAAGGAGAGGAACCTACCCTGGTGAGGACTGGTGGATAGACTTCACTAACACGCCCCCAGCAAATGGTCACAAATATTCTTCATAGTTTTCACTGGATGGGTAGAAGCCTCTTCTGAACCGAACAGAAAAAACTCACAAGTATCCAACATCCTACAAAAAGCCAGGATCCCGTGTTTTGGGCTCCCGAAGCCTTTGTCTCTAGTAACTCAGGCCCTGGGAATCTCTGCCTGCATCCATGCCTCTTGGAGGCTGCAATGTTCAAGGAAGGCTGAAAGGGCCGATCGGGGTCTTAGAAGGACTCTGGCCAAGCTATGCCAAGAGACCTCAGAATCCTGGCTCAGGCTATTGCTAGCTGCCCTCCTTAGGATAAGGGTGGTGTACCCAAGGCCGCCTTACAGTGGAGCCCTTCCTGACCGCCAACATCCTCTCTCTCAGAGACCCCACATCAAACCGAGCACTGTCAGTCTAGATCGGGTGCCAGGAGGCTCTGGTGCAATATGGCAACAAGATGCTCCCAGTCCCAGTGTTTAAGAACTCGTAAACAACCAGTCTCCCCAGGAGATCTAGTTTTGCTAAAACTTGGAGAGAGGGATCCCCGCTCTGACCAAGTGCAGCTTAAACCAAAAGGACCCTATTGGGTGCTCCCTAGCACTTCTACCGCGGGTAAATTTTGGGGGAGTTACAGCCGGGCCCATGAGTCCTCACAGGGATACCAGAGGATAACTCTGCCTGCTCGTGAGCCAGTGGAGGACCTCGGCTTTCTCTTCTAAAAGCTAATAGGTAAGTGGAATGTTTGCTTTGGCCATAAACTTCTCCCTAAAGAGGGAGGTTTAGGCTGGCGGACTTCACGTCTGCTTCGCTCTTCCGACTTCTCGATTTCTCAGGAAGCTATCACTGGCACAAACCCCACCCTAGTAAGCTTTTGCACCATAATCCCAGAAGGAGCAAATCGTACTGCCTGCTACGAAGTTGCTCTGAGAAACTCATGTGCTGTCGTGAGTGGCTTAGTCCAGGACAGAACGAAGAAGCCTCAGCCATTCTCGCTCATTGCCCAAAGAGAGACAAACACTGGAATGTGCTCCTTGCCCTTCAATCTCAGTTGGCTCTCCCACCCTATGGCCTTCCTACCCCACCCTGCATTCTCTTCCAGGGTCCCAAGGCCCCCCCAGCTCCAGCAATCCCCCTCAGCCTGCTGCCCCTTACCCCCACCCCCATCCCTAGCCCTCCTAAAATATAAAAAGGCCTGGCCCCTGGGGGTCAGGGCCTTCTGCCATGTGTTCCATCAATGTGTACAGGGCTAGTTTGTCTCCCACCTCTATGAATTTATTTTTTCTGAATAAATTCGGTCTGGCTGTAAATTCGTGCACTGCCTCCTCTCTCTTCGACACCTCTTTTCCTAACAGTCCAGGCCTAGAACACCTACAAGATTCTTTAGACACCCTAGCTAAAGTGGTCATGGACAATGGACCATCCCTAGGTTACTTAACTGGCAGCACAGGGCAGGGTGTGTGCAGTGGTCAGCAGACCTGTTGCATGTACACTGACGGCAGTGGTCAGCAGACCTGTTGCATGTACACTGACAACAGTGGTCAGTAGACCCGCTGTGTGTACACCGACGACAGTGGTCAGCAGACCCGCTGTGTGCACACTGACGACAGTGGTCAGCAGACCCGCTGTGTGTACACTGACGACAGTGGTCAGTAGACCTGCTGTGTGTACACTGACGACAGTGGTCAGCAGACCTGCTGTGTGTACACTGACGACAGTGGTCAGTAGACCTGCTGTGTGTACACTGACGACAGTGGTCAGTAGACCCGCTGTGTGTACACTGATGACAGTGGTCAGCAGACCTGCTGTGTGTACACCGACGACAGTGGTCAGTAGACCTGCTGTGTGTACACCGACGACAGTGGTCAATAGACCTGCTTAGTGTACACTGACGACAGTGGTCAGCAGACCTGCTGTGTGTACACTGCCGACAGTGGGCTCCAGGGAGGCACTGGGAGGGTGTGTGATGGTGCCAGCTCGCTCCCTGACTGCTGAGTCCCTTGGCCTCCACCCCTGGGAAGTGGCCCGGGGAAAGCGCTCTCCCTTCTCCGACCTGGCTCTCACACCTGCTCCTTTCTGGCCCACGTACGCTCACCCTAATCGTCAGGTTTGTCCTTCAGAATTCGAGCTTCGTGAAAGATGACGGCCACGCAGGGAGTCCAGCCACTGCTGACAGTGGAACCTCCAGATCAGCCGGCAGGGGCTTCACCCCCAGACTGTGAAGGGACGACGCTCTGACCCAGCAGGAAGGAGTCACAGAGACAGACCTCCTCCCTCCACTTTCCATTAGGATCAAGGGATGACAACTGCAGAGGGGGGAGAAGATGATGTCGGTAAGGAGGCAGCTAACAAAGAGGAGGGAGATCGCCAGCCCCTCCTGCTGCCCTTCCTCACTGCCCAAGCCCTCACCTCTCTGTGCGGTGGAAAACAATGGCTTCTTTGAGACCAGGGCTTGAAACTGACACTGGCCAAAAACCACCAACAGGGCTCCAGGTGCGTCCCCATGATGACTTTTTAGCTAATTATAAGGTCAATATAATAAAATCACCACATCGGCACTCATATTCCGTTATGCCCCCGACACCATGACACTTCCGAGATTTCCAAAAAGGGGGAAGGAATGGATAGCACTCAAGCTCTGCCCCCAAATCCACCGCTTATGAATATGCAATTTAAACAATCCACCGCTTATGAATATGCAATTTAAACCCACCCCAGACACCGCCCTCTGTGTATCCAGGTCATATAAAGGGGAGGGCTGAGTGCAGCCCTCTCTCCTGAGCATGCCCACTCTCCTTCCCAAGTGTGCACATCCACTTTGTGTGCAGGTAAGTCTTATTCCTCTGCTGACCTTGACCTATGCCTCATCCTTGAATTCTTTCTTGTGTAGAGAGGAGAACCTGGACCCCCTGCCCCTCGACAGGCTCACACTGACCCGTGAGTGGAACCTTCTGAATATGGTGTGAGACCCAAATTCTCTGGTAAGGAACCCATAAGAGTTCTCTTCTTTTCAAAGTGAATTTCTTTCTTTTTCTTTTCTTTTTTTTTTCTTTTTTTGACAGGCAGAGTGGACAGTGATTGAGAGAGACAGAGAGAAAGGTCTTCCTTTGCCGTTGGCTCACCCTCCAATGGCCGCTGCGGCCGGCGTACTGTGCAGATCCGAAGCCAGGAGCCAGGTGCTTCCTCCTGGTCTCCCATGCGGGTGCAGGGCCCAAGCACTTGGGCCATCCTCCACTGCCTTCCTGGGCCACAGCAGAGAGCTGGACTGGAAGAGGAGCAACTGGGACTAGAACCGGCGCCCTGAGCAGGACTAGAACCCAGCGGTACAGGTGGAGGATTAGCCTATTGAGCCACGGCTCCAGCCCAAAGTGGATTTCTTATAATATCATTTACAGATGATAAGACTCAGCCATTTAAAGTGTGCAATTCTAGTTTTCGAACATTTTCACCAACCCCAAGAGAAAACAACACTTCACAGCCCGTTTGAGTAAGTGCTTGCATATGGTTTGAGGGAAGGATTCGCCTGCATTCTTTCACCTGTGTCTCTCCAGTCGTGCCAGCCCCAGGCAAACCCTGACCTGCTTTCTGGCTCATGTATTACGTGACCCTTTGTGACAGCTGCTCTCACCTCACATAATGTTCTCAAGGCTCATCTGTGTTGCAGCACGTGCCATGCTATGTTCCTTTTTTTTTTTTTTTAATTTATCTGAAATACAAAGTTACACAGAGCAGAGAGAAGTAGAGACAGAGAGGTCTTCCATCCGCTGGTTCACTCCCAAGATGGCCACAACAGTCAGAGCTGCACAGATCTGAAGCCAGGAACCTGGAGCTTCTTCCAGGTCTCCCACGTGGGTGCAGGGGCCCAAGCACTTGGGCCATCTTCTACTGCTTTCCCAGGCCATAGCAGAGAGCTGGATCGGAAGAGGAGCAGCCAGGACTAGAACTGGCACCCATATGGGATGCTGGTGCTTCAGGCCAGGGCTTTAACCTGCTGTGCCACAGTGCTGGCCCTCTGCTTTGTTCCTTCTTATAACCGAATAACCTTCCAAATCTATTTCACCTGTGTATCAGTTGGTTACATTTAGATTGATTACTTTTTTTTGGCTAC
Source organism: Sylvilagus floridanus (assembly GCA_949820135.1). Taxonomy (NCBI): domain Eukaryota; kingdom Metazoa; phylum Chordata; class Mammalia; order Lagomorpha; family Leporidae; genus Sylvilagus; species Sylvilagus floridanus. Next base: position 85,495,062 of record OX463239.1, read on the forward strand.
TGGGAACAATGCTGCTGTCAACACGTTGGCCCCAGCTCTCCCGTGGGTGTATGTGTTATTCCCCCTGGACTGAGTTGTTTACTCATTCACTAGTTAAGTTGGCTCTTCTGGGGAGCTGCCAGCCTGTCTTTTCCAAATCAGCAGCACCATTTTGCATTCCCACCAGCACTGCAGCAGGGGTCCAATCCCTGCACATCCTCTCCAACACTTGTTATTGTCTGTACACACACACCTGACGGGTGGTAAGTGCTGTTTCATGATGGTTTTGATCTGCAGGTCTCTAATGAGTATCTTCCCATGGTCATTTGTATTTAGTGTTTCGGGAAATCTCCTTGTAGGTAATATTTTTATCAATATGTTTGTTGAACTTTTTTTTTTTTTTTTTTGACAGGCAGAGTGGACAGTGAGAGAGAGAGACAGAGAGAAAGGTCTTCCTTTGCCGTTGGTTCACCCTCCAATGGCTGCCGCGGATGGCACGCTGCGGCCGGTGCACCGCGCTCATCCAACGGCAGGAGCCAGGTGCTAGGTGCTTTTTCCTGGTGTCCCATGGGGTGCAGGGCCCAAGCACATGGGCCATCCTCCACTGCACTCCTGGGCCACAGCAGAGAGCTGGCCTGGAAGAGGGGCAACCGGGACAGAATCCGGCGCCCCGACCGGGACTAGAACCCGGTATGCCGGCACCGCAAGGCGGAGGATTAGCCTGTTGAGCCATGGCGCCGGCCTGTTGAACTTTTTTTAAAAAGGAATTATTTATCTGTTCGAAAGGCAGAGTTACAGAGAGAGAGGGAGATGGATAGGAGATCTTCCATCTTCTGGTTCAATACCTAAATGGCTGCAATTGTTGTAGCTGAAGCCAGGAGCTAGGAACTCTGGGTCTCCCACGTGGGTGCAGGGGCCCAAGTACTGGGCCATCTTCTGCTGCTTTCCCAAGGTGCATTAGCAGGGAGCTGGATCAGAAGCAGAGCAGCCGGGACTCAAACGGGTGCCTATATGGGATGCTGGGATCACAAGCAGAAGCTTAACCCATTATGCCGCAACACTGGTATGGTGGAATGAGAAGGCCATGCCAAGATGGCTACTGGCAACAGAATCTGCCTGGCAACAGGCTGTGATTGGATGGTTTCGAAAACCACATGACAGTGGAGTCTGCCTGAGGCAAGCAGCCTGCAGACTCATTTATTTCAGTTGCTATAACACCTTATATAGCCAATGCAGCCAATCTGGTCAAGGGGCGGTCTATGCCCTAACCAATCACACCCTGTTGCCAGGCAGTTTCTGAAACCATCCAATCACAGCCTGTTGTCAGGCAGATTCTGTTGCCAGTGGCCATCTTGGCATGGCCTTCTCATTCCACTACACACCGGCCCCTGTTTTGTTTTTAAACTATTTAGTTGTAAAGATTCTTTATATATCCTAGATATGTAAATATGTCCCTTATCAGGTATATGATTAGAAAATATTTTGTGTCATTTTGTGGATTGCCTCTGTTTTCTTAATGATGTCTTAGGAGCATAAACATTTTTAATTGTTTACAAATGTATTTATTTGAAAGGCAGAGTGACATTGCAACCCCAAATGGTTGCACTGGCCAGCACTTATCCAGGCTGAACCAGGAGCCCAGAGCTCCTGTGTGTGGATGGCAGAGGTCCAAGCACGTGGGTCACTCTCCACTGCTTTCCCAAGCACGTTAGCAGGGAGCTAGACTGGAAGAGCAGCAGCTGAGACTGGAACTGGTGCTGACATGGGATGCTGGCACTGCATGCAGTGACTCAACCCACTGGGCTACAACTCTGGCCCAGACATTTTTAATTTTGAGTTAAAGTTCAACTCGTTTATTTTTCTTTTGTCACTTGGGCTTTTGTGTCACATCTAAGAAGGCTCTGCCTAACCCAAGGTCACTGACATACTCCAGTGTTTTGTTTTTTTTTTTGGACAGGCAGAGTAGACAGTGAGAGAGAGACAGAGAGAAAGGTCTTCCTTTTCCGTTGGTTCACCCCCCAGGGGCTGCTGAGGCTGGCACACTGCGCTGATCCGAAGTCAGGAGCCAGGTGCTTCTCCTGGTCTCCCATGCGGGTGCAGGGTCCAAGGACCTGGGCCATCCTCCACTGCCTTTCCAGGCCACAGCAGAGAGCTGGACTGGAAGAGGAGCAACCAGGACAGAATCTGGCGCCCCGACCGGGACTAGAACCTGGGGTGCCGGCGCCGCAGGTGGAGGATTAGCCTATGGAGCCGCGGCGCCAGCCCAGTATTTTATTTTCAGAGTTTGCTTGTCTTAGCTCTCACATTGAGTCTATGATGCATGTTGAGAAATGTCTGTATACGGCTCGAGGAAGGAACTCACCTTCATTCTTTTGCTCATGCTTCTCCAGTTGTCCTAGTCCCAATTGTTGAAGAAATTATTCCTCCCCCCCTCACATGTATGCTGGATGGTCTTGGCTATTAAAATGAAATTTTGGGAGGCTGGTACTATGGTGCAGCGGGTTAAAGCCCTGGCCTGAAACACCTGGCATCTCATATGGGCGCCGGTTCTAGTCCCAGCTGCTCCTCTTCTGATCCAGCTCTCTGCTGTGGCCTGGGAAAGCAGTGGAAGATGGCCCAAGTGCCTGGGCCCCTGCACCGCGTGGGAGACCCAGAGGAGGCTCCTGGCTCCTGGCTTCAGATCAGCTCAGCTCCAGCTTTTGCGGCCATCTGGAGAGTGAACCAGTGGATGGAAGACCTCTCTCTGTAACTCTGTCTTTCAAATAAATAAAATAAAATCTCAAAAAATAAATAAAATGAAATTTTGCTTCTGGACTTTATTCCCCGGCTTATATGCCTACCCTTATGTCAATACCACACTGTCTGGACAGTCATACCCATCATACAGATTCTTTCTGGTAATGCATTTTTTAAACATTTTTTTTTTTTTAATTGTATTTGAAAAGCAGAGAGACAGATGGAGAGAGCTTCCATCCACTGGTTCACTTCCCAAATGCCTACAACAGCCGGAACTGGGCCAGGGCGAAGTCAGGATCCTGGATTCCAATCCCAGTCTCCCACATGGGTGGCTGGAACCCAAGTACTTAAGCCATCAACTGCTGCCTCCCATGGTGCACATCAGAAAGCTGGAATCAGAAGCAGCGTAGCCAGGACTCGAACCCGGCACTCTCATGGGGGATGGAGGCTTCCCACATGGCCACTTAACTGCTGCACCACTCACCGCTTCCCACACCTAAGTTCTTAAGTGGACTTAGCAAGGCCCCCTCCCCACTTTCTTCTCCCCCTGACTTGGGGGATCAACTGTGCAACCTGTGTAGAGCTGATAAAACCCACAGGCTTAACGCAGGGCCAAGTTAGAAATCATGCTACGTCGTAATGCGGCGTCCACAACCGTGGGCCCACCCGGCTGCCACGCAAAAGCTCCGGGAGATGGGTTCCAGCTAGTGCACAAAACCCCATGAGAAAGGGTCGGTGGACTGAGCCACGAACTGCCCGAATACTTTCATATAAAGAAGACGGAGACCACAGGCAAGAACGGGGTTGGAGCCATTCACAGAAACTGGTCCCACTGCAGCCGCTGCTCATCCGAAACACTTCTGGAATGAATTCACTCAGCGCCCATCCACGCTGGGCCCTGGGGACCGCCTTGGCTAAGATGCTGCTGCCCCCTCCAGGGGCTTTTTCTTTTTTGTTAGAGAGTGATTCGATGATTGCTGGACAAGCTTGCTCCTCTCGCCACGTGAAATTTTATGACTCAGGCAGATGTTGCACACGTCTTTAAATCCGGCAGTGAGAGAGCGGCACTGGTGCAGACTACTGTCATCTCTCGCCTGGACTAAGCTTCAGTCATTGTCATTGTGCATGGTGGGTTGTTAGGGGTGTGGGGGGTTTCCTTTACCTGGGGGAGGGCTGAAGGAGCAGAGACCAGGGACTGACCGCCTGGGAGCCGAAGGCAGAGTAACCCTGAGCTGCTTAGCCAGAGCTCTGGCCGCCACGCCACCCTGAAGGCCGCCGTCCATCCCCCTTGTGCCCACACAGGCTGAGCCGCCTCCATGGCCCCATTGGCAGGAGGTGGAGCCATGCAGCGTGAATTCAGACAGGCCAGCAGCTGGCACCACTTTCTGAACACGGCCATCGTATGTCTCTGCCTGTGTCACCAGCCGCCGACACGGTGGGGTCGGGGGTTGCTCAGAGGCTTTGCCTAGTAGTGACAAGTTAAGGGCGAGCGGATGACACAGAGCTCCCTAAACACGCCGACTCCCCCAGAAGCAGCTCGCCAGGGTTTTTATAGCAAGGCTCAGGGGCGTGGCCAGCGTGTGGGACGCGAGGACGGGCCCTTCCTGCTCCTGTTGATTGGTTTCTTGCAGCTCTGGGGCTCCCCGCTGGTGGAGGTCAGTGTTGCTTTCTTGAAGCATCCTCTGAAAGCAGACTCGGGGGAGTCGCCCGGGCGTCCTTCCCCTGCTCCCCTCTTGCTTGCACGAGCTGGTCCCATGCTGAACACTGGGGACCGGGGTGGCGAAGGCAATGTCGGGTGAGAGGGCTGTCTGCAGAACAGAGACCAAAAGTAGGTGGTTTTTAAAAAGACACATATTTACATACGTATGTATGTGTTTATTATTTGAAGGGTAGAGTGATAGAGAGAGAGAGAGAGAGAGAGAGAGAGAGAGAGAGGTCTTCCATCTGCTGGTTCACTCCCCAAATGGCCACAACAGCCAGGTCTGGGTCTGGCTGAAGCCAGGAGCCCAGAACTCCATCTGTGTCTCCCACTGGGGTGACAGGGGCCTGGGTACTTGAGCCGTCATCTGCTGCCTTTCAGGTGTGCGTTAGCAAGAAGCTGGATCTGAAGTGGAGGCTCTGGGACTTGAACAGGTTCTCAGATAGGGGAGGGCAGTGTCACAGTTGGTGGCTTTACCTGCCTCTTCCCAATACCGGCTTCTAGGTGTGTGTGTGTGTGTGTGTGTGTGTGTGTTTTAAGATTTATTTATTTATTTGAAAGGCAGAGTTACAAAGAGAGAGGTCTTCTACCTGCTGGTTCACTCCCCAAATGTTTGCAATGACCAGAGCTGGGCCAATCAAGAGCCAGGAGCTTCTTCCGGGTCTCCCACACGGGTGTAGGGGCCCCAGCACATGGGCCATCCTCTACTGCCTTCACAGGCCATAGCAGAGAGCTGGATCGGAAGTGGAGCAGCCTGACTCCAACTGGCGCCCACATGGGATGCTGGCACAGGCAGCAGTGGCTTTAAGCACTATGCCACAGCACCAGCCCCACTAGGTGATTTTTTTAAGTCATGAAAAACCAAGATTAAAAGCTGTAAGATTGCTAAAAATCCCTTAAATCACTTTAAAATAGTTTTAGAAACTCGGATGGTTTCTTTTCCATCATCACACACTGGTTAATTTGAAAGCAGTAGGTGTTTTACAGCATTCAATTTTCCTTTGCACTTGGATTGAGTCTTTCCCAAATGAAACAGAGATGTTTTAGTAGCTTTCCAGAGGCCCCGAGGGAGTTGAGCGTCTCACTGATATCAGCTGTAAAAAATTTTATAGCAGCCAGGAAACGTGGCCAAATATTTACTCGACAAAAACTCAATGTTGAAACGAATCAACAGTTCTTACAGTTGTTTAAAAACTTCAACTCTAAGTGGTTTTCCTAAACCACTTTCCAAGGACTTTATATGCTAAAGTCAAAATTTCTTACTTGAAGGAAACATTGTAACACAAAATCTGAGCGAAACAATAGCATAAATTTATCCTCACACTTACAATGGCAAAGGGATGGTATTCTGGAAAAGACAAAACTGCAGAGACAGGCCGGCGCCGTGGCTCAACAGGCTAATCCTCCACCTTGCGGCGCCGGCACACCGGGTTCTAGTCCCGGTCGGGGTGCCGGATTCTGTCCTGGTTGCCCCTCTTCCAGTCCAGCCCTCTGCTGTGGCCCGGGAGTGCAGTGGAGGATGGCCCAGGTGCTTGGGCCCTGCACCCCATGGGAGACCAGGAGAAGCACCTGGCTCCTGCCATCGGATCAGCGTGGTGCGCCGGCCGCAGCGCGCCAGCCACGGCGGCCATTGGAGGGTGAACCAACGGCAAAGGAAGACCTTTCTCTCTGTCTCTCTCTCTCTCACTGTCCACTCTGCCTGTCAAAAAAAAAAAAAAAAAAAAACCTGCAGAGATGGAATCATCAGGGAAACACCGATCAAAAGCACCGAGCAGTTCAGATGCTTGTCGGCACGTCTGCCTCTCCTGTATTCCCAGATTTGAGCCTTGAACGCGCTCCCAGTCCAGCTTCTGCTCATGCATGCCTTGGGATGTGATGGCTCCAGGCACGGAGTCCTTGCCGTCCACCTGGGGTTCCTGTGTCCTGGCTGTAGCCTGGTCCAGTCCCAAGCCATTGTGGGCACTTGGGGGAGTGAACCGGCAGATGGGAGCTCTGTCTGTCTGCCTCTCTCTCCAAGAAATAAACTACCTCACACTCATCAGGCTGACCGCCATCAAAAACCAAACAGTAACAAGCGGTGGTGAGGATGCACGGAAACTAGATGAGGAAAAGCACCCTTGGTGGGAATGTAAAATGGTGCAGCCGCTGTGGAAAACATCATGGTGATTCCTCAAAATATTAAAAATAGGATTACCATAAATTCATCTATTCCATTTCTGGTACATAGTCCAAAGAATTGAAGGTAGGCTTTAAAGAGATATTCAGGGGGGCTGGCACTGTGGTGCAGCGGGTTAATGCCCTGGCCTGTGTTGCGGGCATCCCATATGGGTGCCGGTTCTAGTCCCAGCTTCTCCTCTCCCGATCCAGCTCTCTGCTGTGGCCTGGGAAAGCAGTGGAGGATGGCCCAAGTGCTTGGGCCCCTGCACTCACATGGGAGACCCAGAGGAAACTCCTGGCTCCTGGCTTGGGATCGGCACAGCTCTGACCGTTGTGGTCATTTGGGGGGTGAACCAACAGAAGGAAGACCTTTCTCTCTGTCTCTCTCTCTCTCTCTGTCTCTGTAACTCTACCTGTCAAATAAATAAATAAAAATCTTTAAAAAAGAAAGAGAAGGGACTTCTATAATAGTCTACAACATGATGAACCTTGAGGGTATTTTGTTCAGCGAAATAAACGAACCACCAAAAGACACAGGCTGTGTGACTGCTGCGTGAGAGAAATCAGATTCATAGACAGAACTCGGAATGGTGGTTGCTGGGTGCCGTGGGACGAGGGAGTGAGGAGTTCTTGTTTAATGGGAATAGCTTCAGTTTCATGAGATGAAGAGGCGTGGAGACGGGCGCCCAAGTGCTCCGATACCACTGAAACCTACACTTAAAAATGGTTAAGACGGCAACATTTAGGTCTATTTTACCAGGACAAAAATACTTTTAAATAACAATTTTGACAGTACAAAGACTACTGGTTGCCATGGGTTCAGGGGGAGGGCAGGATGGACAGGGGTGCACAGAGGGGTTTGCAGGCCAGGGAGCTCCTCTGAGTGACTGATGTCCATCACCGTCAGTCCTCCTGACCACGGGTGCACCTCGCCAGGAAGCCAAGGTAAGCCCCGTCTGAGCGAGCTGTGGGGTCACCGTTGTCACAGATGCACCACCCTGGGGCAGGAGGGGGGCTGCGAGGGAGGTGTCCGTGTGTGGGGACCGTGGGTATGTGGGAACTCTCTGTCCTCTCTCGGTTTTGCTGTGCACATGAAAATGCTCTTAAAATATGAAGTCCGTTTGAAAACAGTGCAAAGGAAAGAAGTAGTAAGACAGACACTCCGTGCTGGCTTTCACACTGAGTAGTTTTTGGCTTCCTTCGAGTTCATACCCCGAGCTAGACAGGCATGCTCTGTCCCGGAAGTTTGCCCACTCGCAACTGCGTGGGAACTGATTGTGCAAATCCCATCGGCTTTTCCACTTTCGAGACGTTCCTGAAGTCAGGTGAAGGAGGTGATGGAGCCTTCCAGCCGGAAGAAGCAGCCAGGCATTGAGAGCCTCATTCTTTGTTCACTCTCAGGCTCACAGCGAGGTTCACATGATCCCAATTTTTTTTTTTTAATTTATTTATTTTACTTGAAAGTCAGAGTTACAGAGAGGCAGAGGCAGAGAGAGAAAGAGAGGTCTTCTGCCTGCTGGTGCTGGATCACTCCCCAAACGGCCACGAAGGCCAGAGCTGGGCCGATCCAGAGCCAGGAGCCAAGAGCTTCTTCTGGGTCTCCCACATGGGCACAGGGGCCCACGCACTTGGGCCATCTTCTATTGCCTTCCCAGGCCATGTCAGAGAGCTGGATCCGAGGTGGAGCAGCCAAGACTCGAACCAGCATACATATGGGTTGCCAGCACTGTAGGCAGTGGCTTTACCCGATACACCACAGTGCCAGCCCCTCCAAATTCTATTACAATGAAAATTAAAATTTTATGTTTGAAATAAAAATGCAAATAAAAGCCTCACAATGTATTCTGTTTTTAATTCTTTATAAAGATTTATTCAAAAGGCTGTTATAGAGGGACTATATAGTATACATAACTATATATATAGTTATATCGATATAACTATGTAGTATATATATATGTAGTGTATATATATATATATATATATATAGTTATATAGTTATATCTGCTGGTTTACTCTTCAAATGGCTTTAGCTGGGCCAAGTCAAAGTCAAGAGCCAGGAACTCTATCCAGGTCTCCCACGTGGGTGACAGGGGCCCAAGCACTTGAGCCACCACCTGCTCATTAGCCCAAGCTCCTGAGCCTCCCAGGGTCATTAGCAGGGAGCTGGATCAGAAGTGGAGCAGCCAGGCCTCCAATATGAGCTCTGGAGTGGGAAGCCGGCTCACCGGGTACGCCACAGGCTGACCCCTACGGTTTTCTGCTTTGACGTAGCAGAAGGTGCGAAGCTCTGTTCAGGCAGACGACACTTTCTGCGTTCCAGTGGACGCTGGTCATTCACTGCCACCTGTTCCCTGTGTCAGCACAGGCTGTGCTCCATAGGTGTGCAAAACAGAAAAGCCACACCCGTCTCAGTGGCCTCCCACAATGCAGCTTTATTCCTACACAGTCCATGCCGGGCCCAGCTGGCCTCCACATGGCCACTTGGATCCTGAGGCTCCACCACTCCCACTGAGCCCCCTCCACGATGCCAGGGAAGAGGGAGGTACTCCTTGCTGAGTTAGCCTAGGTGTGATGCACACTGAATCTTGAGTTTGGCTGGCCGGAGGCAGCCCACCTGCAAGGGGCCGGGGAGTGTGGTTACCGTTATGCTAGGATGGAAACTAGTACAGATATTGGCAAACAGGGACGGGCTCACCAAAGCTCTTGCATCTGCGAGACAGTGAGGCGGCAGGCAGAATGCAAAGCCAACCCAGCCTTTTAGCTGAGCATAGAAATACAATTCTCAATTCTGTCCCAGTTGCCCCTCTTCCAGGCCAGCTCTCTGCTGTGGCCCGGGAGTGCAGTGGAGGATGGCCCAAGTGCTTGGGCCCTGCACCCCATGGGAGACCAGGAGCAGCACTTGGCTCCTGCCATCGGATCAGCGCCATGCGCCGGCCGCGGCGTCCATTGGAGGGTGAACCAATGGCAAAAGGAAGACCTTTCTCTCTGTCTCTCTCTCTCTCACTGTCTACTCTGCCTGTAAAAAAAAAAAAAAAAAAAAGAAATACAGTTCTCATCTGGAGGTCTAACAGCGCTGGCATTGATTGCGCACCGGGTGAGCAGACTCAGGTTGGGCGATTCTACAACAAACTGTCAACCTGGAGAGACTCTAGTTGCAGGTGGACAGTTCCCTGGGGGTGCACCAGCGCCTGGCAGACCTGGGAGCTGGCCTGCAGCGGCCGGAGCACTTGCTAACCTCAAGGACACCCCCTGGTGGCCGACTGCTGGCCAGGCATCCTTGGCCTATGGTGTTTTTCCAGTCAAGAAACTGGTCTTGAACTTGGCTCAGATTTGGAATCTGGGAGTCGTCTTTGGTAGCCAAGGTAATATCTGTTGTGCTAATTCAGCTAGGCTATGACTGGATTTGTGGTTTAAGGGGATTTTCCGTTTTTGGAGCTAGAGTGATCATTGCCATGAGAGATTGCTTTGTGACTTGACAAATTTATGTTTTAACTTGGTTCTTTGTCAACAGGTGCGACCATAGATGGCGATGAATCATATGAGCTCTATTATTGCACCTTCTAGGATGCATTTTACCAAATTGGAAAATTTTAATTAATAACCTGTTATACAAAGTAACAGATAATGTTTCACTGTTACACACTTGGCCACAGTTCTCACTGAGATTGAACAGGAAGAGGCCACAGAATAGGGCTCTGGATTATGGCACTGTTTTCCAGCTAGAGGTTTTTGTTTTAAAAAGCAATTTTATATATGCAGGCTTTGCTGCTATTATTATCAAAGGGAGCCAACACAGAGAAAATAGAATACACTTGGAATAATGGTTTAGAAAGAATCAGATTAACCCAAGTGCCTTTGGTTCATACAACCTAAGTAAATCTTTGGTAAATAAGCTATTTTACATTCTTTAAAGGAATAAAGATGTCTTCGGCGTGGTTAACATACATTTGTGCCAGGGTTTGCTGATCAGGAAATTTTATACTTTGAGAAATATTTAAAATCATAAAAGTGTATTTTGACCCAAGAACAAATAAGACAGGTGAAGGTACACACATCATTGCATCCTGTGAATTAATCACAACAATTTAGCTTTTACCACTTTTCTTTCACAAGACAATGACTTAATGATCATTTGGGGCTAGTGCTATGATATAGCAGCTAAAGCCATTGCCCACAATGCCAGCATCCCATATGGGTGTCAATTGGTGTCCCAGGTGCTCCTCTTCCAATCCAGCTCTCTGCTACGGCCTGGGAAAGCAGTAGAAGATGGCCCAAGTCCTTGGGCCCCTGCACCCACATGGGAGACCTGGAAGAAGCTCCTGGCTGGCTTTGGCCTGGTCCTTGTGGCCATTTGGGAAGTAAACCAGGGTGTGTGTGTGTGTGTGTGTGTGTGTATCTGTAACTTTCAAATAATTTTTTTTTAAGTGACTAGTGCCTGCTACTTCATTTTCTTAAGTGATCCAAGTATACTTGTGGAAAATAGATAGAAATATAAAGGAGATAAATGTGTCTAAATATAAATTCAAGTATGCTTGACTGCTTGAATTCTATAAAAAGGCAGTGCATTTGGGTCTATTAATAAATATGTCTTCAAGAAATACTGGCATAAAGCAGGTCAACATTGCTTACCAGTTTTTTTTTTTTTTTGGTTAGAAATTAAGGTTACTGAGAGTAAGTAAAAGATCTAATCCATACATGGAAATTACAACTAAAAAGAAAAAGAAAACCATCGGTATGTGAAAAAGTAAGGCAGGTTTTTGGTTGGTGAAGCTATGGGATATAAGACAATTTTTTTTTAAAAAGATTTATTTATTTATTTGACAAGGCAGAGTGAGAGGAGTCTTCAGTCCACTGGATCACTGCCCAAAAGGAACTGGGCTGATCTGAAGCCAGGAGCTTCTTCCAGGTCTCCCTCGTGGGTGCAGGGGCCCAAGGACTTGGGCCATCTTCTTCTGCTTTCCCAGGTGCATTAGCAGGGAGCTGGATCAGAAGTGGAGCAGCTGGGACTCCAACTGGCACCCATACGGGGATGCCGGCGCTACAGGCTGGGGCTTTAACCCGATGTAACCGTGCCGTCTCCTCATGTAGCCTTTAAATAATGACTAAAGTTAAATCACCTGTGAAAAGCACGGGCCCCTGCAGTTGCCCACACCACCGGTACAAGTAACACCAGAGCTACCTCACTCCAGCAGTCTTCTCCCACAGCCCCAGATGGAGGAGACTGGTTTTCTCCCCCATTTTCTGGAATTCTTTAGGAAATTAAATCCATATTATCAGGACTTTAACAAACAAGATTGACGGTCTTGATTTTATTAATCGTTTGTGTCATAATAAGATGTGCTTATCAATGCTATGTCTGGGGCCAGCTTTGTGGCACAGAGGGTTAAGCCTCTGCCTCTGCCACTGGCATCCCATAATGGTTTGAGTCCCACCTGCTTCACGTCTGGTCCAGCTCCCTGCTAAGGTGCCTGGGAAAGCAGTGGAAGATGGACCAATTATTTGGGACCCTGCCACCCACGTGGGACACCAGATGGAGTTCCTGGCTCCTGGCTTCAGCCTGGCCCAGCCCCGGCTGTTGTGGCCATCTGGGGAGTGAACCAGAGGATGGAAGTGTTCTCTCTCTCTCTCTCTCTCTCTCTCTCTTTGTAACTCTTTCAAATAAATGATTTTTTTTTTTTTTTTAAAGAATGCCATCTCTGATCCCTTGCTAAGTCTTAACTGATGGTTCTACTCCTGGTTTGGGATGAGAAGTCTCTGATGACAGACCCTATTCATCTTTCTGGCTTGCATTATAGATACCGGAATGTTAGGACATTAGAATGTTGCTGCTCTTCTCATTACTGTGGCGTGGTGATGCACCTGCAAGATGACTTTATGCAGAGCTGCCTGGGCGGAACCCTGTACGATGCAGTCTCCTCAGTTACACCGGGGATTACAGGTTTCCTTGAAGGGAATGTCCACAGCTACCTTTCCGCCAATCCTGAATAGTGAGTGCCCCATTTCAGCAGGAAGTGGCTAGCTCTGTCACCATTCCTGTGCTTCTCAGGGGGTGACTGACCCACACAGAGTTTTTTTTTTTTTTCAAGATTTGTTTATTTATTTGAAAGGCAGAGAGAGAGAGAGAGAGAGAGAGAGAGAGAGAGAGAGAGAGAGAGAGAGAGAGAGAGAGAGAATCTTCTATCCGCTGGTTCACTCCCCAAATGCCCACAACAGCGGGGATGAACTTCAGCCCGGTCTCCCAGGTGGGTGGGATGAACCCAAGTCCCAGGGTGCCTGTTGGCTGAAATCTGGAATCAGGTGCGAGAGCCGGGGCTCCGCCCAGGCCCTCCTCCAAGCATTCCCAGACCCCAGAGTTTTCTCCTCTCCAATAAGTTGATTAAATGGGATCACTCTCTAAAAAGGCACAGGCCCTTGAGCTCCTAAAACTTTGCAAAAATTCCTCCAAACATCAACCCCCAGGTTCCCTTCGGGGAGAGCGAGGCAAGGCGCTGGGCCTTCCTATAAACCCCAGCTCACGCGCCGGGCTCGCCCTCGCCGCCTTGCAGGCTCCCTGGGTCTATCCCAGGCACCTGGCATCAAAGCCCCCCCACGGGGCGGGGCCTTGGGGGCGGGGCTCCTATGACGGATGGGCGCGCGGGCGTGGCCAGGCGCTGCACGGACGTGCGCCAGCCCCCCTCACCGCCGGTCTGCGGAGGGGGCGGGTAGGAGGCGGGGCTTCGCAAGGAGCGACGGGACGCGGCGCCAATCGCGGGGCTGCCTCGCCTCAGTTCTCGATCTGAGCGGCACCGCAGGTGGAGTCTCCGGTCCCTGATGCCGGGCCGCGCGGAGCGTCCACCGCGAGTGGGCGGTGGGGATTCCGGCGGAGTCGAAGGGTGGGGAGGGAGCGACGCGGACCCGGTGTGCGGGGCCGGGGTCTTGGTCGGGGATAGGGGTCGCAGGAGCGCGTGCGGAGTGCGCGGGGGAGCGCAGGCTGAAGGGGTTCTGCGCGCTTCCCCCGGGGGCAGCGGGTGGGGAGCGCAGGTGTGGGGACCCGGGGGTGGGCGGGGCGGAGCGCAGGTGCGGGGACGTGGCGGGGCTGGTGGGCGAGGAGGAGGGCGAGGCGTGGCGCACAGATGCGGGGCGGACCCAGGTGCGCAGACGCAGGTGCGGGGACGTGGCGGGCTGGTGGGTGAGGCGGAGCGCAGGTCCTGAGGCGCCGCGGGCGGGCGGGGCGGACAGGTGCGGGGACGCGGGGTGGGCGGGGACGTGGCGCGGGTGTAGACGCGGCGGGCTGGTGAGGCTGCCCCAGGGGCGGGGTCCGCCGCGGGCGGGCGGGGCGGACCAGGTGCAGGCGCGGCGTGGCGCAGGTGCAGGTGGTGGCTTCTTGCCCTTTGTCCGTGAATGCGCCGTGGAGTTCTAAATGCGTCCGTGTTTTTCCTGGCGCTGGAGGGGTGCCTTGGTTTCCTGGCACGCCGGGAGTGCGCGTGGAATCCCTTCCCGGCCGGGCTGCGGAGGGGGTGCCCGCGGGGTCGGGGCGCCGAGTGGCACTTCCTGGGGACATCAGTGCATGGGGGCTTCTGTGTCCAGGGACTCAACATTAAGTGTGAACTGCTTTTTCTGCAAGCAGTGAGTGCAGTCTTGTGAGTTCGGTATTAAGTAATTGGTGGGTATCGGTCGAACCGGTTGCGGTGAGGCTTTGAGTGTCTTCGTTCCATGACTACTGGTTCTGATCTGGGCGGGGTTTTTTTAAGTTTATGATTACTGACTTTGATTTTTTTTTTTTAATTTATTGGTTTGAAAACCAGAGTTAACTCCCCAGATGGCTGCAACAGCCAGGGGTGGGCAAAGCAATAGCCAGGACTTCGTTCCAGGTCTCCCACGTGGGTGGCAGGAGTCCAGGCACTTGGGCCGTCTTCTCTCAGACCATTAGCAGGGAGCTGGATTGGAAGTGGAGCAGCCGGGACTCGAACTGGTGCCCGTATGAGGTGGCGGCTTTACCCGCTTCACCACAATACCCGCTGCTCCCCTTCCCTTTTTAAATATTTGAGGTTTTTCTAGATACTTGAATTAAGTATTTTAATACTTGAAAAGCAGAGTGACAGAGGGGGAGGCACAAGGGCTGAGCCAGGAGGCAGGAACTCCATCCTGGTCTCCCACATGGGTTCAGGGGCCCAAGCACTTGGGCCATCTTCTGCTTTCCTAGGCACATTAGAGAGCTGGATAGGAAATGGAGCAGCAAGAACCTCCCATATGAGAAGCCCACCCCCATCAGGTCTTTAGATGCTTGCCCACTGGAGGCAGAATTGAGTCCAAATCAGTACCATGGGGAAACAAGTCTGTGTATAAGGTTGTAAGGGTGTGGATCACAAGTAACTTACTATCTAAGAACAGCACAGTTGGCCTGCTGGGGGTTAGTTTAGGGATTTTTTTTTTTTTTTAATTATTCACTTGAGAGGTGGAGTTAAAGTCTTCCACTGGTTCACTTCCCAAATGGTTGCAGTGGCCGGAGCTGAGCTGATCTGAAGCCAGGAGCTTCTTCTGGGTCTCCTACGTGGGTTCAGGAGCCCAAGGACTCGGCCTGTCCGAGGATGGCTACTGATCGCTGAGGACCTCATAGAGGAGGAGGTTAGCACAGCTGCTTCCCGGGAGGGCTGACCGCGGTGCAGCGTGGCCAGCTCTGTGGCCAGCGGCTGCTGAGCGCTGTCACCCCAAGTCCCGCAGGTGGGCACGGCGCCGCTGCCCCGATGAACAGCGTTCACTTCTCCTCTCTCTGGAGCAGCAGCCCAGGGGGTGCCTTCGTCCTCATCTTGATGAACAGCGCATGTCTATATTATAACGTGTAAAACCCATAGTTTACAGCATATGAAGTGCTGCTTTTTAAAAATTGTATGTGAGAGAGAGAAAGCTCCTGTCCGCTGGTGCATTACCCCAATGCCCAGAACAGCCAGGAGTGGGCACCGGATCCACCTCCTCTATGGAGGTGGCAGACACTGCTACCAGCAGGGAGCTCATTAGCAGGGGACTGGAGTCGGGAGCCAGAGCGGGTGCTGGGTGTGGGGCACAGGCAGCTAAGCCAGCATCTTAATTGCTAGGCTAAATACCCACTCCATAGAGCATGGTCTTAAAAATCACCTGTCATGGGGCTGGTGCCATGGCTCATTTGGTTAATCCTCCGCCTGCGGTGCTGGCATCCCATATGGGCACTGGGTTCTAGTCCCGGTTGCTCCTCTTCCAGTCCAGCTCTCTGCTGTGGCCCGGGAAGGCAGTAGAGGATGGCCCAAGTGCTTGGGCACCTGCACCCACATGGGAGACCAGGAGGAAGCACCTGGCTTCAGATCAGTGTAGTTCCGCCATGGCTGCCATTTGGGGAGTGAACCATTGGATGGAAGACCTTTCTCTCTCTCTCTCTCTCTCTCTCTCACTGTCTAACTCTACCTGTCAAATAAACCATCAAAAATCTCTTGAATCAATACATGTTTATAAAAATTGAGTTCAACTATATACTTTGATTTCTACTTTTTAAAATTTTTATTTTTCACTTGAGAGACAGATTGATCCCCTACCTTCTCACTCATTCACTCCCCCAGATGCCAGCAACAGCCAGGGCTGGGCCAGGAACTCCATCCACGTCTCCCTCATGGGTGGGAAGGACCCAGCGACAGGAGTGTCACCACTGCCTCCCAGGAAGCTGGACTCGGGAGTGGAGTAAGGACTTGAACTCAGTTGTTCCAATACAGGAGGTGAGCTGATTAACCCCTGAGCCAAATGCTCGCCTGTCCACCTGTTCTCCTTACTTGATAGTAGCTCTTTGTCATAGCAGTAAAATGTCTTTAAATATAGTCTTTATTAGCTTGTAAACTATCCTTTTAGGTAATACTGGCATTTATTGAACTAGAATTTATGTTTGGTATTAGATACTATTTTATTATGAAAATAATTGAATTTTTAAAAATTTATGTTTAACTTTTAAAGATTTATTTGAAAGGCAGCATTAGAGAGGTTTTCTATCTGCTGGTTCACTTCCCAAATGACCACAATGGCCAGAGCTGGGCCAGTCCCGGAGCTTCTTCCAGTCTCCCACATGGGTGCAGAGACCCAAGCACTTGGGCCATCTTTCGGCTGCTTTCCCAGGTGTATTAGCAGGGAGCTGGATTGGAAGAGGAGCAGCTGGGACTTGAACCAGCACCCATTTGGGATGCTGGCGCTGCAGGTGGCGGCTTTACTGGCTATGCCACAGTGCTAGCCCCCTGATGATCTTTTAAAAATAGACATCATAACACCACAATTCACTTCCAGAGGGGCGGCTTTAATCCAGTCTGAGAGCCACTGTGCAGGTGCTGCGGGCGCGTGACTGAATGGGCCGGCCCTTGCTCTCGGGAGCACTGGTCCCGGGCCACGTCACTGGATGCTCGGGCTGTGCTGCTGCTGTGTTGGCCACGGCGTGGGGAGTCCAGCGCTTGCCACCACCGGAATTCCACAGCCCGTCTGGGGGAGGTGGGCTAGTGTCTTGTGATTTTGGTGTGCGTTTCCCTGGTTCCTCAGGGAGGCGAGCCTTTGGCCTTGCTCACTGGCCTTCTGGATGTCATTCTCTGAGAATCTTGACCGGTTTTCTGTTGGGATATTTACCGCTTACCCTAAGGGAACTCGGCGAGTGTCTGCTGTGGCGGCCGTCAGCTGTGTCGGCACAGCTGGTCCGTCTTGGTCTCGTTTTTGTTTTTCTTTGAGGCTTAGACTTCTTGTGCCTTATAAGAACTCTTCCCACCGGTGGCCATTGTAGCACAGTGGGTTAAGCTGCTGCTTGGGATGCCCACATCCCATATCAGAGCGCTGGTTCGAGTCCTGGCTGCTCTGCTTCTGATCCAGCTCCCTGCTACGGTGCGTGGGAAGGCAGCAGAAGATGGCCCAAGTGCTTGGGTTCTGGCCACGCATGTGGGAGACCTGGATGGAGTTCCAGGCCCCTGGCTCCTGCTTGGCTCAGCCATTTGGAGAGTGAATCAGCAGGTGGAAGATGTCTGTGTATGTCACTCTGCCCCTCGAATAAATACATCTTTAAAAAAGAAATGCAGGGGTCCTGGCGCTGTGGTGTAGTGGGTTAAGCCACCGCCTGTGGTGCTGGCATCCCATATGGGCGCTGGTTCGAGTCCCAGCTGCTCCACTTCTGATCCAGCTCTCTGCTATGGCCTGGGAAAGCAGTGGAAGATGGCCCAAGTCCTTGGGCTCCTGCACCCACATGGGAGACCTGGAAGAAGCTCTGACTCCTGGCTTAGGATCGGCCCGGCTCTGGCCATTGCAGCCATTTGGTGAGTGAACCAGAGGCCTGAAGACCTCCCTCCCTCTCTCTCTGTCTCTACCTCTCTCTGTAACTCTGCCTTTCAAATCAGTCAGTCTTTTAAAAAGAAATCCACGTGTGACCTCACGTGACACATAGTTTCTTGTGTTCTATCCCCAGTCTGCCTTCTGTATTGGACGGCATTTGCTTTCCCATTTAAGGTTTTTAAGCCGCGTAGAATTATTTTATTCAAAAATAATCTTGACAGCCTTGTTGGGGAATAATTAAAGCATAAAATCTGTTGCACTTTGACACGTTTATAAAAGCACTCCCTAGAGGCCTCGGAGAATAGAATTAAAAGGGGAGTTAACTTCGGTGTAAAAATGTGAAGTTGGCTTCTGGTTTCATCACGGACCTTCGTATGAACTTGACGTGCTGTCAGCTAGTGCCTCTAGCCCGGGCCTCTTTGCTGGGTGTCTGTGTGGGTCACCTGCGCTGCAGCCTGGATGAGCAGGTGACGTCTTGTCACTGCTGGGTGGGGCTCCCCTCATTGCTTGTCTGTTCCCGTGTGGACGGGTGTTGGGTTGTTTCTGGCTTCGCATGTGACAGCTGCAGCTGCTGTGAACATGTGTGCAGTTTGTACGGACACACGCTCTGCTTTCTCTGGACGCGAGGAGTGGAATGTTTGGGGCCCGTGACCGGCGTCTCGGGCTGTAGGTGCCTGCACCATTTTACAGTCCTGTCTGCTGGAGGGACATGGGCCGGGAGAGCTTTTCACGGGTTTCTTTGAAAGCTCCGTGGTGTGAGACCGGCAGGATGTTCCCAGATCATCAGTCTGTGGGGTGGAGGTGCCCGGAGGCGCTGCGGCCGCCGTCTCTGCCACGATCCACCTGCTTTGCTCTGCCGTGGAACCCTGCCACCCACGCCAGTGATGTAGGCGGCAGTGGCGCTCAGTCTGCCTGTGGGGGACAGTCTGCTGCTCCCCCTCCTGGCAGCAGGGTCAGTGTGGTGTGCAGACGGGCACCTCCCCCCGCCCACCCTGGCCCGTTCACCCAGAGGCCCTGCCTGCTGGTCGTGGTCCCTTGTGTCTGGCTTCAGTTAGCAAGATTAGAGAGGGTCGATGGAGGGACCTGTACCTTGGCCTCAGGCCTTTGGGGTGTGCCTAGACCCACCCTGAGCCCAGGGAGGGAGTCCGTGGCTTTTCAGACCTGGTCCTGCCCATGATCATGCAGAGGTTGAAGGTCAGTTGGTGGCTGCTTGTGGCTTTGCCACTGCACTGCCCTCCCAGGTCTTTTCTCCCCTTGGGATCACAAAAACAATCCTTTTACATACCCAGCCCCAGGCACGCGCTCCCCTGCTCCTGCAACAAAAGGGACAGTGAGTAGGTGTCACTTGCTCTCTGACAAAGCCCTTGGGTAGCCTGGCGGCACAAGCTTCAGCCAGCGCATTGGCAGTGGGGGAGCTCCGTGCACTTGCTGTGCCCAAGCACTTCCTGTGTCCCTTCCCTGGCCAGGAGGCTCCTGCAGTGGCTGATGGACAGCAGGAGCCCTGGGGCGGGGGCCCCTGGGGAGTCACACAAGCAGGGACCAGCTGGACCACACCCCTCCGTGGGGACCACGGGAGGACGAGGGATCTGTGCCTTCTCTTCTCTTGCTTGGGAAACTCCCCTTCCCCAGTAAAACCTGTCCCTTAGGCAATGCCCTTAGATGTGGAGACTCCCCTCCACAGAAGTACCTGATTTGGATACTCAGGCAACGCCATGTCACAACAAAAAACGGTCCAGAGATGACCATAGGCCCATGGAGGAAAGTCCTCCATTGCCCTCACGTTCCCAGGCCTCTGTTGTCTTAACTTTGACCCCGCTGGCCCAGAAGGACACTGGAGCCCCCTGTGGCTCTTGACAGAAATCACAAGATTGCAGGGCACAGAACGACCCCCCGAGCCTGCGAGGGGTCTCCCAAGTTCCCGAGGCGCATGTGCGTGTGGTGAGAGTGAGCACCTTGCACGCGTCTCCGTGCTGGGCATGCTGGGGGAGGCACCAGCTGAGTGTCTGGAGCAGGAGAGGGCTCCCAGGTTCACGGCCAGCCTGCCATGAGTATGCCAAAGCTTCATTGTCGCTGGGCTCCATCTAGGAAACTCTGTCTGTAATCAACATGCAATTACTCGTCAGCTGCCCAGGTAGCCGGTTTTTGTAGAGTCACCGTGGCCGTATCCCAAGAAGATCGTCGGGGAACAGATAAACCATGGTAATGCTATGGTGCATGTTAAAATGATGGATAGATCTTAGCAAAAATAAATAAATTCCAGGGTCGGCACTGTGGAGTAGCGGGTAAAGCCACTGCCTGCAGTGCCAGCATCCCATATGGGCACCGGTTCGAGTCTCAGGTGCTCCACTTCCGATCCAGCACTCTGCTGTAGCCTGGGAAAGCAGTAGAAGATGGCCCAAGTCCTTGGGCCTCTGCACCCATGTGGGAGACCTGGAAGAGGCTCCTGGCTTCGGATCAGTGCAGCTCCAGCCATTGAGGCTATCTGGGGAGTGAAGCAGCAGGTGGAAGATCTGTCTCTGTCTCTCTGTCTTTCTCTCTCTCTGCGCCTCTTTTCTCTCTCTGTGTAACTCTGACTTTCAAGTAAATAAATAAATCTTTAAAATAAAAAAATCCCCCAAGCTATTAAGCTTAATTATTAAACTTTTTTTTTTTTTTTACAGGCAGAGTGGACAGTGAGAGAGAGAGACAGAGAGAAAGGTCTTCCTTTGCCGTTGGTTCACCCTCCAATGGCTGCCGCGGACGGCGTGCTGCGGCTGGCGCAACGCGCTCATCCGATGGCAGGAGCCAGGTGCCAGGTGCTTTTCCTGGTCTCCCATGGGGTGCAGGGCCCAAGCACTTAGGCCATCCTCCACTGCACTCCTGGGCCACAGCAGAGGGCTGGCCTGGAAGGGGGGCAACCGGGACAGAATCCGGCGCCCCGACCGGGACTAGAACCCGGTGTGCCGGCGCCGCAAGGAGGAGGATTAGCCTGTTGAGCCACGGCGCCGGCCTATTAAACTTTTTAAAAAGGCTAAAAAGTGCAAGGGTGTGGAGGTGTGTAGAGATGCCCTAGACTCTGAGTTGTCCAGGAGCCCTGGCCAGGGAGGACACGGACTTTGTCCATGTGGGAAAGCAAATCCTGTCCACACCCATCAAAACCCGAGTCTCCACAGAAATCTGAGAAATAGGGGCTGGTGCTCTGGCATATTAGGCTAGGTGGCTAGGTGCTGGCCTGTGGCGTCAGCACCTCCTGGGGGTGCTGCTTCGTGTCCCAGCTGCTCCACTTCTGATCCAACTTCTAATGGCCTGGGAAAGCAGTGGAAGATGGCCCAAGTCCTTAGGCCCCTGCACCCTGAAGCTCCTGGCTTCAGATCGGCCCAGCTCTGGCCATTGTGGCCATTAGGGAGTAAACCAGCAGATGGAAGACCTCTCTGTCTCTTCCTCTTTGTAATTCTATCATCTCTCAAATAAATAAAATCTTAAAAAAAGAAAATACATAAGGAATCAATGAAGAGAAATGGGGACACATTTGCAGCTTCATAAACGTCACATCTGAAGGTAAAGGGGACAGTTATTATACTGTTTTACCTTAGGAAAATCTCAAGAAAACACAACAACCCTGCCTTTTGTCCCTGGTGTTAGCTGATCGCTCTCCTTATCCCAGTTCAGGGGGGACAACTGGGACAGGAAAGCCTGATTCTTGGTTCAACAACCCAACAAGACACATGTGGCCTTCCCACTTCTAAGATGTTAATTTACATCAAATAACAGAATACCAACCACTTAAACACTGGTCTTTCCCCAAGCCTCAGTGTACACAGGTACAAAATTTTTTTTCATTATTACATCTCAAAATCACATTGTTTTATCTTTTTAAAAAGTTTGAGAGAAAGAGTTACAGAGAGGGAGAGAGAGAGAGGTCTTCAATCCACTGGTTCACTCCCCAAATGGCCGCAATGGCTGGAGCTGGGTCGATCCAAAACCAGGAACTTCTTCCAGGTCTCTCACATGGGTGCAGGGGCCCAAACTCTTGGGCTATCTTCTACTACTTTCCCAGGGGCATTAGCAGAGAGCTGGATTGGAGGTGGAGCAGCTGTGACTCAAACTGGTGCCCATATGGGATGCCATGCGCCCTACGGTGTGGGACACCAAGGGGAGCGGGCCCTCGAGTTCTAGGCCAAAGGGGCGTGGCTCCATAGTCTGATTGGCAGATGGGTGTACAGGTGAGGTCAGGTAGGGGCATGAGACATTAAAGGGGGCAGGTCGAAGGCGTGGTCTCCAGCTCACAGATCTAATCAATTTAATCCTATCTTCTTGCCTATTTCAGTTTTGGGTCTCAAATTTAGATCCTTGAGCCACTGTGTGTTGGTTTTTTTAAAGGGTGTAAGGTAGATTCTTGTTTCAAACTTGTGCGTGTGGAAATCCAGTTATCCCTACAGCACTTACTGAAGAGACTGTCCTTTCTCCAGGGGATTTTTTTTTTTGCACATTTGTCAAAGGTGAGTTGGTTAGAAATGCATGGATTGGTTTCTGGGGTTCCATTGGTCTGTATGTCCATTTTTATGTAAATAGCCCCATTGTTTGTCTGGAAATCTGGTATTGTGATGCCTCCGGCTTTAACTGTTTATGATTACTGTGGCTGGGGGTCTTTTGTTTCCATATGAATTTTAGCCTTGTTCCTAGTTCTGTGAAGAAGGTCATTGGTATTTTGACAGTAATTGTGTTGAATCTAAGTTTCTTTGGATGGTATGTGTGTTTTGATAATATTCTTCCAACCCATAAACTTTAGAGATTCCCGCGCCCCCCCTTTTCTTTTTAATGTGTCTTCTATTTCTTTTCTTTTAAAGATTTATTTATTTAGTTAGTTACACAGAGAGAGAAGGAGGGGCAAAGGTGGGGGGAGAGGTCTTCCATCCACTGATTCACTCCCCAGTTGGCTGCAACGGCCAGAACTGCGCCAATCCGAAGCCAGAAGCTTCTTCCAGGTCTCCCACACA
The DNA here is from genome assembly GCA_949820135.1 of Sylvilagus floridanus. Classification (NCBI taxonomy): domain Eukaryota; kingdom Metazoa; phylum Chordata; class Mammalia; order Lagomorpha; family Leporidae; genus Sylvilagus; species Sylvilagus floridanus. The sequence continues at coordinate 85,517,904 of OX463239.1, forward strand.
GGTGCAGGGGCCCAAAGACTTGGGCCATCTTCTACTGCTTTCCCAGGCCATAGCAGAGAGCTGGATAGGAAGTGGAGCAGCCAGGACTAGAACTGGTGTCCATATGGGATGCCGGCACTGCAGGCGGTGGCTTCACCCGCCACGCCACAGCGTTGGCCCCGTAAGTGTGTGTCTATTTCTTTCATGAGTGTTTTGTAACTTTCATTGTAGAATTCTTTCTCAAAATTTACCCCAAGGCATTTAATTTTTTTTTGGTGGCTGTTGTGAATGATACTGGCTTTTGCGTGTTGACTTCATACCCTGCAACTTAGCCGAATTCTCTTCTCAGTTGTCATAGTGGCTGGGTGGTGCCTTGCTTCCCCTCCATGTACTCATGTTGTCTGCACACAGATCTCTGTTTGCAGACGGCATCCACTTTATTCATTCACCCTCTGGCTTAAGGAGCTGGTTGGTTGTGGCTTTTTGGTTTTAACTGTTTTCCTTGCTTCCTACTGTTTGTTTTGTGACTTTGATATTAGAGGTTTTCCTCAGATGTCTAATTCTTATTTTTTATTCATTTTTTAAAAAAGATTTTATTTATTTGAAAGTCAGAGTTACAGAGAGAAGGAGAGGCAGAGAGGCAGAGAGGCAGAGAGGCAGAGAGAGAGAGAGAGAGAGAGAGAGAGAGAGAGGTCTTCCATCTGCTGGTTCACTCCCCAATTGGCTGCAACGGTCAGAGCTTCGCCAGTCTGAAGCCAGGAGCCAGGAGCTTCTTCCAGGTCTCCCACATGGGTGCAGGGGCCCAAGGACTTGGGCTGTCTTCCACTGTTTTCCCAGGCCACAGCAGAGAGCTGGATGGGAAGTAGAGGAACCCTGATGTGAACTGGCACAATGAGATGCCGGCACTGCAAGCTGCGGCTTTAGCTGCCCCACCACAGCACCAGCCCCCTTTTTTTCATTCACATAAACAAAAGGCTGGGGGCGCTGTGGCGCAGTGGCTTAATGCCCTGGCCTGAAGCACCGGCACCCCATATGGGCGCTGGTTTAGACCCAGATCTCCACTTCTGACCCAGCTCTCTGCTATGGCCTGGGAAAGCAGTGGAAGATGCCCCAAGTCCTTGGGCCCCTGCACCCGCGTGGGAGACCCAGAGGAAGCTCCTGGTTTCAGCTCGGCGCAGCTCTGGCTGGTGCGGCCATCTGGGGAGTGAACCAGCAGATGGAAGACTTCTCTGTAACTCTGTCTTTCAAATAAATAAAATAAACCTTAAAAAAAAGGGGGGGGGGGAGATAGAGAGGTCTTCCATCTGCTGGTTCACTCCCCAGATGGCTGCACCAGCCAGAGCTGCGCCGATCTGAAGCCAGGCGCTTCTTCTGAACTCTGACGTGGGTGCAGGGCCCAAGCACTTGGGCCATCTTCCACTGCTGTCCCAAGTGTATTAGCAGGGAACTGGACAGGAAGTGGAGCAGCTGGAACTCAAACTGGCACCCATGGATGCTGGCACTGCAGGCAGACACTTAGCCTACGGTGCCACTGGGCCAGCCCCCACACACAGGCTTTTATCATTTCTTTCTCCTTAGATTGGTCAGATTCCCCTGGAGAGTTAGGACTTGCTGTCTGCCATCCATTGCTGCCATTTGGGAAGTGAACCAGTGGATGGAAGATACCTCTCTCTCTCTAACTCTGCATCCCAATAAAATAAATCTTAAAGTAGTTGCAGCAACTTGAGGGCTACTGGGGAGAAAGGGCTGCGAAGTCAGTGTTGAACAGGCAGCATGCATGCGTGTTCATGTCCTGTCTGGCACCGTCGCAGGTGTCCCCCAGCCGGGGGCGCGGTCTTTTACCCTCTGCAGGGAATGGCCCTCTCCTCCCGTGTCAGGGTGAGGGCAGTTACCTAAAGAGGTAGACGTGGGGACAGGTCTTGGGGCCCTAACTGGATCAGACCCCTCTCCCTGTCCCCCCCTCCCCCACACCCCAGCCAGCCTGTGCTGCCCACTCTGCACCTCTGGGTGGGGGGTGCTGTGGTGAGGGTCAGGTTGAGTGACCTGCCCAGGCGACACATTGTTCCTGGCTTTCAAACACGTGTCAGCCTTGTCAGCTTTCGTGTGTGTGTGTGTGTGTGTGTGTGTGTGTGTGTTTCTGTAGTTTCCAAGAAATATGTCATGAAACTTGATGAAGTCTAAAGTTCTCACAGAAAATAGAAAATATTGAAAGTCTACACCAGGACAATCTGTAAAAACACTGATACTAAGGAATTACTTGTCTTGCAAAGAAAACTGTGTGGCAAAGTGTTGGTAATGAGGAGAGAATCCCAAGGGCACGGGTATAGATGAGTGGGAACAGACTAAGTTACTGAGAGAGACACATTTATAAAAAAAAAAAAATTGTGAGTCTTGCTAAAGGTGCTGTTTTAAGTCAGTCGGGCACAACTGAGTAAGGGGGCCCACGCTGTGGAGACCTAACCCCACCAACCCCGCTGAGCCTGGAGCCCAATGGGCGTTTATGGGGCTGGGGGGCGTGGCAGCTTCCCGGCTCCTCCCCCTCGGCGCACGTCACTTGGCTTTGCACTCATCGTGTTCTGCGCAGGCGCCGTGTGGTATTTCGTTGAGCTGCACACAACATGGCAGTGTTGCTCACCGCAGCATCTGCGGGAAGGTCACGTGTTAGTCGTGTTGGGCTACTCTGGGCACGCACCCAAGGGTGCTGAGGGGGTCTTCCAGGGTTTGGGGTTAGGAGCGTCTTGGCCACAGTTGGCTGGGAACACACATACGTGGCGGGGGCAGGAGTGGCCTGGTTTGTGAGCCAAGCCCTGCCTGCACCCTGTCTCGCGCCCAGAGCTTTGTGGCTGCACTAAGCCAAGGGGCTGTTTTCAGGAGAGAAGGTTAATAACACGAGGACTGGGTTCTCATGTAGGCTGGGACACAAACAGACTAGAGGGGCGGCACCATGGCTAGTGGCCAAAACCGCCTGCAGTGTTGGCACCCGTATGGGTCCCGCCGCTCCACTTTCCATCCAGCTCTCTGCTACGGCCTGGGAAAGCAATAGAAGAGGGTCCAAGTGCTTGAGCCTCTGCACCCATGTGGGAGACCCGGAAGGCCTCTTCCGGGCTCTTGGCTTCGACTTGTCTCAGCTTCAGCCTTTTGCTGCCATTTGAGAAGTGAACCCATGGAATGGAAGATCTCTCTCTCCCTCTCTCTCTCTCTGCCTCTGCATTTTTTTTTTTTAAGATTTATTTATTTGAAAGTCAGAGTTACACAGAGAGGAGAGGCAGAGAGAGAGAGAGGTCTTCATCCGATGGTTCACTCCCCAGTTGGCCGCAACAGCTGGAGCTGTGCCGATCTGAAGCCAGGAGCCAGGAGCTTCTTCCGGGTCTCCCACATGGGTGCAGGGGCCATCTTCCACTGCTTTCCCAGGCCATAGCAGAGAGCTGGATCAGAAGTGGAGCAGCCAGGACTCGAACTGTGCCCATATGGGATGCCGGCACTTCAGGCCAGGGCTTTAACCCGCTGAGCCACAGTACTGGCCCCAACTCTGCCTTTCAAATAAATCTTTTTTTTTTTTTTTTAAAAAAAAAAAAGACTAGACCCAGAAAGGACATCCCAGAGCGAGGTAGGTAAAGTGAGCGGTCAACTGTGTGTTCCTCTTAGAGCCTCAAAAAGCATTGTTCAAAGTCATCACCAAGGTCAAGCAAAGGCAATGCCAGAGGCAGAGCCCACTGATGGCAAAGACAGAAGAGCTGCAGGTTCAGGTGGGAATGTAACAGAACTGAGTCCTGTAGGAAGCAGGAGTCTGAGGGCCATAATGACAATCAAAAGACAGGGACTAAACTCACCTGAATGGTGGGGATGAACACGAAGGTGAAGTCACCAAGAGGTCTGGGGCTGGCATTATGGCCCAGAGGGTGAAGCCACTACCTGTGCATTGGCTAAAGTCCCAGCTGCTCCACTTCTGACCCAGCTCCCTGTTAATGGCCTGGGAAAGCAGCGGATGGTGGTTCAGGTACTTGGGGCCCCTGCACCCACGTTGGAGGCCCGGGTGAAGCTCCCAGGTTCCGCGTGGCCCAGTCCCAGCCCCAGATGCTGCAGCCATTAGGAGTGAAGCAGTGAATGGAAGATCTCTCTCCCTGTCTCTCCCTAACTGTGCCTTTGACGGGGCCAGTGTTGTGATGTAGCTGGTAATGTGATGTAGCTTCTGCTTGTGAGCCGGCATCACCTACCACCACTGGTTGCTGTTCTAGCTGCTCCACTTCCAATCCAGCATCCTGCACATGCCCTGGGAGAAGCGGCAGAGGATGGTGCACGTCCTGGGCCTCTGCTGCCCACATGGGAGACGCGGATGGAGCTCCTTGCCCCTGGCTTTGGCCTGGCTCAGTCTTGGCCATTGTAGCCATCTGGGTGATGGACCAGCCAATGGAAGATCTCTCTCTCTCTCTCTTCTCTGTCTCCCTCTTTCTAACTCTGACTTTCAAATAAAGAAGTCTTCAAGAAATGTAGTAACTCCACTTTTCAGATAAAGATTAAAGAGCAGAAGTCATGTAAGACATAGGTGTTGTGAGATGCGGGACTGGAGTGGAAGCCTCCCAGTGCGGTAGCTGAGGGAGGGCACTGGGATTGTGACCTAGCGGGAGGAAAGAAAAGTACAATCGGATCTCGCTCCTGCTCCCCAGGTGAAGCCCGCGGGGGTAGCAGAGGCAGTACAAGGGTCGGAAGTCAAAGGAGAAAGAAGAGCAGTGAAAAACCAGTAGGATTTAGCAAAGCTTAACTGGACTCGGGCCCACCGCTCGTCAGAGGCAACAGATGCACGAGAAGCCTAAATTACAAGGTTGGAAAGGGCAAAGAAAAGATCAGAACAGAAAACAGGAAGAGAAGCGCAAAATGGCCACAGTCTCTGGAGACTTCGCTCTCAGTGCTGCACCCTGGTGCCATCAGGGAAGTAGCTCCTCAGACGGCCCCAGTCGGCCGCTGTCAGCTCTGCAAGCCACAGCTGTGGCCGAGACCGGAAAAGCTGTCCCTAGCTAGGATGACCCCGCAGCTGTATGTCCAGTGACATTGGCTGAGAAAGAAAAAAAAGAAGATAATGTTTTGGCAAGGCAAGAAATGGGGGGGGGGGCAGCATGCTGGAATAGGAGATGGACTGAACTGTGAACACAAGGACCAGAGTGGAAGTGATTGGGTGGAGGGAGGGGTGTTGGGCAACCCAGGCACTCCCTATGAACTGCAAGGTCACAGAGCCACACGGAGGAGTGGGACTGGCCTTCACACCTTCCATGTCAGGAATGATACAGCGTGGAAAAGATGCTTTTTAATTATTTGAAAGGCAGAGTCACATAGGGAGAAACAGATCTTCCATCGGCTGATTCACTCCCCAAATGGCTGCAATGGCTGGGGCTGGGCCAGGCGAAAGCCAGGAGCCAAGAACTGGCATCTCACGTGGGTGGCAGGGGTCTAAGCAATTGGGTCATCTTCTCCTGCCTTCCTGGGCACATTAGCAGGCAGCTGGATCAGAAGTGGAGCAGCCGGGACTCAAACTGGTACTCTAACTGGTACTCTGATGTGGATGTTGGCATCTCAAGCAGTCTTGACCTGCTGTACCACGAGGCTGGATACTTTTAAACTTGGGGACATTTGTTCAGATGCCACCTCCTTGTTCTTACTAGCGTTCTGCTTTGTATATGTGCTGCACAGACTCCCTTGGGGTAAATGTAACCATTTTAACTCATACTGTCCTGCAACAATGACCACCATTCATGTCCGCAACGCCTCATGTTGTAAATCTGAAATGCTAGACCCACCTGCATCAACTTAATTTATCGAAAAATAAGATTAGTGCTGTTAAAAATGACTTCCTTGAGAGGTAGCCCGTTCCGCCCACTCACGGGTTCACCCCTTTAGTGCCTGCAGTAGCTGAGGCTGACCCCAGGCCTGCGCTGGGAGCTGGGAATTCAGCCCTGCCACACTGGTGGCAGGAACCAATTACTTGAGCCATTGCTGCTGCCTCCCGGGATGTGTGTGTGTGTGAGTCAAAAGACTCACAAGTTGTCACCTGTAGAAGGAGTGGCATGTGAGATGGGGTGGCCTTTCCCGTTCTCCTTAATAAACTCACCGTTTGAATCTTCTGCAGCAAGAATGTGTTCATCCAGGGACCGCTGTGTATAATTTTTTAAAGATTTATTTGCAAGGCAGAGTGGCAGGGAGGCCTAGATGAAGAGAAATCTCTGTCCACTGGTCCACTCCCTACATGGCTGCAGTGGCCAGAGCACTGCCGTACCAGGCCGGAGCCAGGGCCAGGAGCTCCGTCCGGGTCTCTCACATGGTGCAGGGCCCAAGCACCTGGGCCATCTTGCGCTGCTTTCCCAGATGCATTAACAGGGAGCTGGATTGGAAGCGTAGCAGCTGAGACTTGAACTGGCACCCATATGGATACTGACGTTGTAGGTGGTGGCCTAACCTGCTGTAACGCAGGGCTGACCCCATCACTTGTGTAACTTAAAAAACTCAACATATATGAAATTCCACAAATAGACTTAAATTTATACAGAGATTTATGTTGAGACAGGAGTAGCGAAGCCGTGAGAGAGAGAGAGAATGACAGCTATGGAGAAACCAGATCTCTATATGGATACAACGTAACTCAGTTCCACATCCCAGCAGATACTGAAATAACTCTGATCTATGTTGAAAAGCTTAATAATGTATATTGTTACAATCAGAATCAAGTGGGTTAGAATTCACTAGGCTAATCCTCCGCCTGTGGCGCTGGCACCCCGGGTTCCAGTTCTGGTCGGAGTGCCGGTTCTGTCCTGGTTGCTCCTCTTCCGGTCCAGCTCTCTGCTGGGGTCCTTGGGCCCTGCACCTGCATGGGAGACCAGGGGAGGCACCTGGCTCCTGGCTTTGGATTGGCACAGTGCAGGCCACAGCGGCCATTGGGAGGTAGACCAACAGCAAAAGGAAGACCTTTCTCTCTGTCTCTCTCACTGTCCACTCTGCCTGTCAAAAAAATAATTTAAAAAATGGTCTAATGACTTCTTGGTTCAACTGATAATTGGGTAAGATTTCATTTAATAATTTTATATCAATACTAATATACAATATTTAACATTGTCCTCGTTACAATTTGGTTTTGGGATGTTAACCAATTCTGTAAATACAGTTAATACAGTTCAAAGTTTATTCTTTAAAAGATTTATTTATTTATTTGAAAGGCAGAGTTACAGAGAAGAGGCACAGAGAGAGAGAGCGAGCGAGCGAGCGAGACATCTTCCATCTGAAGGTTCACTCCCCAGATGGCTGCAACAGTCAGGACTGGGCCAGGCAGGAGCCAGGAGCTACATCCCAGTCTTCCACTGCTTTCCCAGGCACGTTAGCAGGGAGTGGAACAGCCAGGACTTGAACTGACACCTATAAGGGATGTCAGTGCGGCAGGCAGTGGCTTTTACTTGGTATGTCACAGTGCCGGCCCCAATTTTAGAAGTTTAAAAAGTGATGTGGGGCGGGTGCTGTGGCGTAATGGGCTGAGGCTTAGCCTCCGGCACCGGCATCCCACATGCTGTTCCTCTTCTGATCCAGCTCTCTGCTACAGCTTGGGAAAGCAGTAGAAGGTGGTCCAAGTGCTTGGACTCCTGCACCCATGTGGGAGACCCAGAGGAAGCTCCTGGCTTCGGGCTGGCTCAGCTCCGGCCGTTGTGGCCATTTGGGCAGTGAACCAGCAGATGGAAGACATTTCTCTCTCTGTAACTCTCTCTCAAATAAATAAATAAAATATTTAAATAAAAGTATTGTAATACTTGCCAAGGGCTTTTATTGTAACTTTTTTTAAATCAGAGGATCGGTTCTTTTTTTCCTGTTCCCTAACAAAATTGTTTTTATTTGAAAGGCAGAGACAGATTTCCCATCCACTGATTTACTCCCCAAATGTCCGCAACAGCCGGGGCTGGGCTAGGCTGGAGCCAGGAGCTGGGGACTCCATCCAGGTCTCCCACATGGGTGGCAGGGACCACGTATTGGAGCCATCACTGCTGCCTCCCAGGGTGCGTTTCAGCAGGCAGCAGGCCCAGAGGCCGAGTGAGCAGGACTGGAAGCAGGCACTCTGACGTGGGACGTGGGCGTCCGAGCAGTGACGTAACCACTGCGCCGAGCCACCTTTCCCTCCACTCTTCCTTCTTCATATTAGTATTTCAGTACCTTTGTGTCGACCTCATTTAAGCATTTACCTTTTGTAGTAAGCTACCTGAAATTATGTACATCATCCCCTAAAAACAATGTTTTCTTCTTCTTTTTTTAATGTATTGTTTAGGCCACTAGTCATTGATTTCTATTGTCTTTTCAAAGATCATACCTCTTAATTTCCTATCTTTACATCTCACCTCTTGAAATCCAGTACACATTAGTTTATAAATGTTCCTTGAATTGCACAGTTACATTTCTGTCTGTTAATATAAATTTCCAAAGTATAGTTCCACTAATCACTGCATTCCAGTTCTACAGAGGTCACTGTATCCGATTTTCAGACGTGTTCTTCCTCTGTGCACACTTCTGTAGTCTGCCACTCTAGCAGGTGCACCGTCATCCGAATGCAGACACAGGGCCCAGGTGGTGGCTTCCTGACTCTGTGTCCACTCACACTCAGTGTTAGGAAGCACTGGGAAATCATGGGAGAGATGTACCTTGTCAATTTCTCTTAAAGAGTACTCATTTGGAAGGCAGAATTTAATACAGAGATGGGGAGACAGATCTTCCGTCCACCAGTCCATTCCCCAAATGGCCACAAGAGTCAGAGTTAGGCCAAAGCCAGGAGCCTGAAACTCCATCTGGGTCCCTCATGTGGGTGCAGGAGCCCAGGCACTCAGGCCGTCATCGGCTCCTTTCCTAGGCACGTTAGCAGGGAGCTGGATTGGAAGTGGAGCAGCTGGGACTCGAACCAGCGCTCATATGGGATGCTGGCATCCCAGGTGGTGGCTTAACCCGCTGTGGCCACAAGATGAAGTTTTAGATGTTTTCACTACTCGTTTGTACTTTTATGGACAGTAAGTGAATATGATACATGAAGTTTTTAACCTGAATGCTGTGAATGTGAATTGCCTATAAATACACATTTAACAAAATTTTGTGCTATGCCCACAGAGATAACTTGTAAGACTCTGGTGCATTGGAAACAAATACATGTACTCAAAGTTTCCATTGATTTGTCTCTGAACCTAGAAAAAAGGAAGCTGTACTACTTTCCGCTCTTTGACCCAGAACTGAAGTCAATGTCGCTACTAGGGTTTAGCTGTGATTTTTAAGGCTTTTTGAGGGCTAGCGTGGCACCCACAGAACCTTGGGAGACCTGGGTGCAGTTCCGGGCTCCTGGTGTGGCAGACGTTTGGAGTGAAGTAGGGAATGGAAGACCTCTGTCTTCCTCTCTTAAATAAAATGAAAATAAAAGTAAACAACACGCATGCTCATGGGCAGGTGTCCAGCCGGCGGTTAAGTTGGTTAGGACACTGGCGTCCTGCATCCAGGGACGTGGGTTCAATTTCCAGCTCCAGTTTCTGGCTCCCGACCCCTGGCCTTCATGGGCATCTGGGGGAGTGAGCCAGTGGATGGGAGAGTGCTCGCTTGCTCTCAAAACAAAACCTCACATGCTCACAAAATGACTGCCTCTGCACAGCCTAGCAGTTCAAGCAGCCTTTTATCGCAAGTCTTTGCTCAAACATCACCTAGTCGGGGAGAGCACATCTGCCTAAGCTATTTAAAATTCACTGTCGGCCCCACTCCGTCTTTTCTAGTTCAATTCTATCAGAAGAGCGTCAGGCCTTCTCACGCACTCCCGAGTACCTGATGAGCTCCTGCGATAATGTGTGTGCTATGTCAACGAAGAGACAGCGTTAGCAGAATGCACGGCTGCCCTTTTCACCTGCAAGAAAAGTAGTCAAGGAAAATGGGAGAGAAGCCGGGGGGCACGATTTGGAGATTTCCACTGCTGCTTTTCCCTACCTGGCCCTTACTGAAGGTGAGTTAGGTTAACGCTGGTCGTTAGGTGCACACAGTGGTTATCGAGTAGGATTTTAACTTCATTGTAACTGAAATGGAGCCCTAATGGTGAAAACCAACCAGTTCTACTGGTGATCCTAACCTGTGTATTTTTTTTTTTTTTTTTTTTTTACCAGAAAGCAGGGCTGGGGAGTAGGTATCTTCCATATTCACTGGTTCTCTCCCGAAATGCCCACTACAGACAGACCCAGGCCAAGGCCAGGAGCATGGAGACCCATCTGGGTCTCCCACATGGGTGGCAGGAACTCCGCCACTCGAGCCCTCCCTGGCCGCCTCCCAGCACTGCATGAGCACGAAGGTGGACTGGAAGTGGGGCAGCCAGAACAGGAAGCAGGTGCTCTTGGGATGCAGGTGCCCCCAGCGGCAGCCCACCCCACTGTGCCCCTACACCCGCCTCTGTGTAACCCTTACTTCTAGCCACAAGCAGCAAAACCTCAGCTGTGTCCAGCATGCATCCAGGTATAATATGGTTCCTTCATCAAAAAGAAAATGCACCAAGAATAACAGCAGTCTGGAGAAGGTTCACTACCCTCCCAAGGAAACGGACGGGACTCAGACCTGCGCTCAGCTAAGGAACACAGGCAGCGGTGTAGAAAGACAGGACAGTCCACTTTAATCGGTCACAAATGAAAAGGGCTCCGGACAAAGTTGAATCCCACTCCGAATGCTATGGTAATACATTAAATATTGTTACTATCTATACATATGCAAAAATATAAAGTTCTATTTCATACAATAAAACCCTTTAGAGAAACCATTTTAAAATGAAGCGGAACGTCTCACACGAATATGTGAGGTCTAAGTCCTTCCGAAGGTTCCTGTAAAGGTTTTAAAACAAAATACTAACCCTAAAAACACTGTCCTTTCTGGCAGTTCCCAAATGAAGCCTACTCGGAAGGAAACAGCCCGGCAGCGGGCTGCGCGCTCGGGTGCGGAGGTGGCCGCCCGGGCGTCTCCGAGGGTGGGGGCCCCTCGGCTGCCCGTGACGCGGCGCGACGCGGGTGCAGGGGCTGGGAGAGACTGTGTGGAAATAAATATCAGGTTGCTGTTTCCTTTTTTCTCCTAAAAGGCCAAAATGATAACTCGGGTTAAGGTAATTCTGACTGTGTAAGACTTAAGAGTGTGAAATACAACATGGATATTTTATCACAAAGTAAAGCTGGTTGAACAAGGTAGAAAGAGGTCCGGGCCGCCGCGGGCGGCTACAGCTCATCGTGGTAGAAGTAGTCGTCGTGCAGCTGCCGCCCGTAGTCGGTGGCCTCGCTCGTGAGAAACAGGTCTTGGTTTTCCAGGATCTCCTCCTCGGACAGCTTCTTGTCACCGTTCAAATCCATCTCGTCAATCAGGTGAAGCGCCTTAGAAGAGAACAGAGCAGCAAAGTGGCTCAGGGCTGGCAGCCAGAGGGGAGCTGCTCGTCTGTCCGGACAGACGAGCAGCCCAACATTGCTGCGTCTCTTCCGTTCCACCTCCCCACCCCAGGACAGAACCCTCTAGACCTGGAGCTCCCATAGGTCAACAAGCCAGTTTCTTTTACTGCTGTGACAGGCCATCCCATGATCCGATCAACTTCCTCCTCTCCCCACAGCCACGAGACATGACCTCCATCTCTGGCACCGCCCGTGGAAAGCGGAGGAAGCTGTCCCCGGGGCACCCACCTCCTCCTGCGCGATGCCCTGGTTGTTGGGCACCACCCACGACAGCAGCTCCTGGGGATCCAGCCTGCCGTCGTGGTCCTTGTCGTAGTCGTTCACGAACCTGTCCTTCTCAACCAGGATCCACTCCGGGTCCTCGTTTGCGGCTTGATGTTAAATGAAAACAAAACACAAACACACAAGACCGTCACATATGTCCACTGGAATGCATCTGAACTGAGAAGTCCTGCTGTAAGTACAAACACAGCACTTTGCCCGCGTTACACCTAAGGCTGAACAGCTCCGACTTGGACAATTCTGGAAGTTTTTACAAACTAGTAATTTTTTGCTGCCTCTTGTTCTGATATGCAGTTTGCCCAAATTTGAGTTGGGTAGTGTTTTTATGTGGCTGTGTAAGGTCTCCTACAAAGTAATGACATGTCATTTAAAAACATTTTTGTATTTGAGAGACCACTCCCATTGGCTAGTTCACTCTCCAAATGTCCCCAGTGGCCGGGGCTAGAGCCTGGAACCCAGTCTGCAGGGCGGGACCCACCCACTTGGGTCCCTTCCAAGGCCCACCTCAGCTGGAGCTGGAGTTGGAATGGAACACAGGCAGCCTAAGGGTGAGGCCGACACGTGCAACCTTAAAGTGATACTCACAGTAAGTAAAGCTGGTAACCAATTTTAATATGTGTTGCCAAAGCGAGAAATTTTAAAATGACACTGAGGAGCGGTGCTGTGGCACAGTGGGTTAAGTCTCAGCCTGTGGTGCCGGCACCCTATGTGAACACTGGTCTGGGGTCGCCACTGCTCTCTTCCTAATCCAGCTCCCTACTGATGGCCTGAGTGCAAGGGCCATTGTACCCATGTGGGAGACCCAGAAGAAGCTCCTGGCTTGGGATGGGCCCAGCTTTGGCTATTGCGACCATTTTGGGGGTGAATCAGTGGATGGAAGACCTCCCTCCCTCCCTCCCTTCCTTCCTCCATAACTACTTCTCAAATAAATAAAGCTTAAAAAAAAATACACACCATTGTTTATAAAAAGAAAAAAAAAATGGTGGGGCTGGCGCTGTCGCGTAGCAGGTAAAGCCACTGCCCCCAGCACCAGCATCCCACATGGGCACCAGTTCAAGTCCCGGCTGCTCTTCTGATCCAGCTCTCTGCTATGGCCCGGGAAAGCAGTGGAGGATGGCCCAAGTCCTTGGGCCCCTGCAGCCACGTGAGAGACCTGGAAGAAGCTCCTGGCTCCTGGCTTCAGAGTGGCCCAGCTCCGGCCCTTACGGCCATCTAGGGAGTGAACCAGAGGATGGAAAACCTCTCTACCTCTCCTTCTTTTTCTCTGTAACTCTGACTTTCGAATAAATAACCCTTTCAAATGGCACTGATGCTTGTAAGCAGTAACCCTGGAAAAGCTGCCTGCTCCTTACAGAGAGGAAGACTCCGGCTTCAAACACTTCGGAAGCCCCTGCACAGACCACACCAGCATTTTGTTTGTCTCATTATAGATGTTCAGGTTTTGTTTTAAAATACATCCAACTTTTACTTCCTTCTGCGCTTGAATTATGTTTGAAAAGAAAACTGAGCCACAGAGGCCGCAGTAAGCGCCGGCCCCATTGTGGAGCGCCCGCGCCAGCCGGCCCTGGGCACCGCTGCTTCGTCTCATCTCCCTGTCACACACAGCAGCAAGGCTGGCTCCCTTCTCTTCTCGAATTACGTTTCCCCCTCGTTCCTCGTCCCCCCAGGCAACTTACTTGGATCTCGCCTGTAGTCACCAAGAAATTCTTCCAAACTAACGAATCCATCACCATTTTTGTCATGTTCTTCTAAAGCTTCTTCAATGACAAATTCCTAGTGCATGTTCATGAAAACAAAACAAAAGGGTCACAAGCTTCCAGCGCCAGCACGCAGTGGTGCGCACGCTCGCGAGGAACGACCATTCTGGTCCTCACTGCGACCTCTCCCAACACCAGCAGTGGGATGAACAAGGCGAGGCTACCGAGGTGCTGCGAATGCAGCCCAGCTCCAGGGCTGCTGCTGCCGGGCAGAACCCACCCCCTGCCCGTCTCCCAAGGGCGAGGGACATCTCCCTGCCACCTCTATCCAGCGCCACCTGCTCCCCAAGCCACCAGCCCCTGAGTCCTTCCCCCAGACCTCTGCACACACAGCCGCTGTTCCACCTCCAGGGCTGACACATGCCAGTCCCCAGGAAACCTGCTGCCGCTACCAAAGCCGCCCACACCCGCCCCAGCATCCCCCCAATCTGTTCTTCACTCATAAAAGCCTTCTCTCCACAGTCCTTAAGCCTGACCCAAAGAGCACACGCGTTCGGTCATGGGCCGCTCCTGCATGTCCCTCGTCCCCAGCCCCAGATCAGATGCACGTCACCTCCTCCTCTCTTCCAGAACTATCACGTCCAAAAGGAAAGACAAACATCTCAACCTCGCCCTCGCAGCAGCACCGGCAGCGCCCGTCTCAGCAGCCATCAGCTCTCGTTCTGAAGCCTCCATCTCCACCCTCCCGGAGCCTGGCTGCAGCCCTCCCTGGCGGTCCCTGGGCGGAGACGTGACACACACCGCCAGGCGTCCCTGAATGCCACTGGAGACCCTCACCCGCGGCAACCTCTCCTCTCGCACGACTCCTGGTGAAACTGGTCTTCCCAGTGGCCTGCGCCCCATCTGTGCTCACAGCCTGCTGCTTCCAGCCCCCCAGCCTGGGAGTGCGCCAGCTCCTCCTCCTGTGCCTTTAGTACGCTGATGGCCCCAGGACCTCGAACCCCCATTCCCACCGCCTGACGACTCCAGGCGCCTCTCAATCTGGACTCCAGCAGCACAGCTGTCCATTTCTAGACAAATCCAGGAGTTTTTGTACATCTGGAGGAACCAGCACTTAGAAGCTGGTTATTTAAATCGACTGTTACAGACTGCACACAGAGAACCCCGGGGATCTTAACACAGAGACAAAGATTAGCTTTAGAGGGCGCACCTGAGAATATCCTGGAATTACACCCAGTATTCTCTGGGCAATTTTCCTGGGGCAGAGTCCGCAGTCTGCTTCCTCCTCTTCAAAGAGTCTGTGATCCAATAAAAGAACGACTGACCAAACTGACTCTTCCCCATCCGGGCAATCTCGCCTAACAGACTTACTTCAAAGATGAGACCACAGTTAGAAGGAATTCTCAGAAATTCGTGCGTGAAATGACAACGGATTTTGAATTCCGCGTTTAGCCCAGAGTTAGTTGTTCCTGAGCCGTGCCCCTCCCTGCAGAGGAGGGATCGCGATGCACAGGCACTGATGAAGCTGCTCTCACGGAGACACTGCCGCACAGTCACATCTGTGTGCCCCCGCCAGCTCGGAAAGCACAGCCCGCTCTGGACGGCACCACCTCTCCCTGTTACACCTGCGCCGAGCCTCAGGCTAACCCTGCCTTGCCTCCCCGCTCAGTACAAGCTGGCATTCTCGCGTGCGCTGGCTTCCAAATGCTGCTCCCCTCACTGCCTAGCCACCTGGTGCTCCAGCGCCCCGACACCCCAGGCCCACATTCCACTGACCACTCCCCTCCTCAGGCTTCCGGAGAATACAGGCCCTGCCACTCTTGTGCTCAGTTAGCTTGTCCCGGCACAGCCGGCACTTCCGGTATGCCCAGCACTGGTCTTACATCAGGTCGTGGCTCACGGGCCAAGCAGGAGCCGAAGGAGTGGTACTGAGGGCGGGTCTTGCCCGAACTGCGGAGAAACCCACCTGCCGCCTCGTCAGCCCTGGCGGTCAGAGGCACCCGCCCTCCCCACAACGCGCACAGGGACCAACAGACGCACCCGCCCTCCCCACAACGCGCAGGTGCCAACAGACGCACCTGCCCTCCCCACAACGCGCAGGGACCAACAGACGCACCCGCCCTCCCCACGACGCGCAGGGACCAACAGAGGCACCCGCCCTCCCCACGACGCGCAGGGACCAACAGACGCACCCGCCCTCCCCACGACGCGCAGGTGCCAACAGACGCACCCGCCCTCCCCACGACGCGCAGGGACCAACAGACGCACCCGCCCTCCCCACGATGTGCAGGGGCCAACAGACGCACCCGCCCTCCCCACGACGTGCAGGGACCAACAGACGCACCCGCCCTCCCCACGATGCGCAGGGGCCAACAGACGCACCCGCCCTCCCCACGACGCGCAGGTGCCAACAGACACACCCGCCCTCCCCACGATGTGCAGGTGCCAACAGACACACCCGCCCTCCCCACGACGCGCAGGTGCCAAGCCACAGAGCTCAGCGCCGAGGCTCTGCGAAGCTACCTTCACTCCCCAGGACGGGGGTCTCTGCTCAGAAGCTTCAAACGCCACGGGAGAGCCTCAACCCCCTGCCGAGCTGGCCTAGACCCCAGGCAGCTGTGAGGAGCTGGCGCCCCTGCCTGAAGCTGCGCACCCACTCATCTCGCTCAGGAGCGAATCCTCCATCTCGCTGAGAGAGACTGATGGTCTTCCAGGTGAAAAGCTTCCACCACGATGCTGTAAACTAAACACGCGTCCAGTGCGGCTGACGCTGGAAAGCCGCACGGGGGGCGGGGAGGCACAGGAGGTGACGTGTGCTGCTCACGCACGGGGCAGCGCGGCCGCCCCCCGCCCACAGCACCCCTCCTGTCCTGATCCTAACGGGGCAGGGTTCCGAATCGTTCTGGATCTGCCTGAACACCAGCTGTCGTGCGATTCACCGGGGAAGCAGGTCTAAAGCTTCAGTCGCTCAGTCGTTCTCATTTCAATAGCTGGGAATTGTTCCTTACCGTCATGTAGTCCACTTCCTCCGGGTGTTCAAAGGCAATAAATTCTTCCAGGCTCAAACCCAGACTGGAATCCTGGTTGGCTTTTTCAAATCGCTTCTTATCCTTTAAATGAAGCTTAGAAAATTACAAAGTTTTGAACACGTGGAAGGTATCTCTTTAGTAACATCACATCATTGAAACTATTTTGAAAAATACAAATTGTGTGAAACTCAAAAGTACATTCTCGTACACCATCTAGTTTATCTTCATATTATTCCTTTGAAGGTAGGCTGGGTAAATACAAGGGCCCTTCAGAAAGTTCACAGAAAATGTGCATCAAGGGGGCTGGCACTGTGGCATAGTGGGTAGAGCCACCGCCTGCAGTGCTGGCATCCCATATGGGTGCTGGTTTGAGACCTAGCTGTTCCACTTCTGATCCAGCTCTCTGCTATGGCCTGGGAGAGCAGTGGAAGATGCCCAAGTCCTTGGGCCCCTGCACCTGTGTGGTGCAGACCCCTCTGTCTTCAGATTGGTGCAGCTCCAGCTGTTGCGGTCATATGGGGAGTGAACCAAGCAATGGAAGATTTTCTCTCTCTCTGCCTATTTGCCTCTCTGTAACTCTGCCTTTCAAATAAATAGGCAAATCTTAAAAAAAAAAAAAAAAAGTGTACCAGGGCCGGCGCTATGGCACAGTGTGTTAATGCCCTAGCCTGAAGCACCAGCATCCCATATGGGCGCCAGTTCAAGACCCGGCTGCTCCTCTTCCAATCCAGCTCTCTGCTGTGGCCTGGGAAAGCAGTAGAAGATGGTCCAAGTCCTTGGGCCCCTGCACCTGCGTGGGAAACCCAGAAGAAGCTCCTGGCTCCTGGCTCCTGGCTTCAGACTGGCGCAGTTCTGGCCGTTGTGGCCAACCGGGAGTGAACCATCGGATGGAAAACCCCTCTCTCTCTCTGCCTCTCCTCTCTGTAACTCTGACTTTTAAATAAATAAATAAACCTTTTTTTTGTTTGTTTTTAAAAAGCGTATCAAGAAAAACATGTACATGGCTTTAAAAAAGGTATTCAAAAATCAGAGATATAGCAAGAGAAAGCGCTCTCGCATTTGCTGAGTGACTTCCCGAATGCTCACAACAACCAGAACTGGCCAGGCTGAAGCCAGGAGCTGGGAACTCCCTCTGGGTCTTCTCCCCCCTCCATATGGCAGGGGGCATCAGCTACCAGGGGCAGGCTGCTCCGATGAACCTTCTGCAGGTAACGCTCAGAACGCACGGTGCGCGCTGCTAATCCTGCGTCCTTTCTAGTCTGAATTTCAAGGAATGGCTTTCCTTTCGATAAACTGGTATGTAATAAACTGCATGGTTTAAAGAAATGACACTCTCATTACGTCAGCAGCTCCTGATACACGTGCTGCACTGTCAGGTGGAATGCCCTGTTGGGCTCTCTGGAATAGAGGCTGGGGGCAGGCACCTGCCGGGACACGGGGTCTCTTACCACCACCGGCTGGGTCAGGACACACCACCTCTGCCTCAGCAGCACACTGCACAGTCGTCCCCTCCCCCCACCACAGGGAAGAATGAACGCCTCCCACACAGCTGCTCCCAGCGCGTCATCGTTTAAGGAACCACGCCAACGCATCCGCGTCTGTACTCCATGCCCAGGCCTGACCTGAGTGGACAAATGCGGTTCTGACACTTGGCTGGGGCAGCCAGGATCTTCTCGAGTGAGCCACTGCCCTGAACGCCCAGCGCCGAGATGCCCGTATGAAAGAACCCTTCATCTGGAGTAGAGAGGGCCGCCTCTCAGCACAGGGCGCTGAATGTGGCCAACCCCTACTAAAGAAAGGCTCTCTTTCTAACCAGCTGAGACTTCTTGGGGGAAAAAAATGGGGTTGGGGAGGCAGTTTTTTTCACATTTCACGGTCATTTGAAGAATACAATTGAATACATTTTAAATTGTAGAAGCCAATACACAGACTGTTTTTCAAAGATATAAATTTCAAAATAAAGATATTTTCAAAAAACTCAACACTTCATTCTGAATAAAAAACTTGTATTCCGGTAGAGGTGAATGTGCCACGCACAGTAATGGAAACTCGCATAATCGTCTTTTTATATCGTAACACAGCCTCATGAGGAACAAAGCTGCCATCTTTTGGTAGGCGCGCAGTTTTACAGGAGGAAATACAGAATCTAATATTAGAACAAAAGTCTAGGCCTTACGAGTCCTGACAGCCACAGGCAGAGTCCCGCTTACCCACGCACACTCGGCAGCTGGCTGCAGAGTCAGGGGAACTGCACTCTGCCAGGAGGTCCCCAGACTTTAATTACCCTGCACAAAGTGCTGACTAATTGTTCATCGAATCACAAAGATGCTTTTTCCAGGCATTTCACGGTTATGCAAAATAAGATAAAATTCAGGTGCCGACTTGACTTGTCGTTTTTAATGTTTTGAGAGGCAGAGAGAGCGAGCCATCTCCCATTGCCTGGTTTGCTCCCAACGCCGACAACGGCCAAGCTGGGTCTGGACCACTCCAGGTCTCCTACACAGACGGCAGAAGCCCGCTCCCTTACCACCACTGCCGCCCAGAGCCTGCGTGAGCAGGAGCTGGGAACTGAACCCAGGGACTTCATTGTGAGATGCAGGCATCTTAACCACCACCACAGGCCTGCCCAGTGCCTTCTGGTTCTTAGTGGACGTCCACGTGGAGGACTTCCTGTTACTCACACAGCCAATTGCACTGGGGCCATCTTCCACTGCTTTCCCAGATGTGTTAGCAGGGAGCTGGATCAGCAGCAGAGCAGCCAGGACTCAAACTGGCGCCCACGTGGGACACCAGCACCCCGGGCAAAGGCTTAACCTACCATGCCACAGCTCTGGCTCCAATCCTACATCATTTTTTTTTTTTAAAGATTTTATTTATTGCGGCTCACTAGGCTAATCCTCCACCTGCGGTGCCAACACCCCGGGTTCTAGTCCCGGTTGGGGCGCCAGTTCTGTCCCAGTTGCCCTCTTCCAGTCCAGCTCTCTGCTGTGGCCCTGAAAGGCAGTGGAGGATGGCCCAAGTGCTTGGGCCCTGCACCCACATGGGAAACTAGGAGGAAGCATCTGGCTCCTGGCTTTGGACTGGTGCAGCGCGCTGGCCGTAATGGCCATTTGGGGGGGTGAACCAATGGAAGGAAGACCTTTCTCTCTCTCACTGTGAAAGAAAGAGAGAAAGTGAAAAGGAAGGAAGGAAGGAAGGATTTTATTTATTTGAGAGACAGAGTTAGACAGTGTCAGAAAGTCATGATGGTAAGAAAACATTCCTGGGGTGTCAACCAACAGGCCTCCAGCTGCACAGTGGTCCACCGATTCCTTGAGGCTGTTACAATCTAACTCATTCTTAAGAAGTAGGGTCTTGGGGCCCGCATTTTGCACAGCAGTGAAACACCTGTGTCCCACACTGCAGTGCCTGGGTTCAACTACCAGCTCTGGCTCCAGCTTCCCCCCATACAAGCCTGGGAGGCAGCAGTGACAGCTCCAGGAACTGGGTTCCTTCCACCCTGGGTGGGAGACCTGGCTGGAGCTCCCGGTCCTGGCTTTGGCCCGGTGGGCATTTAGGGAGTTGTTACAGTGAGACAGGTTTTAAAGAACTTTGCACACATAGCTTATATTAATGAGTCTTGAACTCTTCAAAGCGATGTTTTTCTTCTCAATAACATCATCCATTATACCAGCCTCTCCTGAGAACACACAAACACATACTTTTTGATGCAATAGGGATTAAATTTCTTGGGTGCTAAAAAAAAAAAATAGGAAAAATATTGAATTCTACTAAGATTAAAAAATGCTATATTTAACTTCCTTGTGTTGCCTAGCCAGGAAGTCATATCATTCAGTTTTAGAAAAATCCAAGACCCATATGGGGAGTGGTTTGCAACCCAGCTGCTCCACTTCTGATCCAGCTCCCTGCTAATGGCCTGGGAAAGCAGCAGAAGATGGCCCAAGTCCTGGGACTCCTGCACCCACGTGGGAGATCTGGGAGAATCTCCTGGCTCCCGGCCTCGGCCTGGCCCAGACCTGGCTGTTGTAGCCATATAGAGAGTGAACCAACAGAAAGATATCTCAGTCTCTCAAATAAATGCTCATAAGATGCTGGGGCCAAAGCCAGGGGCTCAGTTCAGGCCTCCTGCATGGGCGGCGGGGACTCAACTACTCAAGCCATCACCTGCTGCCTCCTGGTGTGCTCATCAGTGGAAAGCTGGAACGGGGCCAAGGCTCGGCACGTTAACGCAGGTGTTCCGATACGGGACGTGAGAGTCCTAACTGCCAAGCCAAATGCCTGCTGCTACTTTTGCGTGTTTATTATCCCCATTTTTAGAAGTGAGGAACCAGAGCAGGAGGAGGTTGGATCCCAGCGGAAGCTGTACAGCTGTTCAGTGGCAAAGCCGGCCCTCACACTGGGGCCCTGACTCCACACTGGCCTAAGGGGATTTCAAGAAGCTGTGGACATGTGATGTAATAGATGAGCATTTTCAAAAAATTTTTAAAACAAAAAATTACTTGATGGGGACACACACTCACACGAGAGTGAGTGTGTGTGAGCTCTCTCAGCAGCTCACTTCCCTGAATGTGGCAACAGTGAAGGCGGGGCTGGGGCTGAAGCCAGGTCTCCCACTTGGGTGGAAGAATCCAGTAACTCGAGCCACCCCCACCCTCCCAGGGTCTCTACTAGCAGGAAGCTGGAGCCGTCAATTTTTTTTGAAGACTCTTTGTATGTCTAGCTCATACTTAATCATTAGCAGAAAAACAACCAACTTTGTAGTGGCCTATAAAACACAAGTGGACAATATGATTCTAAGATAAACAAGATGTACACTGATCGATGATAACAACAATAAAACGTAAGAGGCGTATACTGAGATGGTAGGAACTGGGGCAGGCATTTGGCACAGCGGCTACGATGCCATAGGGAATGTAAACACCCCACATCGAGTGCCTGCTTCGACTCCTGGCTCTGCTCTCAATTCCAGTTTCCTGCTAAAGCAGGGTCAGGAGGCGGCAGGTCATGGCTGAGGTCCTAGGGCCCCTGCCTCAAATCAGGGAGACCTGGACTGCGTTCCCGGCTCCTGGCTTCAGCCTGGCTCAGCCCTAGCTCTGTGGGCATCGGGGGGTGTGAACCAGCAGATGGAAGATCTCTGTTTGTGTCTTCCAAAGAAATAAAAATAAATTTAAAAAATATTTAAAATAATGGGATGGATGAGGCTTAGATGGTTTCCAGAACCCTAACATTTTAGGATGCACAGTTTGCAGTGAAGTGTTTGGTTCTAATTTTTTCCCTGCCATATAGAAAAGGTATATATTCAAAAAAAAAATGCCTTAAATCATCTTTGAATTACAAAGTTATTTGAAATAGCGACTTCGGCCGGCGCCGTGGCTCAACAGGCTAATCCTCCGCCTTGCGGCGCCGGCACACCGGGTTCTAGTCCCGGTCGGGGCACCGGATTCTGTCCTGGTTGCCCCTCTTCCAGGCCAGCCCTCTGCTGTGGCCCGGGAGTGCAGTGGAGGATGGCCCAAGTGCTTGGGCCCTGCACCCCATGGGAGACCAGGAGAAGCACCTGGCTCCTGGCTCCTGCCATCGGACGAGCGCGGTGCGCCGGCCGCAGCGCGCCGACCGCGGCGGCCATTGGAGGGTGAACCAACGGCAAAGGAAGACCTTTCTCTCTGTGTCTCTCTCTCTCACTGTCCACTCTGCCTGTAAAAAAAAAAAAAAAAAAAAAAAAGAAATAGCGACTTCAAGCTCACGGTCGCCTGTGTTGATATCCTTTTCGTTATACAGGTTTCCTAGAAGCCTTGGAAAGTACGAATGCCCAAGCGAAAACTGGCTCCCTCGGCTCTGCTTGACGGAGCAGCCGGCATTCCAACAAGTTAAACCGTGGCAATCAGCGGAGCTCTCGGTACGCCTGAGTGTTTTCAGATGAGTCATTGGAGTGACGTAGCCACTACGGAAGACAGTACTGACATTCCTCAAAAAATTAAAAATAGAATGATCACGACTCTACAAGCCCACTTCTGGGTATCCACCCAGAGGAATTAGAAGCAGGAGCTCAGAGAGACATGGGCATCCCACGGTCACGGCAGCACCGTCCACAACAGCGGAAACCCGGGGGGAGCAGCACCAAGTGCTCACGTCAGACAGAGCCGTGGATACGGAACATGTGGCAGACACACAACACAGGGCAGTGTTTGGCCTTTTTGAAGTATCCTTCCTGTTTGGGAAGGAAAGGCCGCTGCACACAGCAACGTGGATGAACCTGACGACCTTATGCCAGGTGTCCTACTTGGGTAAGGCGCGTGGAGCAGTCAGACTCATAGAGGCCCATGGTAAACGTGGCCGTGGGGCGGGGGAGGCGGCAGGAGGACTGCTGGAGACTGCGCAGAACGACTGTTCCACTGCTGAACTCCACGTATAAACATGGAAGTAAGGACAAGCAGGCGACGCAGCTCGAGGGGGACCTACGTGACGATGGCTGCGGTAGTCCAGCAAGCGAGTCCCACCACCTGGCTGTGGGAAGGACACCGTGGGGACGCCGCTGATCAGAGCCGCGAGTGCCAGGGCAGCCGTCCCGCCGGACCGCAGCCATGCACACACTCACCTGCCGGAAGGACTCCTCCTCCGCGTCGTCCAGCACCGTGTTCTCGTCGAAGTCGATCACGCGATCGTACATCTGCACGTTGTACTCGTCCCAGGTCACGCTCCCGTCGCTGTTTTTATCGTACTCCACAAACTGCTGTTTCGCCTCTTGCATGGCGTAGTGCTTGAACGACATCTGAATCCATGAGCTGAGTTCACCTGAGGGAATTCCCCAGAACACAGTGATCCTGAGCGCTGAACAGGGCGTGTCTAAGCCTGCTCTAAAAGAAAAACACCTCCAACGTTTGCGACTGCAGCGGAAGCTGGCTGGTACTGCGGTTAGAACGCGGGATGGGTGGTGAGGTGCGCTGGCCACAGTCAGGATACTGTGTATGGTAACAGAAGACCAGCACCCTGAGCAGAGCGGGTCGGGGTGTGTGTTCATTTATTTGTTTTCTTTCCTGATGTAAACCCAGTGCCTGGAAAGTGCCTGGCGCAGTAAGGCTTTGTTGCATGAATTACCAACCTGACTTTTGTTTCAAACCCTTTTATCCAAACACTCGCAGGCAATCTTTGCTGACTGCCAGAGATCTCTTAGGAAGTACAGTATCTGAACAGATGTCTGTTTATACAATGTGATTTCAAGGTTTGTGGGAAATGGAACCAAAAGTAAGTTCAGTTTGGTGTGACAAATTTTGAATTTCATCAATATGCAGAGTCATCAAAAAGTTCAAGGAAAATGTTTGAGAAACCATGCACAGGTTTCAAAGTTTTTTGCACCAAAATAAATTTTATCTTTTAATTTTTCTCATAAGCTTTTTGAAGTACCCTCATATTTTAATAGTGTTTTTCATCTAAGAAGGGAACATAAAAAGTTTTCCTTTAAAATGCATTTTATGTGAGTTGGGTCAAAATTATATTATGGAAATAATTAGAGTGGCCTACATTATGAAAAAGTATTCAAGTGACTGAAGGCTGAGAAATCCTGTTAGAGGATATCCCCTTTAAACATGTCATAAAAAGTGGAGGACATTTTCACAAAGCTCACAGGTAGCATTCTGACTTACAGCCTGCTGTCATGGCTAGCTAGCTAAACTTGCTACCTGGAGACATGGGGGAAAAGTTTCCACATCTCAGATGCCCACTTTCAGATCCACTTTAAAATTCTGTTCACGGGGATATTTACAGTACTGCGTTTCAAGACAAAACAAGAGGGGAAGAACACGACTATTCACGAGGACACAAGAATACACCACTCGCTTCAAAGGCAATGTACCCTATGGTTTCAAGAGTGCTTCTCGGGCCGGCGCCATGGTGCACTAGGTTAATCCTCCACCTGTGGCACCAGCATCCCATATGTGTACCGGGTTCTAGTCCTGGCTGCTCCTCTTCCAGTCCAGCTCTCTGCTGTGGCCTGGGAGGGTAGTGGAGGATGGCCCCTGCACCCGCATGGGAGGCCAGGAGGAAGCATCTGGCTCCTGGCTTCAGATCGGCATGGCTCCAGCCATTGCAGCCATTTGGGAAGTGAACCAAAGGAAGACCTTTCTCTCTGTCTCTAATTCTACCTGTCAAACAAACAAACAAACAAACAAAGAACGCTTCTCTTCATTGGCCTGGGAGAGGTCAGGTGAAGACAAGGGCAGACATCTCCCTCTCCTGAGGCACCACCGTGTAACCATGTATTGAACAATTCGTTCCTATGTGCCAAGTCTAATCTGCAAGATAAGGCAGCTGATTACAGTCATCAGTACTTCCAGTCCAGTAGCAAGTCTGGCGGAGGGAGGCCAAAGGCTCGCGGCGGGCAGAGGGTAGGTTCAAATCTCTCCTTGGCTGCAGAGCCCACTCCTTCCACTGAGGGTGGCCCGGAAGAACCTCTGAGTCCAGTTCCAGCCCTCAAAGTGCAAGTCGACAAAATTCACTTGAGGGTCCTCTGTAGAGCAAGGGGTGCCTACAGCACCGTGAGTCTCTCTTCCAGTTTACTCGGCAAGATCGTCACAGGAAAGATGAGCAGGGATCAGAAAACCGGCTCACACATGAGCTAAGGAGCTGGCTTCCCGCCGCAGGGTTGGCTTCCCATCTCTAAAATGAAGATTCACAAACTGCCTCTCACTGAGAGCTTACTAAGTGACCGACCATACAGAGGCCCTGAGAGACAGGTACCACGGTCTTCTAAATCCACTTCTTCCGTGTATCGCTGAATCCAAGAGTGGATAAGGAGGGTCTGTTGTCCTTAAGCAAAAGGAATAAAACCTCAATAGTCCCAAGGGCGCTGATGGATGACCACGTCCCTGAGGGCACTTCTTAAACTGACCAGTGCGCTGTGCGCGCTGCTCTTCCCCGACCACCTCAGTCCTCGGGTGCTGAGCAAGATGGCTACACCAATGACAGCATCGACACTTTCAGCTCCTTTCAAGATCAACTTGCAGCACTGACAGGATTCGTCCCCTGAATTAAACAATGGGCAGCGACGTGTGTGGGGTAATTCAGAATATTCCTTAACTGGTCTGTGTGTTTCATCTCAGGCTAGAATCAGACTGGGCTAGAACCAGACGTA
This sequence comes from Sylvilagus floridanus, assembly GCA_949820135.1. Taxonomy (NCBI): domain Eukaryota; kingdom Metazoa; phylum Chordata; class Mammalia; order Lagomorpha; family Leporidae; genus Sylvilagus; species Sylvilagus floridanus. Next base: position 85,543,471 of record OX463239.1, read on the forward strand.
GAGACCATACCTAGGAGCACTGAGGGTTTTTGTATTTTAACTGAAGGATGTGAAGACTGAGTTAAGAGCAGGACACCTGCATTCAGTCCTGGCTTTACCACTCATTTCCAAGAGGTACTTACCCCGTGGGCTTCAGTGTCTTCATCTCCATAAAGGACGGGAGGCTTCGAAGGCCACTACCGCACTCACGTTTAAAACAGAACACCATTCACATGCAACAGGTCTTTCAGGATTCACAGAAAGACGCGAATTTCTAAAACCCTCATGAAGCATACAAACGTACATGACATCTATCTCTCAAAACAGCCAAAAAAAACCCCAAAAAACAAAAAACCCTTTTGGGAGGTTCTGGGGCACATTTCTCCAAAAGCAGTCGCACTGTCCACAGTGACAAAAGTCACGCGGGGAAGGGGGCGACTGGAGCTGCGCCTTGCACACCCCACGCCGGGGTGGTCACCGGTGTCTACCTGCTCCTGGGGAACACCTGCCGGGCGCCCGCCTCCCACAGAGGGGTCGCGGCACCCAGCGCTTACTTTCGGTGAGAAAGCCATCCGAGTCCAGGTCAATCTTCTTGATGATGGTCCGCAGTCGCTTCTGCTGCTCTTCGGGGTCGAGTTTCACGTACTCATCGACGTCTTCCTTTGGGGGGAAAGCGGTCAGAAGGGCCCGGCGTTACTAATGGGGAGGAGGGGGCGACAGACTGCAGAAAACCAGGAGCCCCCCACCGGGATGACCCACACCTGCCCGCCACGGCCGCGGCCCCCGCCCCCTCCGGACCCTCGGTGCGGGGAGGGGGGATCCGGCCCCGGGGGCCCCCAGAGGCGAGCGCCGGCCCGCCCGACCCCCATGGTCAGGCCGCCCCGGCCAGGCCTCGCCCGGCCGCCCCTCTTTGTCCCGGGACAAAGCCCGCGACCGCGGCGCTGGGAAGCCGGGCCCGCCCCGCCTCGGGCCTGGCCGCCTCACCTGGACGCCCAGCAGCGCCTCGCGGTCGTAGTCGGCGCGGTGCTCGCCCTGCGGGTAGTGCAGCTCCTCGGCCTCGCTGGCGCCGGCCGCCGCCACGCACAGCAGCAGCAGCAGCAGCAGCAGCCGCCCCAGCGCCGCGGGCCTCAGCTGCATGGCGCGGGCCCGCGGGCGGACGCGAGGGACGCGGACAGCGAGAAGCGGGCGGGGCGGGGGAGGGGGCGCGGGCCGGCGGCCGCACACCGCGAGCGGCGGGAGAGCGGCGTACGTGGGGGCGGCCGGGCGCGCTACCGGTCGGGCCTTCCCGACCCCACGGACGCGCGGACAACGACTGCGGCGCGGAGGCGCCCGGGCCGAGCTTATATGGCCGCGGCGCAGGGGCGGGGCGCCAGGCCGCAGCGCTGATTGGTCGGCGCGGTGCAGGGGGCGTGCCCGCGCGTGTGGCAGGCCACGGCCCTCCCATGAGCGCCAGAGGCAAGCGGGGACAGAGTGGACCGCAGGCCCGCCCGTGCCCGCGACACCCTGGGGAGACCGCGCTGCACGCCGGCCTAGTGTCGTGGGAACTCGCTGTCGGCTCCAGGTGTTCCCCTGGCTTCGGCGCAAAGCTCAGACAGGCTGCAGAAGGAGGTGGAAAGCCACACACAATGCCCTACCCAGGAAAAATCCGTGCCCGTGCAACCGAGCAGTGCCCATTCCCAAGTCCTCAGCGCTTCTCGGCCACATGCGTGTGTCTGATGCGCGACCCAGGGTGTGCAGGCCGGGGGTCCTTGGCTGAGAGGTGCGGGGGTAACAAGGCTGCCTTGGAGGGCGGCTCGGGGCGGGTGTTCAGCGGGCACGAGCTTCCTGCTCTACAGTAGGAGATGATGATGTGGGAAGAACGGCTTAGCCAGCAGCCGGCACTCTACTGAGTGGGCACAGAGTCCCTGGGTCAGGTTGGGATTTTCTTGCCTTTGGAAGCGTTTTACAGGCCAAAGGGTAATTTCAGTCTTTCCACTGTTAACAACCATCGATGTAGATCCAGGTTTCAGGCACTCAGAGTGAAAACTTAGGCAGTATTTCCAAGTTGAACTCTCTAAAGAAAACAAGGGAACTTTATCACCTGGTCATTTTAACTTCAGTTATGGGTTTTGAGGTAGGCTTTGAAGAGAGAGAGACAGAGAGAGCCCATTTAACATAAAAAACGCTCCGTGTCAAGCTTTGTTGGTTTCTTGCAAATAAAAAGTAAAGTCTGACCAGCTTCAGCTGTGGTGCCAGTTACAAAAGGCAGGGTAGGAGGTGAGGTGTTGAGGAAGTTCTTTGAAATACCAGGGCTCCTCGGAGGGAATCCTGGAGCAGGTCCTCCAGCGAGGCCACAGGTTGAGCCGCTTGGGTGCCTGAGCCTCAGAAGCCTGGGTGCTGTCTTCCTTCAGCCCCTGCGCAGGCTCTTCTCCCTCCCTGTCGTTTTCATCTGTAGGAAAAGGACTCCAGCTTTGCTTTCACCCGACTTTCAGAAGCACCCGTGGGGCAGAAAAGTGAGGAGCCCCTGCAGAAGCCCCTCAGCCACTCCTCACCTACGGAACTCCGTGATTTTACTAGTTTGGGGTGTGTTTGGACGCAGGTTACAGTGAAGACCAGTGCCCAAGAGACGCAAGACTGGACTGCTGTCATGACATGAGGAATCCATTATACTCAAGGAAAAAATTAGAATCAAAATAAGTAATCTGTCCAAAAAAAAAAAAAAAGGCGAATTTCTCTCTTGGGGAGAGCGTGGGGCTTTGGACGGCAGAGGCAGCACGTGGGAAGCCTCCATGACCTTCTACAGTGAGGTGAAACAAATAGAGAAGAGACTCGGCTTTTACGTCCAAAAATCAGATCGAAAGACTGACCCGTCCTGGTTCCTCTTACTTCACATAGATCCTGAAGTGAAAGATGAAGAAAGAAAAGAAGATTTTGGCAGTTATCCATATTGGTGGCTCCTGATGAAAATCAAGATGATGGCCGACAGGGCACAAAAGGCTTTGGAAGCTGTGGACAAAGCTCCCCGGTTGCTACTGGATCAGGAACAAGTTACTACTGCCTCTCTGTAACTCTGCCTTTCAAATGAGTAAATAAATCTTAAAAAGAAAAGAAAAGAAAGAAAGGCAGAGTGACAAAAAAAAAATAGAGAGAAGGAGAAATCTTCCATCTGCTGGTTCACTCCCCAAATGGCTGCAACGGCGGGGCTGGGCCAGGCTGAACTCATGAGCCAGGAACTCCCACGTGGGCGGTAGGGGCCCAGTTACTTGGGCCAGGCTCATTAGCAGGGCGCTGGAGCAGCTGGTACTCAAGCCAGTGCTCTCAAACGTGATGACAGTGTCACAAGCAGCAGCTCAACCTGCTGCCCCACAACGCCTCCTGCCTTTGGTCTTTTCAGCACACTCATCATGTAACCTTAAACAAATGGTTTAAACCTTTAACTCTGTAGAAACAGAATAATAAAGACTTGTCGGATAAGTTTGCCATGAGGAGTATATTAAATACTCTTTATAAAGTATCTGACTCATAGAAGTGGGCCCAAATTTCTTTAGTTTTCTTCCCCCCCCCCCCCGAAAATTCCTGTTCAACCTTCCAGACACAAGTGTTTCCTAATGGAGCCATCAGGTCCAACTCCCTGCTGACAAAACTGAGTTCTCTTAGGTCTAGTTGCTCCACCACTGTGCTTTGTGTGCCTGTGCTACAGCGCCGGGCACAGTTTACTCTGATTGTTAGTATTGTCAGAGGAGTGTGGTCTTGTGGCCTCAACGTCAGGAACGGGGTGGTTTCTCCTAGTGTCCCTACTAGTAAGAGGAATCCACATTTTTGTAGAATGAATGAGTTCGGAAGTGCTGGCATTCTTTTGAAAGTATGTTCTCTAGGGATGGAGCTATGGCTAATAGGTTAAGCCTCTGCCTGCAGCACTGGCATCCCATGTAGGCGATGGTTTGGGTCCCAGCTGCTCTATTTTCTGATCCAGCTCTCTGCTAATGGCCTGAGAAAGCAGTGGATGATAGTCCAAGTGCGTGGGCCCCTGCACCTACATGGGAGACCCAGAAAAAGCTCCTGGCTCCTGGCTTAAGATCCACCTAGCTCTGGTTATTGTGCCCATTTCGGCAGTGAACCAGCAGAAGGAAGAGCTCTCTGTAACTCTGTCTCTCAAATAAATAAATCTCTTTTTTTTTAAAAGTATGTTCTCTAGGTGGTACATTAGCCTTGAGACATTTCAAAGGAGGAATTTGTAGATTTCTTTTACAGTTTAATGAAAAGTGTTACAGTGGACATTGGTTTAAACTCCAAAGCAATACTTAATTAACATATAAGGTGTGCACACCTGCGTCACAGACTGGTTTCCCCTGCAATGAATGAGATTTGGCACAGTGAGCAACTTCAGTGAGAAAGTCAACAAACTCAGGGCGTCTGCAGCTTTGCACAGATGGGCAACCAAAGGAACAGACTGTAGGGCAGTGAATGCGGCAACGACTCTGGCTGAACCATCACCCAATTAGAGGGGTTTTGTTGGTTGTTTAATCTTTTGTTAGTCTTTGAGGGGAGAAAAAGATGTGAGAAGTCTGTGGTTGTGGTCTTAGCAGACGACAAAAGACAGGTAAGGGGGTGAGTGTGTTATAATACAGAGGAAACGTTTTTGTTTCTAAGGAGTATCCTGAAGTGTGTAAGTAGTCATGCTAGAAGTATTCCCAAGAAAGTCAGGAGTGTGCTTCCCTGAACGAGACTTCTCTAAGTTAGACACGGATCCGTCACAGCCATCAGATGCAGTGGTAGCGTCCGTCTCACAGGGAAGCCTGCAGTTCACGTCTAGTTACATCAGTGTCTCTCTTGCCCTGAAGGCAGCCCCTGCAGACAGAGTGGACAGAGTGTGTCCTGTGACCTGTTCCCTGTGGCCACAGCGTGACCATACATCCTGGATGGCCTGCCATGACTATTCCTCGTGCCCCTTCCACAGTCAGAACAGCAGGAGAAGTTAGATGGTCACCTCACCTTTGTGCCTCACACCCCAACTCTCCAGCCCCCTCCCAGAGCCACTGCCCAAGTCTCAGGGTTTATTAAACCCCAGAATCCTTTCCTACACTCCTTTCCCCAGGTTCTCCACAACAGGTCCTTGAAGTCCTGCTCAAACACATGAGCAGTAAAAATAACAGAGAGAAGGCGGGCGTGAGGCTTAGTGAGAGGGCGATGAGACACAGCCACAAGAGGGGTGAAGCTGTGGCTTCAGCAAGAGTTTCTTGGGAATTCTGGGGCCAGCACTGTGGCATAGCAGGTAAAGCCACCACCTGCAGTGCTGCCATCCCATATGGACCCAGCTGCTCCACTTCCAATCCAGCTGTCTTTTACAACCTAGGAAAGCAGTGGAAGATGACCCAAGTCCATGGGCCCCTGCATCGTGTGGGAGACCCAGAAGAAGCTCCTGGCTCCTGGCTTTGGATTTGCCCAGCTCCAGCTGTTGCAGCCATTTGGGGGAGTGAACCAGTAGATGGAAGACTTCTCTTTCTCTGCCTCTGCCTCTCTGTAACTCTGCCTTTCAAATAAATAAATACACTTTTTTTTTTAAAGAGTTCCTTGGGAATTCTAATGAAATTGATTTCCTATGGCCATTACTAAAACAGCTCTGGGCCAGCGCCGCAGCTCACTAGGCTAATCCTCTGCCTGTGGTGCTGGCACACTGGGTTCTAGTCCCAGTTCGGGTGCCGGATTCTGTCCCGGTTGTCCCTCTTCCAGGCCAGCTCTATGCTGTGGCCCGGGAGTGCAGTGGAGGATGGCCCAAGTGCTTGGGCCCTGCACCCCATGGGAGACCAGGAGAAGCACCTGGCTCCTGCCTTCGGATCGGCACAGCACCAGCTGTAGAGGCCACTTTGGGGGTGAACCAATGGAAAAGGAAGAACTTTGTCTCTCTCTCTGTCTCTCTCTCTCTCTCACTGTCTAACTCTGCCTGTCAGAAAACAAAAAACAAAAACCAGCTCTGAAGGCCTGGAACTTTCGATTTCTGGAGGTTTGCAGGAAGAAAACGCAGACATCGCTTTACGGTCACATCTGCGTATCCACAGCTCCAACTAAGGGAGAGCGCGGCTGCTCTGCTTGCAGCTCTACCACAAGGCAGTGTTCAGGGCTGGTGAGTGACTCGGGCTTTGGTTTTTCCAATTCATCAGCAAACTCAAGTCTGTGGATATTTGAGGTTGGTTTCTTTATTATGTATGATTTGAACCACAATGTAGTGCGGAAACAAAGGAGTTAAAAACAAGTCACCCATGCAGACTTGTTTATTTTAGGAAAATCAGTATATAAATAAGTAGAAAGAGGGGGCTGGAGTTGTGGCATAGTGGGTAAAGCCACCCGCTGTGATGCCACATTCCCTATGATTGACAATTCGTGTTGCTCCACCTCTGATCCAGCTCCTTGTTCACGGCTGGGGAAAAGCAATAGAAGTTGGCCCAAGTGTTTGGGGCGCCTGCCACCCACATGGGGGACCAGATGGTGTTCTGAGCTCCTGATTTTGGCCTGGCCTAGCCCTGGCCATTGCAGCATCTGGGGAATGAAACAGAGGATGGAGGATTTTCTCTTATCTCTTATCTCTTACTGGAATTCTGACTTTCAAATAAATAAATAAATAAAACTTAAATAAGAAAAAAGAAAAAAATTTCACAAATATTCATAAATAATTGCCTTTTAAAAATATTTATTTATTTATTGGAAAGGCAGAATTACACAGAGAGAGAGAGAGGTCTTCCACCTGCTGGTTCATTCCCCAAGTGACCACATCTGGGCCAATCTGAAGCCAGGAGCTTCTTCCAGGTCTCCCACATGGGTTCAGGGTCCCAGGGATTTGGGCCATCTTCTGCTGCTTTCCCAGGCCATAGCAGAGAGCTGGATCAGAAGTAGAGCAGCTGGTACTTGAACCAGCATCCATATGGGATGCTGGCACAGCAGGCAGCGGCTTTACCCACTATACCACAGGGCCGGCCCCAACAATTGCTCTTAACATTGGCATGGAACTTTAGTTTTCTGTGTGCAGTACATGAACTCTGAAAGGCAGGGTCTTGATCCGTCAGTGCTGCTCTGCAGAGTCCATGAGTCTGGGTAATTCACAAAGGTCAGAGAGGTGTTTTTCATGGTTCTGGAGGTCAGAAAGTCCAAGATAAAGGTGCAGGTCCACGGTGACACCTTGATGCTGCTTCTCCCAGACGGGAGGAAGGAACGGGAGGGCAAAAGGAGCAAACTCCCTCTGTTACGCTCTTTCATAAAGGCTCTGCTCCTACTATTACAGCAGAGCCTTCACGACCCAATCACCCCGTAAAGGCCGTGCCTCTTAGTGGGGTTGCTGTGGGGTTGCCATGTCAATTTGGGAAGAGGCAAGAACACTGAAACCCTTGCAGGCAGGTTTCTTTCTACAAAAACAGAAAACAAATGAAGCTACTACCACCAATGAGACATTTCAAGAAATCACAAGAACAGAGTCCAGAACATCCTAGAAGGGTAGAGAGAGAGAGAGAGAGAGAGCGAGCGAGCACGCTTCCATCTCCTGGTTCATTCTCCAGATGGCTGCAATGGCCAGGGCTGGGCCAGGTGGAAGCCAGGAGCCATGAGCTTCATCCAGGTCTCCCACATGGGTGGCAGGGGCCCAAGCACTTGGGTCATCTTCCACTGCTTTTCCCAGGCCATTAGCAGGGATCTGGGTCAGAAGTGGAGCTGGCATTGCAGGTGGTGGCTTTACCCACACCAGCCTCTGACTCACTTTGACTCATACTGCTTCTCATCTTCTACCTCCATGGTCTACCTCCCCAGTTGCATGTGTCAACTTCCCACCCTAAATACTGCTTTCCCCCAGATCCCTTAGACCTCTGGAAGGATGCAATCTATTTTGGAATGGAATATATCAAGTTAGACCATTGAGTTCCTCCCAAAATATGATGCCTGGCTTCTTCTCATCAACATGGTTTTACTCATCACTCTTGAGTGAGAGGTATCCCTCCTGCTAAGGCTCAACAAACTCTCCTGGCCCTCGCTAATAGCAGAGTGGCATTAGCAGGTGTATTATAGGCATGGACATTCTGCGCTTGTTATTTTTCTAGTAGAGACACCTGACCGCAGAGTGCTGCTGCCCATGCCTCCTTTGAGAGAATTCCTGAGTCTAGGAGAAGATAGTTAAAAAAGTGAAGAGAGTATAGTCTCAGGGAAGAGTTGGGGAGAAAATGGCAGTGGAAACTCTATTCAAGTTAGAGGGAGACAGTGGACCTACACAGAGGGCATGGACGCCCACAGCTCAGGACCCCAGCAGCCGCCTCTGCACCAGCTTTGGGGAAAGGTGAGACCAGACTGCAGCAGCCCACCCAAGCCACTGAAAGCTACAGGAAGAGCCTAGAGGCAATCTGATTGGAGTCCGGTGGGGGATCTTCACCACCACACATTGTAATCAAACTCTCCACAGGGAAACATAGAGAAAAGTTCCTAAAATATGCAGGAGAGAAACACCAGATTACTTTCAGAGGATCTCCAATTGGACTCACAGCAGACTTCTCATCAGAATACCTGCAGGCTAGGAGAGAATGGCAAGATATAGTTCAAGTCTTAAGAGAAAAAAACTGTCAACTCAGAATACTATACACTGAAAAGCTCTCTCATTTATGCATGAAAGTGAAATAAAGACCTTCAGGACAAACAGAAATTGAAAGAATTTGTCACCACTTGTCCAGCCCTGCAACGGATGCTTGCTGATGTGCTGCACACAGAAACACAGAAACGTGGTCATCACTATGAAGGAAGGTAAAGGGAGAAAATCTCTCAGTAAAAGTACAAGGAAATCCAAAGTAAAAAATAGGAAATTTTTAGGAGAATGGCAGGACAAAGTTGTTACTTAAAATAGTCACCTTGAATGTAAATGGTCTCAACTCTCCAGTAAAAAGACACAAACTGGCTGAATGGATTAAAAAACAAAACCCATCTATTTGCTGCCTACAAGAAACACATCTCACCAACAAAGATGCATGTAGACAGAAAGTGAAAGGATGGAAAAAGATATTCCATGGCAGCAGAAACCAAAAAAAAAGAGCTGGTGTAGTCATCCTAATATCAGACAAAATAGGCTTTAACACAAAAACTGCTAAAAGAGACAAAGAGATCAATTCAACAGGAAGATGTAACTATTATAAATGTTTATGCACCTATTACCGGTCACTTCACCATTTAAAAGAAATGTTAAGGGATATAAAAGGAGACTTAAACTCCAATACAATAGTAATGGGGGGCTTCAATACCCTACTTTCAGCAATGGACAGACCAACCAGACAGAAAATCAGCAAGGAAACAGCAGATTTAATCAACACTACAGAGCAAATGGACCTAACAGATATCTATAGAACTTTTCATCCTACAGTTGCAGAATACACATTCTTCTCACCTATGTATGGAACTTTCTCTAGGATTGACTACACGTCAGGCCATAAAGCAAGTCTCAGCAAATTCAAAAAAAATCAAATTCATGCCATGCATCTTTTCCTACCACAATGGAATGAAGCTGGAAATCAGCAATTCAGGAATCTCTAGAGCATATGCAAACACATAGAGACTGAACAACATGCTCTTGAATGAACAGTGGGTCATGGAAGAATTCAAAAAGAAACCAAAATCTTCTGGAAACAAATGAAGTCGACAACACAACATATCAAAATTATAAAATATGGCAAAAGGTATGTTGAGAGGAAAGTTTATAGCAATTGTTGCCTACTTCAAGAAATTGTAATGTTACCAAATAAATGAGCTGTCAATGCATCTCAAGGATCTAGAAAAATAACAGCAAACCAAACTCAAAACCAGTAGGATAAAAAAAAATAATTAAAATTAGACAAAAAATAAACCAAATTGAACCACAAAAACAATTTAGAAGATCAGCAAAATGGAGAGCTAGTTTTTTGAAAAAATAAACAATTGACACACCTTTGGCCCAACTAACCAAAAAAATGGAGAAGACCCAAATCAACAAAATTAGAGAAGAAAAAGGAAATCTAACAAAAGACACCACAGAAATAAAAAAGAATCATCAGAAATTACTACAAACAGCTGTATGCCAACAAACTGGGAAACCTAGAAGAAATGGATAGATTCCTGGACACACACTACCTACCTAAATTGATATATGAAGACATAGAACACCTAAACAGACCCATAACCAAGATGGAAATTGAAGCAGTAATAAAGACCCTCCCAACAAAGAAATGCCCAGAATCAGATGGCTTCAGTGCTGAACTCTAACAGGCATTTAAAGAAGTAACTCCAATTCTTCTCAAGTTATTAAAAACAAATGAAAGGGAGGTAATCTTCCCAAATTCTTTCTATGAAGCCAGCATCACCTTAATTCCTAAACCTGAAAAAGATACAACAGAGAAAGAGAAGTACAGACCAATTTCCCTGATGAACATAGACATAAAAATCCTCAATAAGTTTCTAGCCAATTGAATCCAACAACACATCGGAAAGATCAAGTGGGATTTATCCTTGGTATGCAGGGATGGTTCAACATTCTCAAATCAATGTGATACATCACATTAACAAACTGCTGAACAAAAACCATATGACTATTGTGGTGGAATGAGAAGGCCATGCCAAGGTGGCCACTGGCAAGCAAGTGTCAGTTACTCAGGAATGGCTTTGAAACCCACCTGGCAACAGAGCCTGCCTGGCAACAGGCTGTGATTGGTTGGGGCATAGACCACCCCTTGACCAGATTGGCTGGTCTTGGCTATATAAGATGTGGTTCCAACTGTAATAAACAAGTCTGCGGGCTGCTTGCCTCAAGCCTGCTTTCAACCGACTCCCGGGGTCTGTGTGGTGATTCCACGCCTCTTGCCCCCACCACGCTGCTCCTCTCAGAAATGAATCCACTGCAACATTCTTGAGAAATCAATTGCAGCAGACTATCTTGGACGGTGCCACGCTCAATAGGCTAATCCTCCGCCTGCGGTGCCGGCACCCCAGGTTCTAGTCCTGGTTGGGGCGCCAGATTCTGTCCCGATTGCCCCTCTTCCAGGCCAGCTCTCTGCTGTGGCCCTGGAGTGCAGTGGAGGATGGCCCAGGTGCTTGGGCTCTGCACCCACATGGGAGACCAGGAGAAGCACCAGGCTCCTGGCTTCGGATCAGCGCAATGCGCCAGCCACAGCTCTCCGGCTGTGGCGGCCATTGGAGAGTGAACCAATGGCAAAAGAAGACCTTTCCCTCTGTCTCTCTCACTGTCCACTCTGCTTGTCAAAAAAAATATGACTATCTCAATAGATGCAGAGAAAGCATTTGATAAAATACAACATCCTTTCATGATGAAAACTCTAAGCAAATTTGATATACAAGGAACATTCCTCAACACAATCAAGGCAATTTATGACAAACCCATGGCCAGCGTGCTAGTGAATGGGGAAAATTGGAAGCATTCCCATTGAGATCTGGTACCAGACAAGGATGCCCATTCTTACCATTGCTATTCAATATAGTCCTGGGAGTTTTAGCCAGAGCCATTAGGGAAGAAAAAGAAATCAAAGGGATACAAATTGGGAAGGAGGAAGTCATTTGTAGATGACATGATTCTGTATATAGGGGATCCAAAAGACTCCATCAAGAGAATACAGGAAATCATAGAAGAGTTTAGTAAAGTAGCAGGATTTAAAATCAATACGCAAAAAATCAATAGCCTTTGTATACACAGACAATGTAAAGGCTGAGAATGAACTTCTAAGATCACTCCCATTCACAATAGCTACCAAAAAAAAATCAAATACCTTGGAATAAATTTAACCAAGGATGTCAAAGATCTCTATGATGAGAATTACAAAACATTAAAGAAAGAAATAGAAGAAGATACAAAAAAGTGGAACATCTTCTATGTTCATGGATTGGAAGAATCAGTTTCATCAAAATGTACATTCTTCTAAAAACAATTTACATATTCAATGCAATAATAATCAAAATACTGAGGACATCCTTCTTAGATCTAGAAAAATTGATGCTGAAATTCATATGGAAACACAGGAGACCTCGAATAGCCAAAGCAATGTTATTCAACAAAAACAAAGCTGGAGGCATCACAATACCAGGTTTCAAGACATACTACATGGGAGTAATAAGCATTCATACAAAAACAGATATAGACAAATGTAACAGAATAGAAATGCCAGAAATCAATCTAAGCATCTACAACCAACTTATATTTGACTGCGGAGCTAAAATCAATCCCTGGAGCAAGCAGTCTCTTCAACAAATGGTGCTGGGGAAACTGAATTTCCACATGCAGAAGTATGAAGCAAGACCCATGCCTTATACCTTATACAAAAATCCACTCAAAATGGATTAAAGACTAAAACTGGGGCTGGCACCATGGCACAGTAGGTTATTCCTCTGCCTGCTATACCAGCATCCCCTATGGGCACTGATTCTAGTCTTGGCTGCTCCACTTCTGGTCCAGCTACCTGCTATGGCCTGGGAGAGCAGTGGAGGATGGCCCAAGTCCTTAGGCCTCTGCACCCACGTGGGAGACCAGGATGAAGCGCCTGGCTCCTGGCTTCGGATCGGCATAGCTCCAGCCGTTGCGGCCATTTGGGAGGGTGAACCAATGGAAGGAAGACCTTTCTCTCTGTCTCTCCCTCTCACTGTCTGTAACTTTAACTCTCAAATAAAATAAATAAAATCTTTAAGAAAAAAAAGACCTAAATCTATGACCCAACACCATCAAATTATTAGAGAATATTGGGGAAACCCTGGAAGACAATGACACAGGAAAAGAGTTCTTGGAAAAGACCCCAGAGGCACAGGCAATGAAAGCCAAAATTAACAACTAGGGTTACATCAAGTTGAGAAGATTTTGTACCGCAACAGAAACACTCAGGAGAGTAAGAAGCAACCGACAAAATGGTAGAAATTATTCGCAAACTATGCAACTGATAAAGGATTAATAACCAGAATATATAAAGAGATGAAGGGACCGCCCTGTAGTGTAGCGGATAAAGCTGCCACCTGCAGTGCCAGCATCCCATATGGATGCCAGTTTGAGTCCCAGCTGCTCCACTTCTGATCCAGCTCTCTGCTGTGGCCTGGGAAAGCAGTAGAAGATGGTCCAAGTCCTTATGCACCTTCACCTATGTGGGAGACCCAGAACAAGCTCCTGGCTCCTGGCTTTGGATGGCACAGCTCTGGCCGTTGTGACCAACTAGGGAGTGAACCAGCGGATGGAAGACCTCTATGCCTCTCTCTCTGACTCTCCTTCCCTCTCTGTGTAACTCTGACTTTCAAATAAATAAATAAATCTTAAAAATAAAAAAGAATGAACATCTGGGGGCCATTGTTGTGCCACAGGTTAAGCTGCCACTTGGACACCAGCATTGCATGTCGAGATCCTGGTTTGAGTCCCAGCTTAACTACTTCTTATCCAGCTTCCTAATGAAGCTGGGAAAGCAGCAGTAACATTCCAAGTATTTGTCCCCTGACACCCACGAGGGAGACCAGGCTGGAGTTCCTGGCTTCTGACTTTGGCCTGGCCCAGACCTGTTGTTGCAGCCATCTAGGGAATTAACTAATGGAAGGAAGAGCTCGCGCTCTCGCTCTCTCCCTCTGTGTGTGTGTGTGTGTGTGTGTGTGTGTGTGTATACCTCCTTCTTTGTCATTCTGTCTTTTAAATAAATCCTTTTATTTTTGGTAAATGAACTTCTACCTACTATGACATTTTGTGAGGATGGGCCTTTTTTACCCTTAATCTGACAGAAATTGTGTGCATCTGTGTCCCCAGCAACTCTGAGAACCAGAATGAAGTGGAAGTGGCCCACTCACCATCACTCTTAGAAACCCACTGGAGAAATTGTTGTTCTTGTCCTTACAGTTTCAAGTTCTGAGGTCCTCGAGCTCCTGGTCTCTATGAAAGGGATTCTTCCACTAGGGAGCACAGAGTCCCACTAAACTAGATACTCTGTCACCTTATGGCTTTGGATTCCTCGTGCTAATGTAGAGGAGTTTCCCTCTTGTTGGGGGAATTGACTCTGCTCATCTGGAGGAGGTAGGGGCTGGTGCTACATAAAGGAGGCAGGCAGAAATACATTAGGCACTGGGGTGATCCAAAAAGAGTCTCTTGATACTCTCACGGCCAGGGTTAACTGCACATGGGAAAATGTGGCAACTGCAGCCTGGTAAGCCCACGGAAGTCAGGAGCTCAGCTCCTCAGAGACGAGGGTCTGAGTCAACCCACCAGGAAACCCACCTAGATGGGCTGAAGCACTACTCAGCTGATAGAGGAAAGAGATGATAAACATCAGTGATGGCCTTAGAGCCAACTGCAGCAGCAGGGGCTGGAGCTCATATCACAAGCTCTGTTGCTTTAAGCTTTGCCAGAAAAATACAGCTACCCAGAATCCTGAAGAAGCTGTGATGGGATGGAGTACAACTGATGTGAAAACACAGAGGGCCAGTGCCGCGTTTCACTAGGCTAATCCTCTGCCTGCGGCACCGGCACCCTGGGTTCTAGTCCCGGTTGGGGTGCTGGATTCTGTCCCGGGTGCCCCTCTTCCAGTCCAGCTCTCTGCTGTGGCCCGGGAGGGCAGTGGAGGATGGCCCAAGTACTTGGGTCCTGTACCCGCGTGGGAGATCAGGGGAAGCACCCAGCTCCTGGCTTTGGATTGGCACAGTGCCAGCCGTAGTGGCCACTTGGGGAGTGAACCCCAGTGGAAGGAAGACCTTTCTCTCTCTCTTACTAACTCTGTCAAAAAAAAAAAAAAACAAAAAAACAAACAAAAAAAAACATGGCTCTGAGTGGTGCAAGGGGTGGGCCTTTGCAGACTTTGCTGGTGCTCCACCAGCATCTCCTAGGCTCAGTTTGTTGTTGGGGCCAGTGCCCGGCAGCCCAGGTGCTGTGGGTAATGGCTCACACCTGCAGCTGTCTCTGGAGTGTTTCCCTTGCAAGTGTGAAGCCTCTGGGAGTAAAGCGGACTCCCCGTTTCAGAACCAAACCAGTAACTTCTCCTCACGTATCCAAGGCAAGACGGGCTCTATTCTTCACTTCACACTTCAGAGCTCTCGCAGGGTGGGGCTACAGCCTAATTTCACCTGAAAGCTCTCATTCTTGCACACCCCCTTTCCTACCTTGTTTCCCTCCTCCCTTGCCTGCCTCCCCTGGGTACACTCTTGACAAACTGCATGCACACAAATTCCCACCCCAGGCTGTTTCAAAGGGAAGCCTACTTATGATATCTCCTAACTAATTTATGTGCTTTCAGATCCTTCTCCAAAGAAACAAAGAAGTCATTCACCCAAGGGGATTTTTTAAAAAATGGTTTATTTATTTATTTAAAAGGCGGAGTTACAGAGAGGCAGAGGCAGAGGCAGAGAGAAATCTTCCATCTACTGGTTCACTCCCTAGATGGCTGCAACTGCCAGAGCTGTGCCGATCTGAAGTAGGAGCCAGGAGCTTCTTCCGAGTCTCCCTCACAGGTGCAGGAGATCAAGCACTTAGGCCATCTTCTACTGCTTTCCCAGGCCATAGCAGAGAGCTGGACTGGAAGTGGTGTAGCTGGGACTTTGAACCGGTGCCCACATGGGATGCTGGCACTGCAGGTGGCGGCTTTACCCACTGTGCCATAGCGCCGGTCCCCAACCCAGTGGAATTTTAATGGGTGAGAAGACCAGGCAGGCCTAAGTTATTGTTACGAAGAATTCCTGATCTTCCACAGTTATAAATAGAATCATTAACACCAAACAGCAATGTATTTAGGTATACATGACTACTTTTAGGGCATTTTAATTGACTTTAACTCACTTGCTATATGGAAGACTTGTGTGTGTAGAAACTTCATTGACAATGGAACATTAAGATATCAAGATGTGAAATTATTTTCAAGGGTATAAGTTACCATGAGAATAAATCACATTTAACATAAGGAAGAATGTTTAGCTATTGGAGTGGCCTTAGGTTAAGTTGAATTTCCTGTCATCTTGGATTTCCAAACATAGCTGAATGACTTTGATGAAGACAAAACAGGGGGCTCCTCAGACATCAGGATTAGACTGGTAGCAAGTGATGTAAGAAATCTACAATTCTGAGCTATGTCCAGAAACTTAAATATGTTTAAACCCTCTTTTGGTTGGAGGAATATTCAACTGAGAAATTATTTCCAATAATTTATATATACATACATATTTCTAATAATTTATACATATTGTATTTCCAGTAATACTTTTTAAAGAAGATTTATTTATTTGAAAGGCAGAGTGACATTCCCCAATGGCCACTGTGGCTATGGCTGGGTCAGGCTGAAGCCAGGAGCCCAGAACTCTATTCTGGGCCTCACTTTGGGTTTCTCACAAAGGTGGCAAAGGCCCAAGCACCTGGGCCATTTCTGCTGCTTTCCCAGGCACGTTAGCAGGGAGCTGCATCAGAAGCAGAGCATCCAGGATTTGAACAGGCACTCTGATATAGAATGCCAACATTGTAGGGGGAGGTTAACACACTGTGCCACAACGTTTGCCGTTTCTTTCTGACATCCAGTATATACTAAATCAGTCCTTTGTTCTATACACATTTACTTTTCTTAACCAAATCTGTTATTTATGGTAACCACTGTTACTCAATAACATCACCTACAGAGTAGCCTATGGATCATTCTGTGAACTGTGTTGGGCAATGACTCTGACTGATGATGTGGACTGTCAATCATGGACTTCATAAACTTGTGGGTGGCTGAAAACCGAACTCAGAATTTGATCCTATGTGTAACAAAATTTAGGCACTAATTGAAATAATGATATTTCTCTTATACGAAAAAAAAATTAGGGTACAGAAAGTAGGATATCTAGAATTAAAGTGGGATATATGGGAGTCTTCAAGTGACTTTTTTGTCTGATGGTATTATTTAATACCCCTGCCCATCATTCCTCAGAATACACCATTATCCATCACCCTTAAGTATCTCACACACTATCATGGTATTCTATGTAACATTGCTTCTAACAAAGAAAACATGATTTATGGTGAAACAATTAAGGAAATGAACTGATAGCTCATGGAATTCACTGGTTTTTTCATTTACCCCATCACTCAGAAATAAATGGCTATTTGGAGAGGTAGGATGGATGGTCTACTGAAAACTCAGGTAGAATGCTAGACTTTGCAATGTCAGGCTGCTGTTTTACAAGATGTTTTATTTGCTAAGTCAGAAGCATATGTATCTATATTTATATTTTTTCCATTGTGAAAGTATGGGTTCTGAGATGGAAGTGGCAAGTGTGCCTTCCACACATAACACAAACTGGTAACTTGTTTGCTTTCCGTCTCCCTGATTCTTCAGTGTGCTGGTTTAGAGGTCTTGTTGTGCATGAGAGAAATGCTTCTGCAAGGGGACACACTATGGTTCCATGACTTGGAATTAAGACTGTCACCTGGAGAAAGTTGCCAGGAAGCTCAAATAGGTGCTGCCTGGAGTGACCAGTCCTCACTCTCAGGAGGAAGAACCATTGCTGACAAATGGCAGGGGCTGAAAGGATTCACAGATCACCTGTGGGTGACTCCTGGTACCGCCGCATCCAGGGGTCACATCCTGGAGGACTCCAACAACCTTACGTGGACAAGACCATCAGGGGCTCAGGTCTCTTGGGAATGATGTGCTGGGTCATCCCATCAGGTGATAAAGCCTGGGCAGCTAGCTGCTTTGAGCAGGGAGAACATGAAATGGGTGGTGAAGGAACTAAGTTAGAAATACTGATAGCAGGGGCCGGCGCTGTGGCACAGTGGGTTAATGCCCTGGCCTGCAGTGCCTGGCATCCCATATGGGCACCAGCTCTAGTCCCAGCTGCTCCAGTTCCAATCAAGCTCTCTGCTATGGCCTGGGAAAGCAGTAGAAGATGGCCCAAGGCCTTGGGCCCCTGCACCCACATAGGAGACCTGGAAGAAGCTCCTGGCTCCTGGTTTCAGATCAGATCAGCTCAGCTCTGGCCATTGTGGTCATTTGGGGAGCGAACCAGCAGACGGAAGACCTCCCTCCCTCCCTCTCTCTCTCTGGCTCTACCTTGCTATGTAACTCTTTTTTTTTTTTTTAATTAAAAAAAATTTTTTTTAACAGGCAGAGTGGACAGTGAGAGAGAGAGAGAGACAGAGAGAAAGGTCTTCCTTTTGCCGTTGGTTCACCCTCCAATGGCTGCCGCGGCCGGCGCACTCCGGCCGGCGCACCACGCTGATCCAAAGGCAGGAGCCAGTTGCTTTTCCTGGTCTCCCATGAGGGTACAGGGCCCAAGGACTTGGGCCATCCTCCACTGCACTCCCAGGCCGTAGTAGAGAGCTAGCCAGGAAGAGGGGCAATTGGGACAGAATCCGGTGCCCCGACTGAGACTAGAACCCGGTGTGCCGGTGCCACAAGGTGGAGGATTAGCCTACTGAGCCGCGGCGCCGGCCTCTGTCTTTCAAATAAATAAAATAAATCTTTTTTTTTAAAAAAAGAAATAATGATTGCAGTCTTGTGGCCACTTGCAGAGAAAGATTGCCAGATTTTCTTCCCTGTCAACTTCTTTTTTTCTCTATTCTTTTCCCCACTGCACACTGGTGGTGCTTAACTTTGCATTTTCATTCATGGGCTACAGAATATTAAGGTAGGGCCATGATGGAAGTGGGAGAGGACTGAACGTCACTCAGAGATTCCGCACAAGCCAGATGCAGCCTCCGTTTTTCATGTTATCATCCTGTTAGAGAAGGGGTGGACAAATTTGATTTTTCTAAGCAACAGTTGCCTTATTTTAATTGGCAGCAACTTTCTTTTGGGATTTATGTTAATGTTGGGCATGCAAAGCAAAAAATGTGAATTCTAGGGAACATTTCCATTTTTTAGCACCTATTTTTCTTCTGATGTCTGGAAAATTCCCCACAACAAAGTTGGCCTCCCAGTGCAGAAGCTGCAGATGGCACATACCCATTCGCTACCTTCCTGCTGTCTCTGTAGCAAGGCTGTGGGTGCACGGTGATCTAGTTCGCATAATAACCAGATACGGTCTCCCAATTCTCCTAATCAGCAGTAAGCCGCAGGAGGACTGTGAGGAGCTCTCAGCTGGCAGCAGCATTACAGGAAGCTCAAGTTCCTTGAGCAGCAATGGCTCCCTCACCGGATGGCGTCTGGAGTGTGTGTTTGGCTTTACCGTTTTTGATGCATAGCTCTGGAGGCACAGAGACTAGTTTTCCACTCTTCCTGGCAATTAGTCTTGCGTTTGTCTCCAACTTTTAATTTTGTTTTAATTTCATATTTAACAGCAAAACTGCAAATGAAGGAACCGTATATGTTATGGGGGGTGGAGGGACCAGTGTTGTGTTGCTGTGGGTTAAGCCACCACCTTGAGTGCTGGTTTGAGTCCTAGCTGCCCTGTTTCCCATCCAGCTCCCTGCTAATGTGCCTGGGAAAGCAGCTGGAAGATGGCCCAAGTTTTTGGGCCCCTGACCCACATGGGAGACCTGGATGGAGTGTCAGGCTCCTGGCTTCCACTGGGCTCAGCCCCAACTGTTTTGGACATTTGGGGAGTGAATTAGCAGGTGGAAGATCTCTTTCTCTTTCTGTCTCTCTTACCTTCTCTCTCTCTCTGTCAGTCTGCCTTTCAGATAAATAAAAATAAGTCAGAAAGCGACCAAACAAGAAAATTCAGTAGAGCAAACAACTGGTGAATCTGAATAAAAGGATTATATGAGTTCCTTAACTATTCTTGCGCGCACACACACACACACACACGTTTTTTCTGATTCATTTGATACCAAATTGTAAAGGTGCCTTGTCCTGTATCTCTAAATACTTCTGTGCATATTTCATAAGAATAAAGATACTCTCTTATATAACCTCTATACAAGTATTTAAGGAAGGAATGTAACAAGGATATATTATTATTTATCTAATATATACTCAATATTCATTTTTTAAAAATTCGATAGGCAGAGTTAGACAGTGAGAGAGAGAGAGAGAAAGGTCTTCCTTTCATTGGTTCACCCCCCCGCCCCCGCTACAGCCAGTGTGCTGTGCCGATCCAAAGCCAGGAGCCAGGTGCTTCCTCCTGGTCTCCCACGTGGGTACAGGGCCCAAGCACTTGGGCCATCCTCCACTGCCTTCCCAGGCCACAGCAGAGAGCTGGACTGGAAGAGGAGCAACCGGGACTAGAACCAGGCTCCCATATGGGATGCCGGTGCCGCAGGCAGAGGATTAATCAAGTGAGCCATGGCTCCGGCCCCCAATATTCATTTTTTAAAAAAGATTTGTATATTAATTTGAAAGGCAGAGATAGAGAGAGAGAAGGGGAGACAGGGAGATACCTTCCATCCACTGGTTCACTCTCCAAATGGCTGCAAAGGCTGGGGCTGGGTCAGGCTGAAGCCAGGAGCCAGGAGCTTTTTCTAGGTCTTCCATGTGTGTTCAGGGGCCCGAGGACATGGGCCAGCCCCCCCCCCCCCCCCCCCCCCGCTGCTTTCTCAGGCCATAGCAGAGAGCTGGATCAGAGGTAGAGCAGCCGGGACTGGAACTGGTGCCCATATGGGATGCTGGCACTGCAGGTGGCATCTTAATCTTCTGTGTCATAGTGCTGCCCCCCATACTTGATATTCAAGCTCCTATTAATCCCATAATCAAGTTGTTTTACTACTTAAATGAGTCTGAGTTAGCTTCTGTGAACTTGGATTCCGGGCCTCAGATATCACTTCCTTCAGGACATGTTTTGGGCACCAGCTCTGGGTTAGGCAACCCTTGTATGCAGTCTACAACACGGAGTACTCCACTATCAGCACATTTGTTCCTCATTGTTTATGTGTGTCCGCTTCTCCTACTTGGACTAAGCCACTTAAGGGAAGACATACCTATTTTTCATTGGTATTTCTTCACTGGCTAGCACAGTGCTTGACACATAAATACTTGTTGAATGACTGGCTCTGCACCTTTCAGTGGCAATTTAAATGAAATATGTTCTGAATTGAACTTGTCGTATTCCCTGTTTCATCTGAAGGCAATATCAGTTCAATGCAGAAAGTAGAAACCTAAGTATTTTTTATAGGAAGAGTTGTTTTTTTTCCAAAGTATGTATTTTTATTATTACTATCTATTTGAAAGAGAGAGAGAGAGAGAGAGAGAGAGAGAGAGAGAGAGAGAAAGAGAGAGAGAGAGAGAGAATCTCCCATCTGCTGGATCACTGCTCCAATGCATAGAAAAGGGGCTGGCACTGTGGTGCAGTGGGTTAAAGTTGTGGCCTGCAGCACCAGCATTCCTTATGGGCACCAGTGTGAATACTAGATGCTCCACTTCCAATCCAGCTCCTGGCTAATGTACCTGGGAAAGCAGCAGAGGATGACCCAAGTCCATGGGTCCCTGCACCCATGTTGGGAGACCCAGGAGAAGCTCCTGGCTCCTGGCTTTGGGCTGGCCCAGCACCGGCCGTTGTGGCCATTTGGGGAATGACCCAGAGGGTGGAAGACTTCTCAAAACTCATGCCTCTCAAATAAATAATTATTTTGAAAAAAAAAAAAAAGCACACAAAAGCCAGGGGTGTGTGAGGCAGAAGCTGGGAGCTGGGAACTCAGTCTGGATCTTCCATGTGGGTAGTAGGGACTTAACTACTTGAACGACCAACTGATGCCTCCCAGGGTGTGCATTAGCAAAAAGCAGGGACTCAGAACAGAACCAGGACATCAGTCCAGGCATTATGATATAGGAAGTGTGTGTCCCAATCAGTGTTTTTTTTTTTTTTAAGATTTTATTTATTTATTTATTTGAGAGGTAGACTTACAGATAGTGAGAGGGTGAGAGGGAGAGACAGAGAGAAAGGTCTTCCATCCACTGGTTCACTCCCAAACAACAATTGGAGCTGAGCCGATCCAAAGCCAGGAGTCAGGAGTTTCTTCCAGGTCTCCCACATGCGTGCAGGGCCCAAGCACTTGGGCCATCTTCTATTCTTTCCCACACCATAGCAGAGAGCTGGATCAGAAGAGGAACAGCCAGGACTAGAGCCTAGGATGGCAGCGCTGCAGGTGGAGGATTAACCATTGTGCCACAGTGCCAACCCCCCCAGTCAGTGTTTTAACTGCCATGCAGAATGCTTGCCTCCAGGATGAGACTTGTTACGGGAAACTGATGCTTATAAGGGGTAACAGAGCAATATTGAGTCTACACTGCTGAAATAATTCTGAAAATACAGAACTGGACCACCAGAGGCACTCCTACTTCTGAGGACATCCTTTGAAGTATTCAAGACACTCCCATAACTTTGATTCCGAGATCAAAACACTGAGATCAAGAAGCAACTGCCACTGTCGCCACTGCTGAGTGTAGTGCCTCTTGACACTCAGAGAGCTTGGAAGTGACCAATGGGACCTCCATGCAGAAGAGACTCACATCTTCACAAATTGTCATGCCAGTATAAAGGGCAAAAAGGTAGGTTTTGTTTCTGCCTGTTGTATTTCATGGGTCCTTCATCTCATTATAAGAAACTAATCTGCATTCAGAAATTTAGTCGTGAAGTAGTCTGGAAAATGCAGTTTCCAACTCTGCAGGGTTTGCAGTGCAGGAAGATAGCTGTGGATTGGTGTTGAGTTAATCCACAGCATGTACCTAGTACAGATCTCATTCAGAATAATCACATTCAGTTTCTCACACTCAATGGTTAGGGGATACTGGATTGGACAGTGCAGGTCTACAGGGCTATGAAATTAAAAGGGCCAATGGTAGGTTGTCCTCCTGACACTCAACCCATATTTAAGCAGCTGTAACTTTCACCTCTGATATTTCATTCTGCCTCTATTATTAAATGATACTGTCCCAAGATTTGGATTACCTGCTTCCATTCAGTCAGACAATGGACCAGAGTTTACCTCTCAGATTACTCAAATACTATCTGCCTCTCTTCATATCTCATGGCATCTTCACATTCCCTATCATCCCACTCTTCAGGAAAAGTAGACAGATGAAAGGAATTTTAAAACAGGCTCTAACTAAACTCTTCACCCAGGTCCACTTAGACTGGGTAAAACTCCTTCCTTTAGCTCTGTTAAGAATCAGATCTCTTCCATGGAAGCCTCTGATGCTTAGCCCGTTTGAAATTCTCTATGGAAGGCCTCTCTTTTCACCTAACTTCCCTCCCCTACAGAATTCTGAAGCTATGCCTCCTCCTCTTGCTTTTCCTCTTCTTACTGAAATGTGCTCACTTATGGATCTATGCAGACACACACCTTCCCAAAACACACTCTCTGCCTCCCAACCATACTCCTACCTTTCAACCTGGTGACTGGGTTTATCTAAAACAAAATGAGGTGGCTCTAAGGCCAAAGTGGAACAGGCCCTACCAGGTGATATTGACTACCCCCACTGCTGCCAAACTCAAAGGGTACCCTCCTTGGGTATATTTTACTTCATTAAAACTAATAACATCTCCCTCATACAAGTCTACCTCCACAGGACCCACCTCTCTCAGGCTGATGCACTAATGAGAGGTATTCCAAAGGTAACTCTGCCTCATTTTGGCCATCATTTCCACCGTGGGCAATGTCTCTAGTATCTATTTTTGTCCTCATAATTATAGTGCTCCTATTTCTGCCATGCATAATTAACTTATTCCAAAGGTTCTTGCAGGAAGGGATAACTGCTATATCTCAAGCCATCTAACAGGAGCGACACAAGACTGCTCTTCTTCAGTCAATCCGATCTTGAGTATACGTCACCACTCAAGTCCTGGCTCCATGTCTACGCCCCATATCAGCAGGAAGTAGCCAGAGAGAAACTGGCGCCCCTCTCCTTATCTATACTCAGAGTCAGGATTGTTGGAATAAGGACATAACCCTCAGCCATTCTCCCTCATTGCCCTAAGGAGATAAACTTTAGAATGTGTTCCATGCCCTTGAAATTTAGTTGGATCTCACACCATATTGTCTTCATAACTCACCCCTTACAGCCACCTGAAAGACCAGTTGCTCTGAACACTTAAAAGACCAGTTCCAGCCAGTGCCGCGGCTCAATAGGCTAATCCTCCGCCTGCAGCACTGGTACACAGGGTTCTAGTCCCGGTCAGGGTGCCGGATTCTGTCCCGGTTGCCCTTCTTCCAGGCCAGCTCTCTGCTGTGGCCCGGGAGTGCAGTGGAGGATGGCCCAAGTGCTTGGGTCCTGCACCCGCATGGGAGACCAGGAAAAGCACCTGGCTCCTAGCTTCGGATCGGCGTGGTGCGCCAGCCGCAGCACGCCAGCTGCAGCGGCCATTGGAGGATGAACCAACAGTAAAGGAAGACCTTTCTCTCTGCCTCTCACTCTCTCACTGTCCACTCTGCCTGTCAAAAAAAAAAAAAAAAAAAAAGACCAGTTCCAAGAATTCCCCTCTGCCTGCTGCCCCCTACCCCAGCCCCACCCCCAGCCCTCCTAAAATATTAAAAGGCCATGCCCCTGGGGTTGGGGCCTTTTGCCACGTGTTCTATCATGGGTACATGGGCAGTTGGTCTCCCACCTCTACGAATTTATTTTCTCTGAATAAATTGATCCTGGCTGTAAATTCATACACTGCCTCCTCTCTATTATGCACCTCTTTTCTTAACAATGAGCATAGGCTCAGATGCTTGTTAGTGTGCTGAGGCTGCCACCAGCGGGTTATTAACATCTTATAGAACTAGAGTGGGCACTGGATTAACAGTAGATTATGTATCAGGTTTGTCAAGAAATCATAATCCATTATAAATCTCAAAGAGCTGACAAATCAAACAACAGACAATGAGACAAACCACAGAACAACAACATCCTGCTTCTGTTTAGCAAGTGGCTACCTTGCTTCACATACAGGCCCCAGTGGTCGCTTCCCCAGGGTGAGATTAGTCATCACTGCCACCTTGAAGCCCAGAGCTTCTGGGGAATTTCACGGCCTTCCCCGTCAAACTGTGGCTTCTGAAAGGTCTGATGACATATGAACTCACCGGCAAAGTTAAATATTTTTGGCCCTCTTTGTACAAAATAGCAACAAAAAGGGAAAAAGAAATCATTGGTTAACCATGTTTTATGTTTTAAGATTTATTTATTTGAAAGGCAGAGTCAAAGACAAAGGCAAAGAGAAAGAGGTCTTTATCCGCTGGTTCACTCCCCAGATGTCCACAATGGCTAGAGCTGTGCTTATCCAAAGCCAGGAGCCAGGAACTTCTTCCAGGTCTCCCATACCAGTGCAGGGGCCCAAGGACTTGGGTCATCTTCCACTGCTTTCCCAGGCCATAGCAGAGAGCTGGATTGGAAGAGGAGCAGCCGGGTCTTGAACCAGCACCCATATGGGATGCCGGCACTGCAGGTGGCAGCTTCTATGCCATAGCACTGGCCCAAGCTTCTCCACATCTGATCCAGCTCCTTGCTAATGTACTTGGAAAGCAGAAGATGGCTCAAGTACTTGGACCCCTGCCAACCACACAGGAGACCCAGATGGAGTTCTAGGCTCCTGGCTTTGGCTTGGTCTAGCTCCAGGCATCACGACCATTTGGGGAGTGAGCTAATGGATAGAAGATCTCTCTCTCTCTCTCCCTGTCTTTGTAACTCTACCTTTCAAACAAATAATAAAATATTTTTTTAAAAAAAAAAAGAGCAAAATT
This sequence comes from Sylvilagus floridanus, assembly GCA_949820135.1. NCBI lineage: Eukaryota > Metazoa > Chordata > Mammalia > Lagomorpha > Leporidae > Sylvilagus > Sylvilagus floridanus. Next base: position 85,569,005 of record OX463239.1, read on the forward strand.
TTGGATTGCTACTCAGGTAAAGGACTACAGTCAGCCAAGGACTTAGCCCTAGTTGACTAAGGACAACTGGAGCATGGAATGAGCAATGAAACAAGGCAATGAGGAGAATCAGTTGGGCCCATATGTCACAGACACCCAGGTGGACAACCTGGAAGAAGCTCCTGGCTCCTGGCCTCAGATCAGAGCAGCTCCAGCCATTGTGGCCATTTTGAGAGTGAACCAGTGGATGGATAATCTCTCTGTCTCTCCCTCTTTCTCTCTGTGTAACTCTTTCAAATAAATAAATAAATAAATCTTAAGGAAAAATAAATAGAGCAGCCAGGACTCGAACTGGTACTCATATAGGATGCTGCTGTTGTAGGCAGGGGCTTAACTTGCTGTGCTACAACACCAGCTCCAAACCTTTGCTCTTAGAGGATCTTCAGTTGTCTTGCTTTCGTTGCATCTTTAGTAGGGTCTTTTTTATTTAAAAGAAATAAAATGCTTTATTTTAAAAGTTCAAATATGTTTAAAATGGAAACTCCTATTCATTTATGAAGCACCCATGGAGTGCCAGGCACTGTACAAAACACTGCAACACTGCATGCTCTTTTAGAGTGAAGTTGACTGTTCTGCTGTACTCATTTTTGCATGAAGTTGACATCTTAGTTGCAATGTCACCAAATGAGCATATCTTCAAGACTTGCTCAAGAAACAAGCTTCCAATCCATAGAAGAAGTAGATAATACAGAAGGCAACTGGCCAAGTCTTAGGGTCTCTTTTTAACCTTTTCTATTGGTGATAGAAGAATGAATGGTCCACCACTGATTCTGCCCTGTGGTCTAGATAGGGTCTTCCCCATGCTCATTGTGTAGCAGGAACCCAAATTCCCCTTGCTATTTGGATCTGATCGCTCCATCCAGTATCACAACCCATCCTCTGGCTGTTGTTTTAGTGGCATGAGGACTGCAAAATAGTCAGAGGCAATTTAGATGTACCATTCAATGGGATCATGGTGATGCACTGCACCCCTGTGACGAAATTGTACCTCCTCTGGGAACCGTAGCAGAGGAAGTGCATCCTTCTCTCCACGTCTCCTCAGCCCAAGAGTTCACCTGCAGCTGCAATGGAGCTCCCTACACAATAACCACCTTCCCCCTTCTCTCTTCACTTCGCATGGGAAAGTGTGGCCCAGAAATGTGAGGGAGACAATGTCCTGTGAATTGTAATTAGTGGGTTGCCTACTCATCCTACAAAAGGATAATTCAAAAGCTTCTTCCATCCTGTTTATCAAAGGGGTCTCAGTGAGATTGAGCTTTGGTTGCTCGCAGCAGCACCTGCTCATCGTTCTACATCTAATGGTTTTCCTCCTTCCCTTGAATAACCTTCTTCATTCTCTGCTTGGGCTTTCTGGGATCACTTCTCAGATAAACTATCTGCACCCAAGATCTCAACTTAGGAGAAGAACTCGGACTGAGATGGGAACTAACACCTCTAAACCAGAAGGGATTAAGGGTATGGAGAAAGAAAAGGAAACCAGATTTGGTCAGTGGACTATTAGGTGAAATAGTTTCCAGAACTTGGGTATTTTGGCTGTGGAGCAAGTACAGTCTGTTGGCCACTGGTTCAAAGCATATCCTCCATTGTGTAGGACCACATTTTATTTTGAGTGGTTACCTCATAGGTGGTGCTCTCATTATGGCTACCAACCTACCAGGTCACTTTTCCTCAAGTGATTAGATCTGTGATAAGATCAGAGAATTCCAAGAGCATGAGCCTGTTTCTTTTGCTTACAAATGAGATCCTTGGTGAGAAGCAACCTTGTATAGGATATTGCGATCGTGAATCAGAGAATCATGACATTTGATAGATTCACAGATGGTGGTGCTGGCAGAACCATGCTAAATGGTAAGGAAAGAAAAGAGTCTGATCCAGCCAGGAGGCATTTCTGGTCCTCCATGATGGGAGAGGTCAACACAGTCAATATGTCCCCAGTAACTCCAGGAAGGGTGCCTACATAGGGATTCAGTGTGGCCTCTGCTATAGTTAGGTTGGCCTTTCCACCTTGGAAAACAAAGTCCATGTTGTTAATCCCATGGATTGCCTCATCCCTGCTGCCATGGCTGGTAACAGATGGGTTCACTGAGCTGGAACCAACATGGTTGAATATGGAAGTTGATTAACACCCAAGAATGAGTGTTCTTGTTCCACCGATTGTTCACAGCTTCCTATTCAGTGGATGCCTTTCGGCCACAAAAATCCTTATACTATGCATCTGTTTTGAGAGATCCATCCATCCATATCCTTCCTCAGATTTCCTTGTTGCCAACATTTCATTTATTCCTTCTAAACCTCTGAGCAACAGATAAAACCTTTAGTCACTATCAAGGAGGAAGAGTAGATATGTATGAGAGGTAATGTCTCCTTCCAGGTGAAGTGGATATCCAGATGTGCTGTCTGGGAGGATTGCCTTTCTCCGTTTTTCCCAGAGATATTACTGCACATTTTACAGCAGGCCATGTCCAGCTGATGCCAAAATATTGTACAGACCCATGTATAAACCAGCCCTAAGTGTTTTCTCTTCAACAACTGTTTCCAGAGAATTCCTCATGAGGCCTTAGTCTAAGCCACCTACCCATGTAACTTACCTGTGTCCTCCTAGCTGCTTGAGCCAGATATGGTATATAGCACTTCTAAAACGATTTATTTTATTTATTTGAAAGGCTGAGTGAGAAAGAAATGGGGAGATGGAGAGAAGATCTTCCATCTTCTGGTTCACAAATGGCTGCAATGGCCAGGGTTCGGCCAGGCCAAAAACAGGGGCCAGAATTCTATCTGGGTCTCCCACATGGGTGACTGGTGACTATGGACTAGACCATGACAGTCTGAGAGTAGACATGTCCCTGAAGTGAAACCGTGAAAGTGTACTGCTGTTTCCCACAGATGGAAGGTGCTGTGTTCTGGATGGCAGGACTATATTGATTGTTCCAGCAAAGATACCATGTCTGCAGCAGAAGCTTCAAGAGGAGTCAACATCTAGTTTTGCCAGTGTTCAGACACAGGAATTTCACAGAGGTGTGGTGGGGAGTCCCTGTTGGTGGCACTGATGTCTGAAATTCTCACAGGGATGTGGTATTTCTTTGGGTTTGTTTTTTCTGTTACAGAGGAAATTCTAGGAGTTTCTCCTTGGCTCTACCTCCTTTATTCATGGGACAGGGAAGCAGTGCTGGGATTCTGCAAGGTGACAAGTATATCTAGTCCAATATACATTTTGGACCTGTAGAAATAAGCACACAGTGGGTCTACAGAACCCACTGAGCCCTCTGTGTGATGGACTTGGATATGAATCTCATGTATGACCCGACTACCCAATGCCCTCAATCTATTCAGGGGTTCCCAGTGATGAGAATAAACTCAGAAGAGTATTTAACAATCCCCTCAAAAGCCTAGCTGTGTCCCTCTCCTCAATACATGCTTACCCTCCTAACAAACCCAAGCCCTTTTGCTTGGAGAAATATTGATAGTGTACAATTGTGACAATGCCACAGTGTCCTTCTTCAGGGGGATCCAGCTCCTGCTTCAATGCCTGAGCACTAGGTATTTGAAGTAACTTAGGTATGGGAACTAAATGAGATGTTCTGACTTCCTTTTGTGGCAACTCAAGTCAGGTTTCTATTCACATACCTATAGTTTTCCCAGTTGTATATATCAAATAGGCTGCCCATCTGTTTCCACTCTAGGGACCCTATCATCAATGAGCACTGCCACAATCCTTGAGGGCCAAGACACTGTGATGGACACTGTCCCTGCTGAGCACTTTGGTAACTGTGCCCCCTTGTCTTGATGGCTAAGTATTAGCGCCTGGCCTCTGTTACTCTGCCTACAGTCTGCTGGTATCCAAAAACCCACTTCAGCCATCCCTGGTCTGGAGAAGAAAACCACTGTGGAATTCTAAAGGATGCCTCTCCTTCTTTTTTTTGGTCAAGATTTATTCATTTATTTGAAAGGCAAAGTTATAGAAAGAGAGATATTCTATCTGCTGGTTCACTCCAAATGGATGCAATAGCTGGAGCTGGGCCAATCCGAAGCTAGGAGCCAGGAACTTCTACAGGGTCTCCTAAGTGGGTGCAGCGGCCCAAGTACTTGGGCCATCTTCTGCTGCTTTCCTAGGTGTATTAGCAAGGAGCTGAATTAGAAGTGGAGCAGCCAGGGCTTGAACTGGTGCCCATATGGGATGCTGGCACTGCACTGGCTCCCTGGACGCCTCTACTATTGCTAATGTTTTCAGGATGCCTTGCTGTCCCCTGGGCATTTCTAGGAAACACAGGCAGGAATTGGGTGAGTACTTCCACTCCAATATTCCCACAGCCTTTGACCCTTTGACCATTTGTATAAATCCCTTTGCATTCCTGTCTCCACCTTCTGCGAAGAATGTCTTTGTATGTCTGCATCATTGAATGTTGGCCACCACTGAATCCTAGTTTTAGTTAACAAACCGACCAAATCATTATAATGCTTTTAGCTGCTTGATTTAGCCCATCAAAATAAAAATCTCTGGTACAGACATCCATATTGTGTGTGTGTATTTTCCTTTATTTTTTAAAATTTGAGGTGGGGGAGAGAGTGAGGAACAGAGAGAGTACCTCATCTGCTGGTTCACTCCCCAAAAGTCCCAAATGACTGAAACTTGGCTAGACTGAAGAGGGGGGCTGGCAACTCAGTTTGAGTCTCCTACGTGGGTGGAAGGACCCAACTACTTGAACCACTGCCTGCTGCCTTCCAGGATGTGCTTCACAGGAAACTGAAATCAGGAGCAGAGCCAGGACTTGAACTTGGGCCCTTCAATAAGGGATATACACATCCCAACTGGTGGTTTAACCACTAGCCCAAATACCAGCCCTTATTTGTATATATAGCATGGCTCATATTACATTCTATCTTTCCTTAAAAAATGACTTTAGAATCTTTTGCCATTTATGTTTTCCAAGTAGTTGCTGATATAATACACAAGGTAGCGCAGTGGTTTTGGCATATTCTTTGTTTCATAAATAAACCTTAAATTTCTCTCCTAGGTCACTAGATTTGACTTTAGAAGTGGGTCTGACTAATCCTCCGCCTTGCGGCGCCGGCACACCGGGTTCTAGTCCCGGTCGCCCCTCTTCCAGGCCAGCCCTCTGCTGTGGCCCGGGAGTGCAGTGGAGGATGGCCCAAGTGCTTGGGCCCTACACCCCATGGGAGACCAGGATAAGCACCTAGCACCTGGCTCCTGCTATCGGATGAGCGCCGTGCGCCGGCCGCAGCGCGCCATCCGCGGCAGCCATTGGAGGGTGAACCAACGGCAAAAGGAAGACCTTTCTCTCTGTCTCTCTCTCTCACTGTCCACTCTGCCTGTCAAAAAAAAAAAAAAAAAAAAAAAAAAAAAAAAAAAAAGAAGTGGGTCTGGAGGTAGTGAGGTGTGGTAGGGAGGATTGGGGAGAACAGACACCCCTTTCCAAGGCAACAGCTGCATACAGAATTGTTCAACCAGGGAAGATCTGTTTTCTCAGAGAGAGGAAGCATTGACAAGGGGCACTCAGGAATATGTAAGGAGCTGGTAGGAATTCACCTCAAATATCCCCATCCTAAGTCTCAGAGTCACAATACTTTCCAGTTCACACCCTACCTTTAACATAAGTTGGAGAAAATACAATTTTAATTTCATTTTACTCCAGTAAAATCCTTAGCCATGATCTTCCCTTTGGCCACAAGAAAGAAGAGATTCTTTGGGGGCACTGTGGAAGTTTTTTGGTTCTTTGACCAAGGCTTGAGCTGAGAATTTCAGCTTTTCCTTTCTCTAAGCTAACGCTTCTGAAGTTGTCAGCCTACTCCACAGTCCTTGTGATTAATATACATAACACATGGTAATAACAGAAGCTCCAAATTTTCCAGTTTCCTTACCTTCAACTGGCTCTTCACTTCAACCAACCGCAGATATTCATTTATGCAGTTATGGTACCACTGAGTGCCACCGACTGTTGAACTCCATTTTCCACTTGCAAAGTGGTGATCGCTGCATTTACATGAAACCATGAACAAAATCCATCCTCTGGTGAACAAGAGGTGTTTTTGCCATGACCTCAAAGCCGAGGCTATCAGGCAAAATTTAGAGCCATGGCAAGACTTCCCAGAGGGAGCGAGAGCCATGAAGAAGATGCATTGGCCACTGGAGATGCCTTTGGGAGAGAAAAAGAAGAGAAATCTCCTGGCTTCTTCTCTCCTAATGCCTTCTAGTCTTTTCCCAGTGTCTTTCATTGGCTGAAGCCCTCCAGAAGCTAAGGGCCAAAAGAATGCAGCAGGGGCCAGTGTTGTGGTGAAGCAAGTAAAGCCGATGCCTGTGATGCTAGCATCCCATGTGGAAGATTTCTCTCTGTGTAACTTACAAATAAATCTTAAAGAAAAATCCATCCAGACTAATATCCTCTCTTACCTCCAAACTCCTTCAGAACTGATCACACAATTAGCCTTTGTAGAGCTCCTACTAAGTGTCAAGTACTATGCTAAGCACTGAGGATAAGCACTATACATTCTTTGCCATTAGGGTGCCAATAATGGGAGAAGGGGGGAGCATGGAGGGTACAGGTGTTCCTAAATGATTAGGAAAGTCAACTTAATAGACCGAGTTCAGTATTTTGTCTTGCTCTTGCTATTACCTTCCATGAGACATGTTCTCATGCTCCATCTTATTTGGCCCACCCGAACCCATATTCATCCCTACCTGGGGTGGGCATCTTATCCAAAACAGCCAGTGAATGGCTGATAATCTATAACAGAGCTTGGTTGACAAAATGACCAGGAAAAATCAGGCTTTTTTTGGGATATGATAATGGAAATTTTCTGTGGGCCAAGTGTTTGTGTTACCCCTTTCCATCCTCCCCCTAAACTTCGTAAGTTGCAATCCTAACTCCCCATGTGATGTAATTAGAAAGTGGGGGCCTTTGGGAAGTGCTTACATCATGAGGATAGAGACATTATGAAAATAATAGTACCGTTATAAAGGAGACCAAGTTGAGTTTCCTTACCTCTTCACCATGTGAGAGCATAGCAAGATCACTGCCCGTGAAGCAACAAGCAGGTCCTCAATTGGTACCAAATCTGCTGGCAACTTGACCTTGGACTTCTCAGCCTCAAGAATAGTGAGATACAAACTTCTGTTTATTAGTTGTTTTGTTGTAGCAGCCTGGATAAAAATAATACTGAGACAATGTCTCTAGACCTGTGCTGTATACACAGAACCTTCTGGAAGGATGGGAACTATGTGCTGTCTAGTACAGCAGGTGTCAGCCACACGTAGCTGTTGATTACTGACATTTGGATTGCATGACAGATGTTATCTAACATAGTTCATTTCAATTTAAATAGCTGCACATGTTCAGTTCTACAGAAAGAGAAACAGAACCTTGGTGGCTATGGTGGATTGTGTGCACGGTTAGGGAGCAGATTCCTTAAGTGGACAAGGGGAGCTGGTGGCTTGAGAGAACAGAGCTGAAAGCAGGAGGAAGCAGAGAAGTCTGGGGATCCACCTGAGACAGAAAGTTCTCTCTCTGCATTGTAGTTCCAGCCTTACTCCGAGTTCTTGATCTCCTCCTTCGAAAAGGTTTTCATTATCAGAGTCTATTTGAAACACTTTGGAAGCCCAGAGCAGGGAGTAACCAAAAAGTGGAGATAACCTAAATGTCCATCGACTGACGAATGACTGCATAAATGGTGGTGTATATTCCATGCAGTGGAGCAGTATTCAGCCACAAAAAGGAAGTTTTGGTACATGGTAAAATGTGGATATCCCTGGAGAATGTCATGCTAAGTGAAAGAAGCCAGGGGGCAGCAGGTTAAGGCCCTGGCCTGAAGTGTAGACATCCGGTTTGAGACTCAGCTGCTCCACTTCCAATCCAGCTTTCTGCTATGGCCTGGGAAAGCAGTAGAAGATGGCCCGCGGCGCTGGCACACCGGGTTCTAGTCCCGGTCGGGGCGCCGGATTCTGTCCCGGTTGCCCCTCTTCCAGGCCAGTCCTCTGCTGTGGCCCAGGAGTGCAGTGGAGGATGGCCCAAGTGCTTGGGCCCTGCACCCCATGGGAGACCAGGAAAAAGCACCTAGCACCTGGCTCCTGCCATTGGATGAGCGCAGTGCGCCGGCCGCAGCGGGCCATCCGCGGCAGCCATTGGAGGGTGAACCAACGGCAAAAGGAAGACCTTTCTCTCTGTCTCTCTCTCTCACTGTCCACTCTGCCTGTCAAAAAAAAAAAAAAAAAAAAAAAAAAAAAAGAAGATGGCCCAAATCCTTGGGCCCCTGCACCCACGTGGAAGACTTGGAAGAAGCTCCTGGCTTCAGATTGGCTCAGCTCTGGCCGTTGTGGCCATCTGAGTAGTGAACCAGCAGATGGAAGACCTCTCTCTCTGTCTCTATCTGTCTTTCAAATAAATAAAATAAATCTTAAAAAAAAAGCCAGTTACAAAACACCATACATTCCTTTTATACAAAATATTCAAAATAGGCAAATCTGTACACAGTTAAAGTAGATTAGTGGTTGCCTATGGCTGAAGGTGTTGAAGGAAAACGAGGGAGTAACTGAATTCAGGATTTCTTTTAGGAATGTTGAAAAGGTTTTAAAATCACAGTGATGACTGCACTACTCTCCAGATTTACTAGAAAGCATTGGTTTGCTTAATTTAAGTGAGCGAGTTGTATAGTGTGTTATCTCTCAATTAGGCAGTTTTATATGTATCTAAGAAAGAGGAGGTTTTTTTTTTTTTTTTTTTGGTCATCTTGAATTTTGAGAGATTCAAGTGGAAATGCCCAGTGCAAACCCAGGTTACAGGAGCAGAAATCAGGGCGAGCATAAGGATGCTAACTGAAGTGACTCAGTAATCACATAGCGTGTGCCCCCTGGGAAAAGAGACTGTGCATCTATCCCCAACAGGTATCAGCACTTCAGGGACGAGAGGAGCAAGACGAGACTCGGGAGATGGAGAGGGAGTGGTTAGAGACAGAAATGTGGGGAAAAAAAGAGTGAAAACGGGAGGCAAGGCAGCATGCCCGGGGCTGCAGGTGGGCGCAGCGAAGGCAGGGGCACTGAGTCCGCTCGTGAAGACCGTGTCCACAGGCTCCGCGGTGGAGACACCCGCGGTGACCTGGGGGGAACGGTTCCTGCGGGGGTGGCCGGGCAGAACGCAGAGAGCGGCCAGCGGAGGCCCCGGAGACGTCCTCGTTCAGAAATAACCAGAGAAGCGCAGCTCGGACGGGCAGGTCTGGAAGGAAAAGGCCCCGCTGAAGCGGAGTCCGGCAGGGTGAGAGGAAGAGTCCAAGGCGGGCGAGGCGGGAGGCCGTTTCAGGGCCGGCTGCGGGAGGACCAGGCCCGGCCGTCTGCGGAGCTGTGGAAACTCCCGCGCGGCGGGCTGCTGTGGGGCGCGGCCGCAGGGCCGGGGCGCAGCCTGTCTTCCGCCGCTCCTCTCACAGCTGCGGGCCGCGCCGTTTCCGATTTTGTTCCAAGCAGCGACCCAAATACCCGTCGAGTGCTGAATTCAGTCCGCGTTCGCGCGCTTTGCGAAGTCGCCGGTCTGAGGCACCGAGAGCGCCGCGGCGGAGGCCAAGCGGCTTTGTCAGGCGCTTTCGCCCCCGCAATCTGGCGTCTGTGGCGATAACGCAGGCCGAGGGAGGAGCCCGAATCCAAGGGACAGGCCAGCGTGGCCCAAACCGGCCGTCTGAGGAGAGCAGCCGCTCCGGAGACGCCGCCGGGCGCGCGCCGCGAGCCAGCCCCGCGCCCCCACTCCCGCCTCGGCGCCCCGGCGGCGCGAAACGCGCTGCGCCTGCGCGCCGGCGGCCGGGGCCGCGGTCACGTGGTGCGCCGGAGCCGCCCCGCCCCTCCACGGCCGCCCCGCCCCGCCCCGCCCCTTTCCCGGCGGGACGCTCGGAGCCGCCCCGAAGTGCGCCGGCGGCCGGGGGTGAGTGTCCGCGAGGGGCGCGCGTTGCGCAGATCCGGGCGGGCCCGGGCTGGGGCGCCGGCCGGGGAGAAGCGTTGCGGGGGCCGGGGGGACAAAATGGCGGCGGGGTGCGCCCTGCCACTGCCTCCCCTCACCTGGGCGTGCGGGACGGCGGCGGTGAGGAGGGAGGGAGCCCGGGATCGCGGGGGGGAGGGGAGCCGCGGCCGCTCGCCGGCGCCCCGGGGTCCGCTCGGGAGGCTGAGGGGCGCGGTGGGGCGCGTCTGGGCCTGCGGGGCGTGAGCGACGTGGACCCCCGCGCACCAGCCGGGGCTGGGGTGGGTGGGCGCTGCCTGACCGCCTCTCGGGGGGCGGCCCGGCCGAGGCTTGTGCAAGAGGGCGTCCGTGGGAGCCGCGGGCTCCTCCTTTGCCCTGACAGGTGATGGCCATCGTCCTCTTCTGAGTGCTCCCGCGGCCAGACTGCGCCCCGGGAAGCGGGGGCGGGAGTGGGCTCTCCGCTGCAGGCCGGGAGGGTGCGGTTTGCCCGGGGCCTCGCACCTGGGCGCGCCTCCGGTCGGTCCCGCGCGGGGCACCTGGCGAGAATCGGGGACGGGCCCCCTGCAGGGCCGGGGTTGTTGGAAAGCGAGCAGAGACTCGCCCCTTGGAGGTGCACCTGCTGCTGTGCGGTGGCTCCTGCTGCTTGTGGGTCGGATCTCTTCTCCGCCCCGTTGTTTTCCATGGAAATAAATAACTATTCCCCGAAGTCATCTCGCGGAATAGGCAGTAATTACTTGTATGTATCATAATTTGTTTCTTTGGTTGAATTTTTCCTTATTCATCTGAGAGAGAAAGAAAGGAGGGAGAGTGCACTGGCTGGCACCTGCTGAGTCCCGCCCCAGCTGCCTGGGGACTCACTCAGCCCAGATTTTCCCCATGGGTACCAGGGACCCAGTTACTTGAGCCATCACCACCGGCTCCCAGGGTCTGCATTAGCAGAGAACCCCACCTGGAAGCAGGCGTGGAGCCCAGGGACTCAGATACCGGATATGGGCATCCTAACCCGGGACTTAACCTCTAGGCCAAATGCTTGCCCCTGTACTGATCGATTTCATCAGCATCGCATTTTCATTGTCCTAAATAATCTGAGGTACAGGAGTGGGAAATGATCATTTTACGAATGTGGAAGCTGAGACTCGGATCACTGCTTTGTGTGTGGTAAATCAAATTCAGCTTTCTGCCCACTATTAGTCTGGCCCAAGTTGGTGGTTTTTTTTTTTTTTTTTTTTTTTTTTTTAAAGATTTATTTGAGAGGCAGAGTTAGAGAGGTCAGAGACAGAAAGATCTTCTATATACTGGTTCACCCCCCAAATGGCCACAATGGTCAGAGCTAAGCTGATTCAAAGCCAGGAAACAGGAGCTGCTTTCAGGTCTCCCACATGGGTGCAGGGGCCCTAACATTTGGGCCATCCTCCACTGCCTTCCCAGGCCATAAGCAGAGAGCTGGATCTGAAGAGGTGCAGCTGGGATACAAACTGGTGCCCATATGGGATGCAGGTGTCACAGGCAGAGGCTTAGCCCACAGCACCGGCCCCCTAAATTGGTGCTTCCACCTCTCGTCTTTTTCTGTTGACTGTGACTTCCCCAAAATGTCTCGGGTGAGGGTTGATTTATGCCACATATTGAAATGATTTGAATAATATCCACTGGGGAATTAAAGATTTTAATCAGTCAATTTTTAGCATCATGGGGAGTGTTTTCTTTGTGGGAAGAAGTGTGATTTGATGACTAGGACGGTTTGAATCCCAGTTCCGCCACTTGGCCTGTGGCCAGTTTTTCTGAACCTTGGTTTTCTCTGTAGAAGAGAGATAATATTACCCACCTGATAGGTTTGTGGATAGCAGTGAATGATTCACAGCTGTCGGCAGACACCTGGTCCTTCTTTCTCCCTCTCCCTTGAGCTGTGTACAGACATCCATGTGTCTTAGTCCAGTTGGGCAGCTACAAGGAAATGCTTTAGGTTGGGTGCAGACAATAGCAGTTTGTTTCTCACAGTCTGGAGGCTGGGAAGTCCAGGAACGTGATGCCAGCAGAGTCTGTTTGGAAAGGGCCTGCTTTCGGCTTTCCAGATGGCACCTTCTGGCCGTGTGCGTATGTAGTGGAATGGGGAGAGGTCTCTTTGGCCTCTCTTCCTCCAGCAAATATCAGAACTACCACTTCTGTGATGCTGTGTCAGAAGTAGGCCTAACACATCCTGCATCATCATGATGTGTGAGGGGCTGGTGTTGTGCAGTGATTCAATTGCCTTTTGCGACCCTGGCGTCCCACATCGCAGGAGCAGTTGGGAGTCCTGCTCTGCCTCCAATCCAGTTTTTTTGTTTTGTTTACAGATTTATTTATTTATTTGAAAGTCAGAGTTACACAAAGAGAGGAGAGGCAGAGAGAGGTCTTGCATGTGCTGGTTCACTCCCCAAATTGCTGCACTAGCTGGAGCTGTGCCAATCCGAAGCCAGGAGCCTCTTCTGGGTCTCCCACGTGGGTGCAGGGGCCCGAGCACTTGGGCCATCTTCCACTGCTTTCCCAGGCCATAGCAGAGAGCTGGATCACAAGTGGAGCGGCCAGGACTCGAACTGGTGCCCATATGGAATGCTGGTGCTGTAGGTGGAGGCTTAACCTACTGCGCCACAGCACCAGCCCCTGTACATTTCTTGATTAACATGGAATGCTTGCACATGTTCATGAGGCGGTGTGTACTGATCAAGTCATGGCAGCTGGCATTTCCATCTCCTTGTTAATTTTTGGAGCACTTAGCTCCTCGCTTCTAGTTTTTATCCTCACCACTAGACACCAGGAGACACTCCAGTTCTTTATAAAATGTCTGACAGATCATTGTGAACTCTAGCCACCCGGCTGTGCTGTGGAGCAGTAGGACGTCTAATGTGGCACCCACTGTCCAGCCTCTTTCTTCCCAGCGAGCGCAGTAAGCAGTCTCCTACATTCAAATGAACTTACTTTGTAGGACAGAGAACACTTGTTGTGTTTGTGTATCTTGTTTGTTTTACTTCTCACAATGTCCTCCACTTCTATCCATTTTGTTGCAAATGAGAATTTCCTTGTTTATGGCTAAATGCTACTACACTGTGTATGTATCCTGCATTTTCTAGATCGATTCTATGTCAGGGCTGTTGTGAGTAATGTTGCAGTAAACATGGCACTGCAGGCATCTTTTTGATAATGCTACTTTCATGTCCTTTGGCTGTATATCCAGAAGAGGGGTAGCTGGATCATGGTGGGTACAGTGAGTAAGAGTTCCTTTTTCTCTGTATTCTCTCCAGCATTTGTTATTTTTTTGATGTGTTTAGTGATCGTCTTTTTGTCTGAGGTGAGATGATGTCTCATTGTGCTTCTTATTTTTCTGTTGTCTAATGATACTTATCATTTTTTCATGTATTTGTCAACCAGATGTGTTTCGTTTTTAGTGAAATGTCTGTTCAGATCATTTGCCCATTTTAATATTGGATTAAATAATTTTTGTTAACTCTTCTGAGTTCTTTATATATTCTGTTTTTTTAAAGATTTATTTTTTATTTGAAAGTTATACACACACACACATACACAGACAGAGACAGAGGGGTCTTCCATCTGATGGTTCACTCCCCAACTGGCTGCAACTACTGGAGCTGAGCTGATCAGAAGCCAGGAGCCAGGAGCTTCTTCCAGGTCTCCCATGTGGGTGCAGGGGCCCAAGGCCTTGGGCCATCTTCTACTGCTCTCCCAGGTCATAGCAGAGAGCTGGATGGGAAGTGGAACAGCTGGGTCTTGAACAGGCGCCCATGTGGGATGCCAGCACTTCAGGCCTGGGCATTAACCCATTGTGCCACAGCGCTGGCCCCTATATATATATATATTCTGGATATCAATCTTTTCTCAAGTGAAAGGTTGGCAGATTTTTCTCCCATTCTTTCGGTTGTCTTCACTCTGTTGATTGTTTCCTCTTGTTTTTGTTGCCTGCGTTTTTGGGGTTTTAGCCAAAAAAATTATTACTTATAACTGAAGTCTTACAGTGTTTCTCTTATGTTTTCTTCTGTGGGTCTAATGTTCAGATGTTTGACTCATGTTGAGGTTACTTTCGTGTGTGGTGACATACAGGGGTCAGCTCTCAGTCTTCTATACCTGAGTATCCAGGTTTCCCAGCACATTTGTTCAAGAGACGCCACTGTCTGATTTTTGGTCTCTTTGCAAGAATAATTAGCTCTAGATGCATGGTTTTATTTCTGAGTTCTCTGTTCTTTTTTTTTTTCATTTAAATGTTTATTTTTTAATTCATTTTTAAGTAATACAAATTTCATATGTACAACTTTGGGAATATAGTTATTCTTCCTACCATAGCCTCCCTCCTACCCCCCCCCCCCCGTCCCGTACCATTCTCCATTAAGATTCATTTTCTTTTCATTTTTAAAAAATATTTATTTATGGCCGGCGCCGTGGCTCAATAGGCTAATCCTCCGCCTTGCGGCGCCGGCACACCAGGTTCTAGTCCCAGTCGGGGCGCCGGAATCTGTCCCGGTTGCCCCTCTTCCAGGCCAGCCCTCTGCTGTGGCCCAGGAGTGCAGTGGAGGATGGCCCAATTGCTTGGGCCCTGTACCCCATGGGAGACCAGGAGAAGCACCTAGCACCTGGCTCCTGCCATCGGATGAGCGCGGTGCGCCGGCCGCAGTGCGCCGACCGCGGCAGCCATTGGAGGGTGAACCACGGCAAAAGGAAGACCTTTCTCTCTGTCTCTCTCTCACTGTCCACTCTGCCTGTCACACACACACACACACACACACACACACAAATTATTTATTTGAAAGACAGAGAGATGGGGAGAGAGGGAGGGAGGAGGGGGTCTTCTATCCACTGTTTCACTCCCCAAATGGCCACAGCAGCCAGAGCTCTGCCAATCCAAAGCCAGGAGCCAGGAGGTTCTTCCAGGTCTCCTTAGAGGAGCCAAGGACTTGGACCATTGGCTTTCCCAGGCCATAGCAGAGTTGGTTGGGAAGTGGAGCAACTGGGACTTGAACTGGCACGCACATGGGATGCTGGCACTGCAGACAGTGGCTTTACCTGTTACACCACAGTGCTGGCCCCAAGATTCATTTTCAGCTTAACTTTATACCTAGAAGACCAACTCTGTACGAAATGAAGATTTCAAAAATTTACACACATACACACACATACACACAGTTTTACAGTTAACTCTCATAAAACACCTCATTGAGGACAGAAGTCCTGCATGGGGAGTTAGTACACAGTGACTCCTGTTGTTAACTTAATAATTAATACTCTTATGTATGATGTCAGTGACCACCCGAGGCTCTTGACATGAGCTGCCTAGCTATGCAAGCCTTTTGATCCACAAACTCTTTCAGTATTTAGACAAGGCCATAAGCAAAGTGGAAGTTCTCTTCTCCCTTTAGAGAAAGGAACATCCTTCTTTGATGGCCACTTCTTTCTGTTGGGATCTCACTCACAGAGATCCTTCATGTAGAATATTTTTGCCATAGTGTTTGGCTTTCCGAGCCTGAAATGCTCTCATGGACTTTTCAGCCAGACCAGGCAGCCTTAAGGGCCGACTCTGAGGTCAGATCGTTACTTAAAGCACTTGTCATTCTGTGAGTTTACTGTGTGGACTGCTTCCTGTGTTGGAACATTCTCTCCTTTTAATTTTGTTATAATTATCCCACACTTGATCCTATTTATATGGTCACTTTAACACTTAAGATGGCATTTTTTACCATCCAGCTTAATGAGATTTGGGGTCCCATGAAAAATTTTAAAAAATTTAAAATTTTTAAATTTTTTAAAGAAAACTTTAATAAATATAAATTTCATAGGTACAGCTTTTGGAATATAGCAGTTCTTCCCCGCATACCCACCCTTCCACCCCAACTCCCATCCCACCTCCTACTCCCTCTCCCTTCCCATTCTTCATTAAGACTTATTTTTAATTTATGTACAGAAGACCAACTCTATACTAAGTAAAGATTTCAAGTTTGTACCCACACAGACACACAAACTATAAAGTACTGTTTGAAGACAAGTTTTATCATTAATTCTCATAGTACAACTCATTAAGGACAGAGATCCTACATGGAGAGCAAGTGCACAGTGACTCCTGTTGTTGATTTAATGATTGACACTCTTATTTATGATGTAAGTGATCACCTGAGGCTAGGTGATCTGGCTGCCTAGGCTATGGAAGCCTTTTGAGTCTACACACTCTGTATTTAGATAGGGCCATAAGCATAACTTCTCTCTTCCCTTCAGAGAAAGGTACCTCCTTCTTTGATGGCCCCTTCTTTCTGCTGAGATCTCACTCACAGAGATCTTTCATGTAGATCATTTTTTTTTTTTTTTTTGCCACAGTGTCTTAGCTTTCCATGCCTGAAATGCTCTCATGGGGTTTTTGCCAGATCTGAATGCCTTAAGGGCTGATTCTGAGTTCAGAGTGCTATTTAGGGCATTTTCTATGACAAATTTTAAACTGTACCCTTAGAAGTAAATCCTTAGGAATGTATGCAGAACTATATAGCTTTACAGTTACAAACTTTCTCCTCTCTCTCTTGTTCCCACTCTTATTTCTTACTGAGATCCATTCTCAATTGACTTTATACACATATGATTAACTCTATGTTAAGTAGTGAATTCAACAAATTGTATGAAGAGAAAAAAAAAATAAAACAAAGGACAGAACTGTTCCTTGACAGTCAAGACCAGGGCAACTCAGGCCGTCCCTTCTCAAGGTGTCAATTTCACTTCTGCAGATTTTGTTTTAGGTGTTGTATTTGTTCTTGCAGATCAGGGAGAACATATGGTATTTGTCCCTTTGGGACTGGCTCGAATTCTCTGTTCTTTCTTTCTTTGCCAGGCAGAGACACTGGTGGGGGTGGAGAGAGAGAGAAGGACTTCCATTTGCTGGTTCACTCCCCAAACACCTGCAGTGGCCGGGGCTGGGTCTGGGCTGTGGCCGGAAGCTGGAATGCAGTCCGGGTGTCTGACAGTTTTATTTATCCTCTCAAAAAAAAATCCCCAACTTCTCATTTTCTTCAACTTAACTTTATTTTTGCTCTGATCTTTGTTATTTATCTCCTTCACTAATTTTGGGCTTGGTTTGTTCTTTTGTGGGTCTTTGAGATGTGTCATTTGCTTATTTATTTAAACTCTTTTTTTTATATAGGGGCTTATTATACATTTCCATGTAGTATTTCTTTTGGTGTATCACATAAGTTCTTATATGTTATTGTCCATTTTCATCTATTCAAATAAATTTTTAAGTTTCCACTTTGATTTCTTCAGTGACCCATTATTTGTTCTGTAGCATATTGTTCAGTCTCCAGGTATTTAAGTTCTGATTTCTTTTGTTGTTGATTTCTAGTTGATTTCTGTTGTTGTTGGTCAGAAAATATACATGATATGATTTTGATTTTTTAAAAATTTGTTTAGACTTGTGGCATAAAATGTAGTCTGTTCTAGAGAATATTTGATATGCTGATGAAAAAGAATTTGTCTTCTGCAGCTGTGGCATGGAGTGTTCTATGAATGTCTGAAGTCCATTGGATCTATAGCATACTTCAACTCATATTTCTTTGTTGATTTTTTAAAAAAAAGATTTATTTATTTATGTGAAAGGTGGAGTTGCAGAGAGAGAGAGAGAGAGAGAAAGGTCTTGCATCTGTTGGTTCACTCCCCAGATTGCCTCAATGGCCGGAGCTGTGCTGATCCAAAGGCAGGAGCCAGGAACTTCTTCCGGATCTCCAAATGGGTGCAGGGGGCCAAGGCCTTGGGCCATCTTCTACTGCTTTCCCAGGCCATAGCAGAGAGCTGGATTGGAAGTGGGGCAGCCGGGACTTGAAGTGACACCCATAAGGGATGCTGGCACTGCGGGCAGTGGCTTTACCTGCTACACCACAGTGCTGGCCCCCTGAGTAGTGTTCTCCTACATGGATATACTGTTACACTGTAGTTTGGTTGGGTGGTCTTCTATTGATGGATATTTGGGTTGTTCCCAGTTTTGAACTGTTACAGATAAAGCTATATAGGTCTTTGTGTGAAAAATGTCTTTTTATTTCTCTTGGAGAAATAGTTAGCTTTCGCTGTTATTCATGAGAATACTGATACTCAAAGAGGTCAGATAAGTAGCAAGTTGCGTACCAGCGAGTGGCGCTGCCTCCACTGACTGTTCTTTCCACCGTGTCACACGTGGTGCAGCTGGCGTGGTGGGAGAATTCCTAACAGTAGGCCTCAGGAAGACAACCTTGGTTGGCTTTGAATATGTGAGAGGGATAATAGGTGAGAGGGACAAGGTGAGCAAAGATTCTGTGGCATGGGCTGCGTTCACTCGCCAGTGCCTCTCTAATGGCTGCCTGCCCCCGGCTGGGCACTGTTCTGTCTTCCGAGGCTGCGGGGGTAACAAGGCAAAGGAAGTCCTGGGGCTTGTGTTCTCATGGCGGGAGACAAGCTGGCCAGTAGTGATCCCTTGGGTGCCGCACTGGAGGGGCGCGAGGATGGATGGGTGGCAGGTCCTCCGCCCGACTTCAGTAAGGTGTAACTGACAAATACAAATTATTTATGGCGTACAGCATGCTGTTTTGATACGTGTGTACATTGTAAAATGATTAAATTAGGCGTATTGACATGTCTTTCTGTGTGATGAGAACATTTCAGATCTAATCTCTTAGCCATTTTGAAGTGTGCTGGGTGTTGCTATTAGCTGTAGTCACCACACTGCGTAGATCGCTGGGCCTTAGCTCCTGACTGAAACTTTACACCATGTAACCAACATGTCCTCATTTCTGCACCCCTCTGCTTCTATGAGTTTGACTTTAGAGCCTACACAGAATGAGATCATACAGTGTTTCTCTTTCTGGCTTATTTCCCTTAGCTTATGTCCTCCAGCTTCATGTATTCTGTTAGGAGTGACGAGACTGAGTAGTTTCCTGGGTACAGGAGTGTCCTTTATCCCATCATTGCCTGATAGACTCAGGCTGATTCTGTATCTTGATTGTGAATCTGCAAGAATGAATGTGGGAGTACAGACAGCGCTGGGAGGCACTCTTTGCATTTCTTTGGGTCCTGTAGCCACAAGTGGGGTTGCTGGGCCATAGGGTCATTCTATTTTTTTTTTTTTTTGACAGGCAGAATGGACAGTGAGAGAGACAGAGAGAAAGGTCTTCCTTTGCTGTTGGTTCACCCTCCAATGGCCGCCGCAGCTGGCACACCGCGCTGATCCTATGGCAGGAGCCAGGTGCTTCCTCCTGGTCTCCCATGGGGTGCAGGGCCCAAGCACTTGGGCCATCCTCCACTGCACTCCTGGGCCACAGCAGAGAGCTGGCCTGGAAGAGGGGCAACCAGAACAGAATCCAGCGCCCTGGCCGGGACTAGAAACTGGTATGCCGGCACCGCAGGCGGAGGATTAGCCCAGTGAGCTGTGGCGCTGGCTAGGGTCATTCTATTTTTAATGCTTTGAGGAACCGTCACACTGTTTTCCACAGTGGCTGTCCTAATGTTTGTTCCCACCAACAGTATGCCAAGCTCCGTTTTCTCTACATCCTCACGAACCCTTGTCTTCCATCTTAGTTCAGCATGTATGAGATAACTAATGATACTGAGAATTTTGTCATATACCTGTTGGCTATTTGTGTGTTTTCCTTTCAGAAATGTCTATTTAGGTTGTTTGTCCATTTAAAAAAAAATTTTTTTTTTAAAGACGTGTATTTGAAGGCAGGGTAGAACCATCTGCTGGTTCACTACCCATATGGTTGTAATGGCTATGGTTGGGCCAGGCTGAAGCCAGAAACCCAGAGCTTCATCTGGTCTCCCACATGGGTGGCAGGGACCCAAGTACTTAGGCCATCTGCCACTACTTTTCCAGGTGCGCTTGCAGGAAGCTAGCTCAGAAACAGCAGCTGTGACTCAAACCAGCGCTCTGATATGGGATGCTGATTTCTTAAGCAATGGCTTAACCCACTGTGCCACAATAAGGCCTCAAGGTTTTTCTTTTTTTTAAATTTTTAATTTTTTTTTTAATTTTTGACAGGCAGAGGAGTGGACAGAGAAAGAGAGAGAGAGACAGAGAGAAAGGTCTTCCTTTGCCGTTGGTTCACCCTCCAATGGCTGCCGCAGCCGCCGCACTGCGGCCGGCGCACCACGCTGATCCGATGGCAGGAGCCAGATGCTTCTCCTGGTCTTCCATGGGGTGCAGGGCCCAAGCACTTGAGCCATCCTCCACTGCACTCCCTGGCCACAGCAGAGAGCTGGCCTGGAAGAGGGGCAACCAGGACAGAATCCGGTGCCCCGACCGGGACTAGAACCCGGTGTGCCAGCTCTGCAAGGCAGAGGATTAGCCTGTTGAGCTACAGTGCCAGCCGGTTTTTGTTTTCTTAATACTAAGTTTTAAGAATATTAATTGTCTTAGGGGCTGGCGCTGTGGCGCAGCAGGTTAAAGCCCTGGCCTGAAGTGCCAGCATCCCATATTGGTGCTGGTTCTGGTCTTGGCTGCTCCTCTTCCAATCCAGCTCTCTGCTATGGCCTGGGAAAGCAGCAGAAGATGGCCGAAGTCATTGGGCCCCTGCACCCATGTGGGAGACCCGAAAGAAGCTTCTGGCTCCTGGCTCCTGGCTCCTGGCTCCAGATCAGCACAGCTCCGGCTGTTGCGGCCATCTGGGGAGTGAACCAGTGGATGGAAGACCTCTCCCTCTCTCTCTCTACCTCGCTCTGTAACTCTTTCAAATAAATAAAAATCTTTAAAAAAAGTTGTCTTAACACAGATACTTCTATAGATGTTTTCTCCCATTCCGTATGTTGTCTCTTCATTCCATTGATTCTTTGTTACTCACTTTCTTTTGAGTTTGATGCACTCTTTTTTGTTATTATTTAAAAGATTTATTTATTTATTTGAAAGAGTTAAAGACAGAGGTAGAGAAAGAGGTCTTCCATCTGCTGGTTCACTCCTCAAATGGCCGCAATGGCCAGAGCTGAGCCTATCTGAAGCCAGGGCTTTTTCCAGGTCTCCCACCTGGGTGCAGGGGCCCAAGCACTTGAGCCGTCTTCCCTTGCTTTCCCTGGCCATAGCAGAGAGCTGGATTGGAGGTGGAGCAGCTGGGACTCGAACTGGTACCCGTATGGGATCCTGGGACTGCAGGCCAGGGCTTTAACCTGCTGTGCCACAGCACCAGCCACAGGTTTTTTTTTTTAAAGATTTACTTATTCATTTGAGAGGTGGAGGTAGAGCTGGGCCAGGCTGAATCTGGAGCCAGGAACTCCTTCCATCACCCACATGGGTGGCAGGAACCAAAGCCCTTGAGCTACAGTCTGCTTCCTCCCAGGTGCATCAGCAGGAAACTGGAGCAGAAACGTGGAGCATCGGGGATCCTAACTGGCACCCTCTGACACAAGATGTGGGCACCCCCCCTCCCCGTGGCTGTCAAACCTGCTCCGCTGCGTTGTTCACCTGGAGTGTTTTAAATATAAGATCACGGCATCTTAACACAGTTTTACGTCCTCCTCTCCAATTTGGATGCTTTTAAAAATTTTTTTTCCTTTCTCAGAGACTAACTGCTCTGGCTTGGACTTCTAGTACCATATTGAGTAGAACTGGTGAGAATGGGCAGCTTCTGTCTGGTTCCCAGGCTTGGAGCAAAGGTTTCAGCATTTCACTGTTAGGTAGGCTATTAGCTGTGGGTTTGGCATATATGACATTCATTCTGTTGAGGTACATCCGTTTTGTTCTTAATTTTGAGAGTTTGTGTCACAAAAGGGTGTGGAGTTCCCCAAATGCATTGTTACATTGATCCAGGAGACCGTATGATTTTTGCCTTTGTTACGTTAGATTTTGGTGTATGTGTGCCAGACCACTCTGTGTCGCAGTTACAGATCCCGCGGTTGGGGTGCTCTGTGTCCCTGTTACAGATCCCGTGGTCGGGGTGTGTGGTCCTTTTTCCTAGGCTGTTGAACTTACTGGTGCCTGAGAAGTTTTGGGTTCGGTGATACTGCCTTGCAGTGTTGTTTTGTTGAGATGTTCACGGCTGGCTTTGGATTCAGGGCAATGTTGGTCTCATAACATGATTTGGAAGTGTTTTCTCCTCTTTGGTTTTTGACTTTTTACATTTATTTGAGAGGGCCGGTGCTGTGGCATAGTAGGCCTCCACCCACTGCACCAGCATCCCATATAGGCATCGATTTGTGTCTTGGCTTCTCCTCTCTGATGAAGCTCTCTGCTATGGCCTGGGAGAGCAGTGGAGAATGACCCAAGTGCCTGGGCCCCTGCACCCATGTGGGAGATCCAGAAGAAACTTCTGGCTCTTGGCTTCAGATAGGCCCAGTTCAGGCCGTTGTGGGTATTTGGGGAGTGAACCAGCACAAGGAAGACCTCTCTCTGTCTCTCCCTCTCTCTCTGTAACTCTACCTCTCAAATAAATAAATATTAAAAAATTTTTTTATTTGAAAGGTAGAGGGAGAGAGGGAGAGAGAGGGAGCGAGAGAGATCTTCCATCCACTGATTGACTCCTCAAATGACCACAACAGCTAGGGCTGGGCCAGGCTTAAGCTAGTAGCCAGGAGCTTCATCCAGGTCTCCCAAGTGGATGCCCGAGCTCAAGAATGTGGGCCATCTTTTGCTGCTTTCCCAGGCACATTAGCAGGGAGCTGGATCCAAAGTAGAGCAGCCAGGACTCGAAGTGGCACACACATGGGATGCTGCCTTGCGGGCAGTGGTTTTACCCGCTGTGCCACAGTGCCGGCCCCCTCCTCTTCAGTTTTTGAGAAGAGTTGAGGAGTGACGTTTATTCTTTCTTAAATGTTTGGCAGAATTCACGAGTTAAGCCATCAGGTCCTGGGCTGTTCTTTGTTGGTTTTTTGATGACTGATTCAGTCTCAGTGTTACTGATCTAGCCAGATTTCACGTTCTTCATGGTTCAGTCTTGGTAGGTTGATGTTTCTAGGAATTTAGCTGTTTCTTGTAAGTAACTAAGTGTGTTGGTGCATGGTTGCTGTGCAGGTATCTGTTAGGTCCTGCTGTGGTTGAATGTCACCACCAAGATGCATGTTTGAAGTATGAAGAGTTGGAACCAAGTGGGACCTGTAAGAGGTTTTTAAGGCAGGAGGGCTCTGGCCGTGGATTAATGGGTCTGTCGCGATCCACTGATGAAGCCGGTGTGGTGCTGCTGTTCATGCCAGCTGGGCCGTGTGATGCCCTGCACGTCGCTGGTGCTCTGCGGAGCCCTCACCTGAGCAGGTGCCACGTCTCGCACTTCCCAGCCTTCAGAACCATGAGTCAGATAAGCCTCTCGTCCTTATATGTGTCTTTTTAAAGAAGTTTACTTATTTAATTTGTGTTTATTTGAAAGGCAGGGTGACAGAGAGTGAGTGGGGGAGAAAGAGAGAGAGAGAGAGAGAGAGAGAGATCTTCCATCTGCACATTCACCCCCCAAATGCCCACAGTAGCCAAGACTGGGCCAGGCTGAAGCTTGGGTGTGGCAGGGATCGTGTACTTGAGCTGTCACGTGTACACGTTGGCAGGAAGCTGGATTGGAAGCAAAGGTGGGACTGAAACCTAGACGCTGCTCTGGCATGCAGGCATCCCAGGCCATGGCTCAACCCACTGCACCACAATGCCTGCCCCTCTTTTCCTTGTAAACGACCCTGTCTCAGGTATCCTCTTACAGCTCAGAGAGTGCTGAGGTGCACTGTTTTCCATGCTGTGTTCCCTGTTGGACGTCTCTGCCCCTGTTGTGTTGCTGTTGCTTAGTACTTGCTGTGTGTACTTCGGTGCTCTGCTGTTGAGTGCCCATGTGTTCACAGGTGTCAGGCTCTTGATGACTTCTTCATTGTGCTAGTTTTCGGCTCTCCGTCTGTTTCGTGTGATGAGAGCATAGCCGCTGTTGCTGTCTCTGGTTACCCTTTGGTGGTGTCCTTCTTCACCCCTGGACTTTCAGCTTACGTGTACCTCGAAACTAACAGGAGTCTCCTGTAGGCAGGACAGTTGGGTCTTGCTTTTTTCTAATCTGTTCAGCCACTCCGTCTTTCGATTAGTGAATTTAATTAGTTTACCTTTAACATAATTATTGGTAGGCAGTGATTTACTGACACCCATTTTAATTGTCTTTGGGCCAGGCCAAAGCCAGGAGCTAGGAGGTTCTTCTGGGTCTCCCACGTGGGTGCAGGGGCTCAAGGACTTGGGCCATCTTACACTGCTTTCGCAGGCACATTATCAGGGAGCTGGATCAGAAGTGGAGCAGCTGAAACTCGAACCGGCACCCATATGGGATGCTGGCGCTGCAGGCTGCAGCTTTAACCCGCTGCGCCACAGTGCCGGTCCCAGTTATAACCTATTTCAGAGCATATGAAAACTGTTGTAACTTCTCTTTACCCCTCATTTTACATTATTCCTGCATATTATCTCCTTTGTAAATTGTGTATCCTTTACCAAATGGTTGTACTTACAGTTGTTTTTAAAGCTTTTGTCTTTTAACTTTTACACTAGAGTTAAAAGTGATTTTTATTCCATTACAGTTATTAGAGTATACTGAATTTGACCATGTTCTTACCCTTCCGGTATTTTCATATGTTTTTATATTGTTAGCATCTGTTTGTTTCAGCTTGGAGAACTCCCTTTAGAGCTTCCGCAGGTTTTGGGAAGGTTGTGGTGTAAAGAGGTTGCTTGGGAAGGCCTGGCTAAGCAGGTGGTGGCTGAGCAGAGATGGGATGAACTGTGAACAAACAGCAGCTTTCCTGCAGTGCAGTTTGTATACACTGTAGTTCATCATTTAAACATGGTCTTTGTACGTTCTCAGAGCTGTGCAGCCGTCACCATAGAGAAGTTTAGAACATGTCACTACCCTTCCCCACTCGTTTTTTTTTTTTTTTGAAACAATAAGCTAGCATTTGTTAAGGTCTTATGCCTCATCCCTGGACTTAAATGGGATGGGATGGAGTCAGGAAAGAGGTTAGGGAAGGCAGATAACAAAGCCCCAGTCTCCCAGGCTCACCACCTAGCCAAGGTCTTGGAATTCCCTGGGTGGGAGGCTGGCTGCGGAGAGGGAGCACTCCTGGGAGGTTCTGGGTTCTGGGCAGGGATTGAGTTGCTGTGGGTAGGGTAGGGAAGGCGGCGTGGGGGAGCACACCACTGTACTTGTGGTTCCCGTGTTCAACTGTCTTTCCTTTGCATGTTCACCTCAGCAATGCTGACCCAGCCAGGCCCCTAGCATCAAGTCGCGGTTCTCTTTCTGGTCCTCTCCCTTCACAAATCCACCTGCCCGCCCTCGAGCCCGGGTTCCTCCTCCGGCCACGCTACACTCACACCCTCTTCACCCTGACGTCACTCAAGAGGCGCTGTGCTGGGAAACGGGCCTCAAGACTCCTGTGGTAACTAAAGCCTTGGGAGGCTGTGGTGGCCTGGGTCCTACCTCCCCCAGGACCAAGGGCCCTAGGGCTTTTCTTAACCTGAAGGGACCTGGAGAGGGGAACGAAGGGCTGAGTAACCACTGATGATTGTCTTCCCCTGTGGACTTGACTGTCCTGGATCTCACTCACGTGGACTCCTGCGCTGTATGGTGTTCGTAGCTGGCTTCTCTGACTTCATGTGGTACGTTCACAGTCGTCCGTGCGGTGTCGTCCTCACACTTGGTCCCCGCGAGGGGTAGCACTCCTTTGTCTGCATACACCGCAGTGTCTTGATTGTAGACACTGGGGTGGTCTCCATGTTCTGCCTGTTCCAGATAACGCTGCTGCGGGAGTTGGTAAGTTTTTGAGCAGACATTGTTGACATTCGCGGTGGCGCTGTGTAAAGGAGCACATTTGTCTAACAGAGCGCGGATGATGCAGGTGCCTTTCTGAGGAAGAAGCTGGCTCTCTCCCAGGGTTGGGCCGTTGTTCCTGGCAGCTTCCTTGCCCCGTGTGTTCTGTTTGCTCTGCTCTGGATTTGAGAAGAAGTTTGGCTGTGTTATAAGTTAGGGGTTCCCTGAAAGTTAAGGTCTGTCCTGTGTAGAGCCTTGTGTAACTGGTAACATATTCTGCTACAATCTCAGTTCATGACAGTTGCTAAGGGTATTTTTCTCTTTTTCTTACTTAATGTGAGTCTATTCTGTCAGAACAGCTTTTAAAAGAAGAAATAGGAGTAGGTGTTTGGTGCAGCGCCTCAGACTTGCACTGCACACCAGAGTGCTGAGGCTCAATCCTGGCTCTACTTCTGATCCCAGATTCTTGTGCAGCCTGGGAGGCAGCCGGTGATGCTCAAGTGCTTGGGTCCTGCCACCCATGGAGACCCAGCTGTGTTCCAGGCTTCTGGCTGCAGCCTGGCCCAGGCCCGGCTGTTTCTGGCATTTGCAGAGTGAACCAGCAGATGGAATATCTTTGTTGTCTTTTGAGTAAACAAACATCTGAAAAACCGAAATAGAATAGAGAAAGAAATATTAACAATACATTTCACAGAGTTGGGATAAATATTACTTCAAGGTGGATAGGTAAATATTTCTTCATATAGATATATAGATAAATCAAGATAAAGAATTGGAGAGAGAGTGTATGGATTGTAGGTTGAAGGGGGCTGGTGTTGTAGCGTAGTGGGTAAAACCTCTGCCTGTGACACTGGCATCCCATACGGGCTTTGGTTCGAGTCCCGGCTGCTCCACTTCCCATCCAGCTGCCTGCTAATGCACCTGGGAAAGCAGTGGAAGATGGCCCAAGTACTCAGGCCTGCACCCGTGTGAGAGACCTGGAAGGAGCAACTGGCTGATTGTTCAGTCTGGCCCAGCCCTAGTTATTGTGATGTACACCACTGGATGGAAGATCCATTGATCTCTCTCTCTCTCTACCTCCCTCTCTGTAACTCTGCCTTTCAAATCAATAAATGAGTGAATAAATAAATCTTTAAACCAAAGTTGAAGCCTCCAGGTTGTCTTACCCTTTAGTATATTACTAATGTAACTGACATAATTTCTCTCCCACTTTATATTTAGCTTTGGGAGAGTTTTGAGATGGTGTTCAGTCTGGAGTATTTAAAGCCTGCTGTGTCGTATCCCTGTTGTCTAATAAGAAGCTTACAGGGATGAGACTCGTGTGTTCTTTATGCATCGGCGTGATTTTCTGATCATGTGGTCACTAGCAGTGTGTGCTTTCTCTTGTAGGAGTCGCGCCCCGTGGGTTTACGTGGTAAATGACTCTGGCAGAGAAGAGAACGGGAGAATGATGGTGAGTGTCAGGCCGCCTGAGGGCTAATCCTGCTCTAAGCCTGTCTGTTCCTGCCTGTCTTCTGTTCGCTTTTCCAGTGTCACGCTGCTTTCACAGGACCCGTGGAGTGCGCCACTGCAAGGCTCGGTAAGACAGTGAACAGCTGTGCGTGTGCTGCTCAGCCCGGGAGTCCGGCAGCTGTCGCTGTGCGCCGCCCCCATCCTCACCCCAGGCCTGCCCCTGCCACACGGGGGCCTGAGGCAGGAACGCAGCTGGAAGCAGCTTCTTTGATGACTTCCTAGTGAAAACAGCCGCAGCAGCCGGTGCCAGGAGCCGAGCGCTTCCTGCCCAGGGCAGCCTGCTGCTAGAGGAGCCCTCTCTCCCCGGCGGCCAGGGTGCAAGCTGGCCGGGCTGGTTCCTGGATCTGGATGGTGCAGGCAAACAGGTGTCCGTGCCCCACGCTTCACCCCTCCTTCCTTCCTTCCTTCATCCCTCCCTCCCTTCCTTCCAAGATTTATTTATTTATCTGAAAGGCAGAGAGAGAGAGGTCTTCTATCCACTGGTTTACTCCCCGAATGGCTGCAACAGCCAGAACTGAGCTGATGTGAAGGAGCCAGGAGCCAAGGACTTGGGCCATCTTCCCCTGCCTTCCCAGGCCATAGCAGAGAGCTGGATAGGAAGAGAAGCAGCCGGGACTCGAACCAGCACCCATATAGGATGCTGGTGCTGCAGGCAGAGGCTTAGCCCACTGTGCCACAGCACCGGTCCCTGTTTTTAATTTTCTGAGGAATGACATTGAGAAGCTTTGCCCACAGTGACTGTACCGTTTTACAGTGGTGCCCAGGGGTTGCAGTTTATCCACATCCTTACCAATATATATTTTTTTTAATTATTAATTTGAAAGGCAGAGTTACAGAGAGAGACACATAGAGATATAGACAGAGAGAGAGAGGGAGGGAGGGAGAAAGACAGAGAGAGAGAGATAGTCTATCTTTTGGTTCATTCCTCAGATGACTGCAAAGGCCAGGGCTGGGCTGGGCCAGGCTGGGCAGGGGCTAAGCAGGAGCCAGAAGCTCCATCAGAGTGTCCCCCGTGGGTGGCAGGGCTCCAAGCACTTGGGCCTTCTGCTGCTGCTTTCCCAGGTGCATTAGCAGGGAGCTGGATCAGAAGCAAACAAACAGGAACTCCAGCTAGCACTCCCGTATGGTATGGGGTGTGGGTGTCGTAAGTGGTCGCTTAACCTTCTGTGACACATGCCTGCCCCATAGTTTTCTTTCTTTTTTTTTTTTTTTTTTTGATAGCAACAATCCCAGTGGGCATTAGGTTCAATTGCTTTTATTAATTTTTGATTTATTATTTTATTTTCAATAAGAAGCATGTAGCAATGTCTCTTACAGCATTAGAGCTCTCGATTCCGTTCTGTAACTGCGTGGCATTTACTGTTTTTTTTTTTTTTTTTTTGACAGGCATAGTGGACAGTGAGAGAGAGAGAAACAGAGAGAAAGGTTTTCCTTGTGCAGTTGGTTCACCCTCCAATGGCCGCCATGGCCGGTGTGCTGTGGTCGGCGCACCGCGCTGATCCGATGGCAGGAGCCAGGTGCTTCTGGTCTCCCATGGGGTGCAGGGCCCAAGCACTTGGGCCATCCTCCACTGCACTCCTGGGCCACAGCAGAGAGCTGGCCTGGAAGAGGGGCAAGCGGGACAGAATCCGGCGCCCCGACCAGGACTAGAACCCGATGTGGAGGTGGAGGATTAGCCTATTGAGCCCGCGCAGCGCTGGCCTGGCATTTACTGTTGATCTCTGTCTCCCTCACACCCTTGTTTCCACAGAGAGAGAGTGTGAGAGAGAGAGAAATAGACACACATACACAGAAGGAGTGGGTGCCGCGCTGCAGGCTCGCTTCTGCTTGTAGCAGCCTGGAGCTGGAAGACCAAGGGAGGAGCCTGGAACCCAACTCAGGTCTCTACATGGTGGCAGGGCCCAGCTACTCCAGCGTTACCTGCTGTCTCTTGGGGTGTGCATTAGTAGGAAACTGGAATTGGGAGCAGAGCCACGTCTTGGACCCAGGCACTCAGTTAAGGGAGTGGGCTTCCCAACGGACAGCCATCTACTTGTGTCTTTTTGATCTGTCCCTGTTACTCTTGGAGCGTTTCTGTGCTTTGTCCTGTAGCAGGCTGCACCAGGTTCATCTGGTACTTGTCCTCCCTTGTTTTTCTTACCTTACTACCCAGGGCCTTCAGTCCAGTGTCCAGTGGAAGTGATGACGGTAGGCATCTTTGTCTCTTTCAATATTGTGGTGCTTACTAAGAATCTTCGTTATGGGTG
The DNA here is from genome assembly GCA_949820135.1 of Sylvilagus floridanus. NCBI lineage: Eukaryota > Metazoa > Chordata > Mammalia > Lagomorpha > Leporidae > Sylvilagus > Sylvilagus floridanus. Next base: position 85,598,462 of record OX463239.1, read on the forward strand.
GCGTTGACCTAATCACATGCTTGCTTTTTCATCTGAGATGAACCCACGCTGTTCCTCTTTATTCTGCTAATACGATGGATTACGTCCATTAACTTGAAAATGTTAAGCCAGCCTTCATTCTTGAAGCAAGCTCAGGTTGGTTGTCCTGTCTTACCTGGATTCAGTTAGCAAGTGTGTGTGTGCGCATGCGTGTGTGTGTGTGTGTGTGTATAACATACACATGTAACTGTGATTTTTATATCTTTACTCTTGAAGACATTGAATTGTAATTTATCTTTCCTACAGTGTGCTTCTGAGTCCTGATACAGTTATGTGGGCCTCAAAAATGAGTTGGGATGTATTTCTTCTACTTGATTCGGTAGAAGGAGTAAATGTAATTTAATTAAATGATTAGGAGAATTCATAGTGAAACCCATCTGGGCCTGGACTCTTTTGGGCTTCAGTTTCTTCAATAACTATTCAGATTTTCTGCTTCCATTTATACAAAGATTTGGGAAATTGTGTTTTTCAAGGAATTTTTCCAGTTCATAGAACATTACAGTCATTGTTACAATGTTATTCATATTCTTGTGTTGCCTCTTAGATGTCTGGAGGCTCTGTAACTTGTAGGGATCCTCCAGTTCATAGAACATTACAGTCATTGTTACAATGTTATTCATATTCTTGTGTTGCCTCTTAGATGTCTGGAGGCTCTGTAACTTGTAGGGATCCTTTCCTATCCCTGGTGATATTTTGTCAACTCTCTTTTCCTTGCCAAGGGGTATGTACATTTTGTTAGTATTTTCAAATATCCCACTTCGCTTTTGTTCATTTTTCTTCATCATACATTGGTCTTGTACTTTATTGATTTTTGCTGCTCATTATTTTCTTCTTTTTTCCTTTTTTTTTTTTAATGACTTTATTCATTTGGAAGGTAGAATTACAGAGAGAAAGGGACAGAATGAGAGAGTTTCCATCTGCTGGTTTATTCCTCAAGTGGCTGCAATGGTTGAGGCTTGGTCAGGCTGAAGCCAGGAGCCTAGAATTCCATCCAGGTCCCCCCTGTGGGTTTCAAGGGCTCAAGTACCTGGGCCATCATTCCCCACTTTAACAGGCGCATTGGCGGAGAGCTGGGTGGGAAGCGGAGCTGCTTTCCCTCTGTTGATCGGAGTCACGGCACCACTTGTCAGCTCCTTCGGCTGCAAAAGGAACAATGCTGCTCGCAGTTAATCGGTCTTCAAAAGACTTTTACTTAGAAGGAGTAGGAAAAAGAGTGGGGGACCGGGAGAAGGGGGAGAGATGGCGCGCACATTCCTTAAGGGGGAAAGCTGGCGTGCCCCGCTCCTTCTCCCGTGGTCTGCTTATATACCGAATTCAACCAATCACAGTCATTCAATCACATTCCATGCACAGAGTTCTCCAATCCGGCACTTGATCACGATCAGCTGTGGAGTCACGCAGCAGGCAGGGCATCAGCGCCATCTTGTTGTTTACCACAGTCCTCAGCTAGATGGAAAGTTCAATCAGCTGCTACATCTGCATTACTGCTATAAGCCACGCCCAGCATGGGGGGGGTCCCATGGCAGGTATATCCATGGGTCCCCACACCCTCTGGCTGTGCTCAGGGATTAGGCATCACAGGTGGTGGGCAGTGGAGCTGCTGGCTCTCCGACTGGCTGTGCTCTGGGATTAGGCATCACAGGTGGTGGCTTTGCTCCTGCACCACATGCCGCTGGCCCTTCCTTCCTTCTTTGGACTTAACATTCTGCTCTTTCTCTAGCTTTCTGAAGTGGAGACTTCGTTGATTTTTGGCCTCTAACATGTCACTTAAGAGTATGTGGCTCTTCTGCCGGCGCCGCGGCTCACTAGCTAATCCTCTACCTTGCGGTGCCGGCACACCGGGTTCTAGTCCCGGTCGGGGCGCTGGATTCTGTCCCGGTCGCCCCTCTTCCAGTCCAGCTCTCTGCTGTGATCAGGGAGTGCAGTGGAGGATGGCCCAAGTGCTTGGGCCCTGCACCCCATGGGAGACCGGCTGCAGCGCGGCAGCCATTGGAGGGTGAACCAACGGCAAAGGAAGACCTTTCTCTCTGTTTCTCTCACTGTCCACTCTGCCTGTCAAAAAAAAAAAAAAGAGTATGTAGCTCTTCAGCCATGGTGTTAGCTGCATCTCATAGGTATTGGCATGTCCCTTCTTTTTGGAAGTGTTTTACAGTTTCCATTCTGGGTTTTTTCTTGGATCCACAGGTTATTTAAAAATATGTTGCTGAGCACATGACAGTTATTCTGATTCTACCTGTTGTGTGCTCTCTACCTCGAAAGCCAGTGAGACTTGCTTTATGACCTGAGTACTGGTAGTTTCTGGAACCCTGTGCTCTCTGTGCTCTGCCACTGCTGGGTGCTGGGTTCTGGATATGTCATGTTCATTGTGTTGTTCAAGTCTCCAGTACTGATACTTAATTCTTCTGTGTACCTGTTCTTCCAGCTTTTCAAAGAGGTGTGCTTTTTAAAATGTTTGCTTGTACGCTATTCGATGTATGTGTATTTAAGATTGTTATGCTGTCCTGGTTGATTTTTCTTAGTAAAGTGCCCTCTATCTCTAGAGTGTTTCTTGCTTTATGTACATATGTATTTTTTTTAAGATTTTTTTTTTTATTTGAAAAAGAGAATCTTGCATCTGCTGGTCACTATCCAAATGGTTGCAATGGCCTGCGCTGGGTCAGGCTGAAGCCAGGAGCCAGGAGCTTCCTCCGGGTCTCCCACAAGAGTGCAGAGGCTCAAGGACTTGGGCCATCCTCTGCTGTTTTACCAGGCACATTAGCAGGGAGCTGGATCAGAAATGGAAGAGCTGGGATTCAAACAGGTGCCCACCCAGATGGGTGCCCGCATCACAGCAGGCAGATTTCTCCGTGCACCTCATGCAGGCCCCTCCCTGTGTATTTGTTCTTAAAGAGTTATTTTGTTTGAAAGGCAGAGTTATAGAGAGGACGGAGGAGAGAGAGAGAGAGAGTGCGCGCAAGAGCGAGCGAGAGCAAGCTTCCATCCACTGGTTCATTCCCCAAATGGGTGCAATGGCTGGGCCTGGACCAGGCTGAAGCCAGAAGCCTGGAACTCCGTCAGGATCTCCCACGTGCAGGGGTCCAGGCACTTGGGCCATCTTCTGTTGCCATCCCAAGTGCACTAGCAGGGAGCTGGATCAGAGGAGGAGCAGGTGGGACTCCAGCCAGTGCTCATATGGGATGCTGGTGTCGCAGGCAGTGGCTTAACCTGCTGTGCTACACACCAACCCCTTTCTCTTGCTTTAAAGTCCAGTTGTTTCATGTTCGTGTGTCTGCCATTCTTCTGGTTATTATCTGTATGATGCATCCTTATGCCCTACCCTTTTATTTTTGAGGTACATCTCTTTTAAATATATAATTAGATATTTAATCTGAGTTTTTTCTTTTCATCGTATCTTATCCTTACTATTTAATGTTAGTGTTGCTAAATTCATGTGTAAATCTATCATGTTGGTACTTGTTTCATATTTGATCCAATTTTTGATCATTTTTCTCTCTGCTTTATTACTTTCTTGTATATTACTCAAAAATTATTTTAAAGACTTATTTGAAGGGTAGAGGGAGGGAGCGGGGGTAGAAAAGAGAGTGAGAAGTATTCCACCTGCTGGTTCACTCCCCGAATAGCTGCAGTGGCCGGAGCTGGGCCAGGCTGAAGCCAGCCCCCAAGAACTCCAGTCTGGGTCTCCCCAAGTAGTTGGGCTACCACCTGCCGCCTTCCAGGGTCATTAGCAGGAGTGCTGCTCGGAAGGGGTGAGTAGCTGCGACTTGAACCAGGCCCACTGGCGTGGAGCGTGGCTGTTGTAAGCAGTGGGTCAGCCTGCTGCACCACAGTGCCTGTCGCGCTTGCTTTAATGTTTTTACTCGATATTTTCCTGCCCAGTAACAACTGATATATTATTAATATTTTGGTGAGTACCCTAGATATTACAGAATTCCTTATTGACTTACTAGAGGCTTTTCTAAATGTTTATTTTTGATACTTCCTGGGCAGTGCGAAGGCCTTATTACCACACTGTAATTCTGTTTATTGCCTATTGTACTATTGTCAGACACTTTGTTTTTCATATCTTTGAAATTTCCTAGGCTAGTATTTATGGAATAGTATGCTCTTTTGCCCTTTCTTGTGTTGGCTCCTTGTTGATGTACTGTCCCTGGTTGTTCTGGGATCCTTTCTAACTGGAGCATTTCCTTTCGTATTTCTGTTAGAGGGCCCCATGTGGGAACTCATTTTCAAAAGTTCATTGTTTGTGAAAATTTTTATTTCCTCTTCCTTTTTTGAAGTATATTTTTGCTAGGTTAATGATCTACATTTGCAATAATTTTCTTGCGGTAGTTTATAGGTATCCCACTGTTTATTGTTATTTATTTTTTTTTTTAAGATTTATTTATTTATTTGAAAGAGTTACAGAGAGAAGTAGAGACACAGAGAGAGGTCGTCCATCCACTGATTCACTCCCCAGATGGCTGCATCGGCCAGAGCTGCGCCGACCTGAAGCCAGGAGCCAAGAGCTTCTTCCAGGTCTCCCACACAAGTGCAGGGGCCCAAGGACTTGGGCCATCTTCTACTGCTCTCCCAGGCCATAGCAGAGAGATGGATCGGAAGAGGAGCAGCCGGGACTAGAACTGGCACCCATATGGGATGCCGGCACTTCAGGCCAGGACTTTAACCTGCTGTGCCACAGCGCCGGCCCCTGTTTATTGTTGTTTATTCTCTTGGAAAAATTCAGCTGAAAGCTTTATTGTCACTTTTTTTTTAATTTAAAAAGATTTATTTATTTATTTAAAGGCAGAGTTAGAGAGGAATAGGCAGAGAGAGAGAGAGAGAGAGAGAGAGAGAGAGAGAGATCTTCCATCTGCTGGATCCAAAGCCAGGAGCCAGGAGCTTGTTCTGGGTCTCCGACATGGGTGCAGGGGCCCAAGCACTTGGGCCATCTTCCACTGCTTTCCCAGGCCACAGCAGAGAGCTGGATCGGAAGTGGGGCAGCTGGGACTCAAACCGGTGCCCACATGGGATGCAGATGCTTCAGGCTGCAGCTTTACCTGCTACATCACAGCACCAGCCCCATTGTCACTCTTTTAAAGGTAGCACTCGGGCCATCCTCTGCTGCTTTCCCAGGTGCGTTAGCAGAGAGCTGGATCAGAAGTGGAGCAGCTGGGATTTGAATTCGTGCCCATATGGGATAGCTGGCATCACAGGCAGCAGCTTGACCCGCTGTGCCACAGCACTAGCCCTCAAAGAGTAGCTTATACAAGATAGAAGTTCCGGCCGGCGCCGTGGCTCAACAGGCTAATCCTCCGCCTTGCGGCGCCGGCACACCGGGTTCTAGTCCCGGTCGGGGCGTCGGATTCTGTCCCGGTTGCCCCTCTTCCAGGCCAGCCCTCTGCTGTGGCCCAGGAGTGCAGTGGAGGATGGCCCAGGTGCTTGGGCCCTGCACCCCATGGGGAGACCAGGAAAAGCACCTGGCTCCTGGCTCCTGCCATCGGACGAGTGCGGTGCGCCGGCCGCAGCGCGCCGACTGCGGCGGCCATTGGAGGGTGAACCAACGGCAAAGGAAGACCTTTCTCTCTGTCTCTCTCTCTCTCACTGTCCACTCTGCCTGTCAAAAACAAAAACAAAAAAAAACAAGATAGAAGTTCCTCTGTTTCCTTCATCATGGCTCAGAAAGCCTTAATTTATTTGTGGCTTTAGAAGGGTGTGGAATAGCAGTAAGAATTCCAGCTCATTATCCTGTGATACTGGGGAAGTAGCCCCTGTTATATATGATTTCTCAGGTGAATTTCAGTTTCTAAAGGTGTTTGCAGGGCTGGCGCTGTGACATGGTGGGTTAAGCTGCTGCATCCAGTCGCAGCATCCTGTATGGGCGTTGGTTCGAGTCCCGGCTGCTCCACTTCCCATCCAGCTCCCTGCTGATGTGCCTGTGAAAGCAGCAGAGGATGGCCAAGCCCTTGGGCCCTGCACCCATGTGAGAGACCCGGAAGAAGCTCCTGGCTCCTGGCTTTGGATCAGCCCAGTTGTGGTAGTCATCTGGGGAGTGACTCAGTGATTAGAAGCTCTCTTTTTGTCGCTCCTCTCTCTCCCTCTCTAAATCTGCTTTTCAAATAAATGAATAAATTTTTTTAAAAGTATATGCAGCTGCCACCAGCCTGCAGCTTTGGCTGTGCTAATGTTTGCTGACTGGTCATCTTTTTATATATATATATGTATATATATATATATATATATTTTTTTTTTTTGACAGGCAGAGTTAAACAGTGAAAGAGAGAGAGATAGAGAAAAGTCTTCCTTCTGTTGGTTCCCCCCACAAATGGCACTGTGGCTGGTGCGCTGCACTGATCTGAAGCCAGGAGCCAGATGCTTCCTCCTGGTCTCCCATGGGGTGCAGGGCCCAAGCACTTGGGCCATCCTCCACTGCCTTCCCGGGCCACAGCAGAGGGCTGGATAAGAAGAGGAGCAACCAGGACTAGAACGTGGTGCCCATATGGGATTCTGGCGCCGCAGGTGGAGGCTTAACCTAGCGAGCCACGGCGCTGGCCCAGCTGACTGGTCATCTTGTCTTCATGCTACCCAGAATATGAGGGCTCTAGCAGATGGGAATTGAAGAGAAGTGTTTGTTACTGAATTATTCAGAAAGCTGGAAACATTTAAAAGGATGCGGGAATTCCATTTAATGGGCAGCTAGCGGTCTGGATGGATTTTGAGGAACTTGTGTCAAGTTTTATGGAGGCAAAAACATAAAAATTCAGTAAACAGTGTTGAAACCACTTCATGGTCATGAGAAAAGTTGTTAAAATTATGTAAAGAAATTTGAGAGGCAAATATACACAGACGTACGGGGTAGGGGAGAGGGAAAGCGTGAGAGGGAGAGAGAGGTCATCTGCAAGGTCACTCTCCACGTGCTCACTACAGCAGGGGCCGTAATAGGGAACTGGGGACTCAGGCCAGGTCTCCCAGGTGAGTGACAGGTATGCAGCGACATGAGCCAGCACTGCTGACTGGGGAAGCTGGAGGAGGGAGCCAGGCGGGAATTGAACTCCTGTGCATTTATTTATCATAAATAAATATAATAATAAATATAGAATATATAATAAATATATAATATATCACTATATTATATTAGCATATACTGTATAATAAATATATAATATAAATATTATAAAGTAAATCTTATAAATAAATATTAAATATAAATATTTATTTATTTATTAGTTACAGAGAGGCAGAGGAGGTGGAAAGAGAGAGAGGTCTTCCCTCCCCAGGTGGCTGCAAGGGCTGTAGCTGTGCCTGAAGCCAGGAGCCAGGAGCTTTTACCTGGTCTCCTATGTGGGTGCAGGGGCTCAAGCACGTGGGCCATCCTCCACTGCTTTCCCAGGCCACAGCAGAACGCTGGATCAGAAGTGGAGCAGCTGGGACATGAACCAGCGCCCATGTGGGATGCCGGGATTGCAGGCGGCGGCTTTACCCACTATGCCTTGAAATGGGTGTCTTAATTGCTAGGACAAATGCTACCTTTCTTTTTTTTTTAATCTAAGAGGGAAGGCTTTTCCTAGTTTGGGAACAAATCTCAGAATTATATAGACCGTTGGTGACCATTCTGTACACTTGCTTTCCCAGATTATATACTGGGAGATGTAAGCGTAGAGCCTCACTCAGGATTGACATTCCCACTTTGAACTGTGTGAACAGGCCTCTGTGAAATCTTCCTGCAGCACTAGGGGGCACTGTGACTTTGGACACGCATTTTGTTGCAGTCTCCTGGGAAAAGAACCTAGGGAAAATACTGTTGGAAACAGACATCTATAATGTTATTAAGTATCACAGACTCATTAATTGCATTTCAAATCCTGATACTTACGTTAAGATGTTTAAAACGATCACATTTAAGTTACTACTGACATTTTTATAAGAATCGGATTATTAAAAGTGATTAGAATTTATGGACGTCTACTGAAAGGAGTCCATTCAACATACATTACAGAAAGCATCTGTGCTTCAAAGTGAAAACGACTTTCAGTCAAATGTAGAAAAATGAAGGGTTGTGGTGCTTTTGCATATCAAGTTTTAGAATTCGGAATAAAAATGAAGCCTTAAGCTGGTGGCTTCTTCTTTGAATGTGTGTCTGTCAGTATGTATACTAAGTATAAAAAAACTAACTCCGTAAAACTTCCAGTAGAATTGAAATGTTTACAGAAGAAAACGTTCTTGCTCATTTGGCTTGGAAGGAACAGTGATGCTCTTGTTTAAGAAGTGCATAGGCAACCAAGTGATGGATGCCAGTGTAGGGTAGAACCGGGGAATGCTCACTGGGGAGATGTGGGTAAACTGAAGAAGATTCTTAGGTGCCATGTTGATTAGAAAGTGTGGGCATATGTAGAAAATAGAAGACTTGAGAATCTGCAAGGTGGAGGCCCAGGATGGAGCTGGAAGGGTGGCCACAGACTGGAGGGCTCAGGGAGAGCTCAGCAGAGGGAAGGAAAGTAGGTCCAGCTGTAAGATGGCAAAAGTTAAGGAGAGAGGCCTGGCGCTGTGGAGTAGTGGGTAAAGCTGCCGCCTGCAGTGCCGGCATCCCATATCCGTACTGGTTCAAGTCTGGGCTGCTCCGCTTCTGATCTAGCTCCCTGCTGGTGCACCTGGGAAGGCAGTAGAAGATGGCCCAAGTGCTTGGGCCCTGCACCCATGTGGGGGACCCGGAAGAATCTCCAGGCTCCTGGCTTCAGATCGGCCCAGCTCCAGCCGTTGTGGCCATTTGGGGAGTGACCGGGCAGATTGAAAACTCTCTCTCTCTCTCTCTCTCTCTCTCTCTCTCTCTCTCTGCCTCTGCCTCTCTAACTTACTTTTCAAATAAATAAAAATAAATAAATCTTTAAAAAAAAAGTTAAGGAGAGGAAGTTTGGGTTGACGGAGTGGGGGAGAGCGCCGTGCTGCTGTCCTGCTGCTGGGTTGGTGAGTGGTTCGTTCATTTGCGTGCTGAAACCCAGCTCTTGTGCTCAGATTGAGCACACAGGGTTTTCTCCCCTCCTTCTCAAGGTAATGTCATTTCTCTCTGGATCGTTCTCATCAGTATAAAAATATGTGCCTGCCATCCTTCTTAAAGAAATCTCTGTGCATTTCTGTCTTTATTCTTTATGACAAAACTGAAAGATTATTTATATTCATTGTCCTCATTTTCTCATCCTTTTCTCTTTTTAAAAAAATATTTACTCATTCAAAAGTTCGTTACAGAGAGAGAGAGAATTGATGGATTGATCAGCCTTCCATCCGTTGGTTCGCTCTGCAAATCGAACAGTTGTCAGTGCTGGGCCAAACCAAAGCCAGGAACTCCATCTGGGTTTCCCACATGAGTGGCAGGGGCCCATGGAGTTGGGCCATCTTCTGCTGCTTTTCCCAGGCACACGAGCGGGGGCAGGATCAGAAGCCGAGCAGCCAGGCTCTCACCGTTACTCCTGTGTGAGATGCTGGTGTTGCTTAGAGTTTATTATAAATCACCATTTTTATCACTCTGGACAGTGCAAAGCTGTCACCGTCATTGTGTTTTAGGATATCCGTTTTTTTTTTTTTTTTTTAAAGATTTATGTATTTGAAAGGCAGAGTTACAGACACAGAGAGGGAGAGACAGAGAGAGGTCTTCCATTTGCTGCTTCACTCCCCAAATGGCCCCAATGGCTGTAGCTAGGCTGATCTGAAGCCAGGAACCAGGAGCTTCTCCTGGTGGGTGCAGGGGCCCAAGCACTTGGGCCATCTTCCACTGCTTTCCCAGGCCACAGCAGAGAGCTGGATCGGAAATGGAGCAGCCGGGACTCACACCAGCGCCCATAAGGAGTGCCGGCACTGCAGGCGGAGGCTTAACCCACTACGCCACAGTGCCGGTCCTTCAGTTTTTCTATGATGCACTTGGGTTTTGTTTTGTTTGTATTTATCTTGGGGTTTGTTGATCTTATGAAAGAATTGGGCTTCTATCTTTTTTTTAACTTTATATTGTGAAAGACATTAGTGGAGTGGTTGGCAAACTTTAAATAATAGATGTAATTTAGATGATCTTAGCAATAATAATTTCCTGCTTTTGATAATTATAATGTAGTTATATAGGAGAATATCATTGTATATAGGAAAGACTTTTTAAAAAGTTTGTTTGTTTCTTTGAGAGACAAACTGACAGGGAGAAAGAGGAGGTAGTTAGAGATCTTCCATCCATTGGTTCACTCCCCAGATGCCCGCAGCAGCCAGGACAGAGCAGGTCAAAGCCAGGAACCAGCAACTCCAGCTGGGTCTCCCATGTGATTCATCTGCTTGAGCCGTCACCTGCTGCCTCCGGGGCTCGCATTAGCAGGAAGCTGGATCAGAGGCAGAGTAGCCAGGACTCAAACCAGCGATGTGGTGTTGCAAGCCAGGCTTAACCCGCTGTGCTACGGTGCCTGCCCCATAAATACTGAACTATTTACTCGCAAGTGATGTCGTACTGTGATTTATGCTCAAATGTTTCAGTAAAACATATGGCAGTATTTTGGGTATTCTTTGTGCTGGTTTGTAATTGTTCCATACTTTGGATTTATTTCAAAATAGGAGTAAGTGTCTCATAGTTGGCTTTTCACCACGCAGCCTTGTTTATTTGTGTATCGTCCGTGGCTCTTTCACATATGATGAGTGTCGACTCGTTGTCACAGAGGACATAGGGCTTATGCAGCCTAAGACAAAATGTATTTATTGCCCATCTCTTGGTAGAAAACGTTCACTGGCCTTTGCTCCAGGGGATAGAGACTTGTTTATTTTGGTTAAAACACTGAAATCCATGCAGAGTTTTTTTTTAAATGATTTGTTTTTTTGGAAAGCATTACAGAGAGAGAGAAGGAAAGGCAGAGAGAGAGAGAGAGAGAGAGAGAGAGAGAGAGAGAGGTCTTCCATCTGCTTGTTCACATTCCAAATGGCCACAGTGGCAGGAGCTGGGCCGATCCAGAGCCGGGACCCAGGAGCCAGGAGCTTCTTCCGGGTCTCCCACACAGGTGCAGGGGCCCAAGCACTTGGTTCATCCTCCATTGCTTTCCCAGGCTTAAACAGAGAGCTGGATTGGAAGTAGAACAGCCGGGATGTAAACTGGTGCCCATAAGGGATGCTGGCACTACAGGTGGCAGCTTTACCCACTATGCCACAGCACCAGCCCTTGCTGATTTTTTTTAATAATACACATTTCCATGAGCTTTTTGAAGAACCCTCATATATATTAAAATTGAGCAGATAAATAAAATATGGGTCCATTGTAGCTTAATGAGAGCTGAGTTAACTGTTGGAGGAGGGAATTTTAAACAAAGAACAGGACTGAAATTCCAGGCATAAGTGTACGCTCCTGGTGTTTGATTCCTGTCCACAGACAGATGCAGGCGTGCGTGCTGTGGGTTTGTGTATGTGTGTGCGGTTCTCTTATCTCACTCTGGGTGGACTGGCTCGTCCTAGAAAGGCGGTGTCAGTTGGGAGCTGGAAAAGCTGCACTGCCAGGGCTCAGCTGGGCTGGAACGCAGTGTGGCTCGCCCGCACCCTGGGCCCTGGACGCTGCCTCTGTGTGTGTTTATCCTTGTGGTTTGGGCTTCTGCATGAGGGCTATTTACTTTTCTTTCCTTTTCTTTTTTTTAAAAGTTTTAAAAGCAAGATTTATTAGAGTCCAAGGCCTCCAGCCAGAGTGGTATGGAGGGGGACTGCAAGAAAAGCAAAACCCGAAGGGCCCCATGACTCTGGAGTTTCTAAGTGCAATTTTGGAGAGAAAAAATAAAACTAAAAAAAGTGACAATCAAATTGACATTGAGTTACCAGGTGGGGACAAATCCCATCAAAGGACCCGATTTACAGTCCTTTATCCTATGCCTTGATAAAACAAAAACCATCCAGAAGGGTGGGATAGGTAACTTGTTTTCACAATAAACTCATCACCACTCCCTTGCTATTCTAAATTCCTGAGAAAGGAGGGCATTCAGTTTATTCTTGCTAAAGATAGCCTTTTGGCAGGAAGAAAGCATTCTACACCCCAAATTCCACCAGGACCACCCTGACAGCCTGTTAACCCATCTGACTCCTCACATTCCCCCCCTCAACAAGAAGGGACCCTAACACCTGTTAGGGGGACTGGGCGATGATCGCTCTGCTGCTTCATGTTCAAAAGGGGTGTTGTTGAGAAGGGCAGTCACGACAGGGTCCAGCAAGGCGTGGCTTCTCCAAGGGGATGCAGTGCCAGCTTGCAGCAACTGCTTCTGTTGGAGGTCTCATGTGCACGGCCACCTAGGATTTTACTTTTTCAAGTCTGGGGAAAACGAATCTAACAAGCAGTTTAAACTCACAGGATCTAAAATCAAGGACAGAGTCATTAAACCATGACCCAATTTTCTCATTTATTCTCTTTTAAAGATTTTATTTATGTATTTGAAAGTAGAGAGAGAGGAGAGTGACAATTTCCATCCTCTGGTTCACTTCCCAAATGGCTGCAACAGCTGAAGCTGGGAGCCAGGAACTTCATCCTGGTCTCCCACGTGGGTGGCAGAGGCCTAAGCACTTGGGTGATCCTCTGCGCATTGTTTCCCAGGCACATTGTTTAGCGACTGAGACTTGGATTGGAAGTGGAGCATCCAGGACTGGAACTGGCTCTCCAATATGGGATGCCAGTGTTGGAGGTGGCAGAGTAGCTCACTGGGCCACAGCACTGGCCCTGAGGGCTGCATTTGAGTGGTGGTGGTACCAAAAAGGAGTAGGTAGAGACTGCAAACCTTTTTATGATCTAGTCTCATAAGGTATACAGGCCTCTTCCTCCTTATTTTACTGGCCAAACGCAAGTCACAGAGCCGGATTCAAGGGGAGGGGCATCTCTGAAGACTGGCTGCCATACTGACTGATTTGCGGATGAGGTTTTGCTGTTAGGCGTTTGGTTCACTCATCGGGATTGTTAGCTGTCAGAGGACAAGCACTGTGTTTCATATTCACTCACGCTATCCTCAGAATCTTACTCAATGTTTTGTGTGTGTTATTTGTCCAGTAAATGTATGCTGCCTAGGCATTTCAGGAGTGCTGAGGGGCTGAGCTGGCACCAGCTAGAAGAAGCTGTGAGGGCACCCGTGAATTGAACAGAGAGTTGGGCTGACCCCAGTGCTGAATTGTTTCAGAAGAAGGTGTTGGAGATAAGGTTCGGTAGGGAGCTGCATCCCTGCAGCCATGTGGATGCTGTAGGGCCTCTTTCTCCTCATAGGTGCTCAGTTGGTACAAACAGTCGTCTGGCAGCATTCATTAGTAGGGAAGCAGTTTCCTTTGTTTCGCTGGACCTGGTTCCCAGCTGGCCTGGGGTTTTGGTGGGACTGAACGCATAGGCTGGATGGGGCTGGAGCAGGCAAGCCATCTCACATTGTTTGTAGTAGTTTGAGTTTTGAGATAGGCAATTGAAGTATGTCAGTCACAGGAAGTATTACTTAGATCCTGATAACTTTTAGATGGAAGTATACAGGTAACTGCCAAGTGGGTATTTGCTTTAGCACTGTCCCAGGGAACAGAAAAGATATTCTGAGAAGTTTTGTGCTGAAGACAGATTTGAAGGGCAATAGGAGGGGCCTTCCAAAAGTTCATGGGAAATATGTTTTATGAAAAAATTATGTGTGGCTCTCAAAAAGTGTTGGCTCCAGAGAAAGCTTATGTTTTAATTCTATTTTTCCACGGACTTTAAGAGGGGTCACCAGGTGCTGGCTTGAGCCTGTTGTGCAGGGAGCTGCTGATGGGGGTCCACAGGGCGTGCTCCCTGGGACGCCTTCTCAAACCTTGGGTCGTATTTCTTTATGAACTTACTTGTTTTTAAGGTTGCACAATTCAGTGTTTTTCGACTTAAAAAAACTTGCGATTTACTTTCACTTCCCTGTTTACCCGCTGTGTCACAAATTAGTTTTAAGTCTCTGTTTTCTGAGGAAATGTGAAGCACAGTTAATTTGTCAAGTATTTTCAGTATGCTGAGAGGTCTGATATTTGGTAATCTAATAAGCGTTCTGTTTTCCACACGTAGGCTTCATTCCAGCGCTCCAATAGTCACGATAAAGTCAGAAGGATAGTTGCAGAGGAGGGCCGGACCGCGAGAAACCTGATTGCCTGGAGCGTTCCCCTCGAGAGCAAGGAGGATGACGGTGGGTATGCAAGAAGAGCTCCCCAGCCGTTGCAGATGGCGGGGGTGCGTGTGGTCCTGGCAGGAGGCAGACGGAAACCTTGACCTCTGGAACTCTTGGGGGAATCAGTGTATATTAAATACGAAACACTGTATATTGCTTTTATACACAGATGGTCTATTTTTTCCCCAGAAATCTTTTATTTAAGACATACAAACTGCATGCATTTCATATATACAACTTTAGGAATACAGTGATTTTTTTCCACCATACCCACCCTCCTATCCACTATTTCACCCACCTCTCCTATTCCCATTATTATTTTTTACTAAGATCTATTTTCAGTGAACTTTATACACATATGATTAACTCTATACTCAGTAAAGAATTCAACAAATTGTTTGCAAAAAAAAAAAACCTATTCCTCAACAGTAGAGACAAGGTCTGTTAAAAGCCATTGCATCTCAAAGTGTTAATTTCACTACTATAGATTACCTTTTAAGTGCTCCTTTAGTTGTCATAGATCAGGGAGAAAACATATCGTATTTGTCCTTTTGAGACTTGCTTATTTCATGAAGTATGATGTTTTCTAGTTTCATCCATTTTGTTGCAAATGATAGGATTTCATTCCCTGGTATACATATCCCATAATTTCTTTTTTCTTAATTTTTTAAAGTAATACAAATTTCATAAGTACAGCTTTAAGAATATAGTTATTCTTTCTATTATACCTACCCTCCCACCCATATTCTCACCCTTCCTTCTCCTCTTCCCCTCCCAGTCTCATTCTCCATTAAGAATCATTTTAATTTAACTTTGTACACAGAAGACCAACTCTGTACTAAGTAAAGATTTCAACAATTTGCACACACATATGCACACACACCAAAAAAACCTGTTTGAGAACTAGTTTTACAGTTAATTATTATAACACAACTCATTGAGGACAGAGGTCCTGCTTGGGAAGTAAGTGCATAGTGACTCCTGTTGTTAAGTTAACAATTAACACTCATATATGACGTCAGTGACCACCCAAGGCTCTTGACATGAGATGCCTAGGCTTTGGAAGCATTTTGAATCCACAGACTCCATCAGTATTTAGACAAAGCCATAAGCAAAGTGAAAGTTCTCTCCTCCCTTTAGAGAAGAGTACATCCTTCTTTGATGGCCACTTCTTTCTTTTGGGATCTCACTCACAGAGATTCTTCATGTAGAATATTTTTTGTCATAGTGTTTGGCTTTCCATGCCTGAAATGCTCTCATGGGCTTTTCAGCCAGACCAGGAAGCCTTAAGGGCTGATTCTGAGGTCAGAGTGTTACTTAAAACAATTGTCATTCTATGAGTCTGCTCTATGCACTGCTTCTCATGTTGGAACTTTCTCTCCTTTATAATTCTATGTATTATTACCAGTCACTTGATCCTATTTAACACTTTAACACTTAATCCTACCTATATGTTTACTTTAACACTTCATATGATCACTTTAACACTTAAGATGGCATTTTTACCACACAGCTTAATGGGACTTGAGGTCCTATGACAAGTGTTTAAACTGTACCCTTTGAAGTAAGTCCTTAGGAATGTATGCAGAACTAAGAACTATATAGCTTTACAGTTACAGATTTCCTCCTCCCTCTCTTATTCCCACTTTTCTTTTTACTGAGATCAATTTCAATTACTTTATCCACATATAAACATATAACTATGTAACTAAAGAGTTCAACAAATAGTATGAAGAAGAAAAAAATATTCTCACCAGTCAAGACAAGGGCTGTTCAAGTCATTGCTTCTTGAAGTGCCAATTTTACTTCTACAGATTTCCTTTTAGGTGCTCTATTAGTTATCACAGATCAGGGAGAACATGTGGTATTTGTCCCTCTGGGACTGGCTTATTTCATTTAGTGTGATGTTTTCCAGATTCATCCTTTTTGTTTCAAATGACCAGATTTCATTTTTTTTTTTTACCACTATGTAGTATTCCATAGTGTACATATCCCATAATTTCTTTATCCAATCTTTGATTGATGGACATTTAGGTTGATTCCATATCTTAGCTATTGTGAATTGAGCTACAATAAACCTGGGGGTTGCAGATAACTCTTTCATTTCCTGATTTCATTTCCCTTTGGTAAATTCCCAGGAGTGTGATGGCTGGGTCATATGGTAGGTCTATATGCAGATTTCTGAGGTATCTCTAAACTGTATTCCGTAGTAGCTTTACCAGTGGATTAGGGTACCTTTCCCCCACATCCTCGCCAGAATTTGTTTGTTGATTTCTGTATGAAAGCCATTCTAACTGGGGTGAGGTGAAACCTCATTGTGGTTTTGATTTGCATTTCCCTGACGGCTAGTGATCCTGAGCAATTTTTGATGTGCCTGTTGGCCATTTGGATTCCCTCTTTTGAAAAATGTCTGTTTAAGTCTTTTGCCCATTTCTTAGCTGGCTTGTTTGTTTTGTTGTTGTGGAATTTCTTGATCTCTTTATATATACGGATTATTAATTCTTTATCAGTTGTACTGTTTGCAAATAATTTCTCCCATTCTATTGGTTGCCTTTTCAGTTTCCTGAGTGTTTCTTTTGCTGTATAGAAACTTCTCAATTTGATGTAGTTGCATTTGTCAGTTTTGGCTTTGATTGCCTGTGCCTGTGGGGTCTTTTCCAAGAACTCTTTTTCTGTCCAATGTCTTGCAGGTTTCCCCAATTTTCTCTAAAAATGTGATGGTATTGGGCTGTAGGTTTAGGGCTTTAATCCATTTTTAGTGGATTTTTATGTAAGGTGTAAGGTGGGCTCTTGCTTCATACTTCTGCATGTGGATCCAGTTTTCCCAGCACCATTTGTTGAAGAGACTGTCCTTGCTCCAGGGATTGGTTTTAACTTCTTTGTCAAATATTAAGTTGGTTGCAGATGTGTGGCTTGAGTTCTGGGATTTCTGTTCTGTTCCCTTTGTCTGTCCATCTGTTTTTGTCCCAGTACCAGGTTGTTTTGATTATAAATGCCCTGTCGTATGTCTTGAAATCTGGTATTGTGATGACTCTAGCCTTGTTTTTGTTGTTTAAGATTGCCTTTGCTATTCGAAGTCTCCTGTGTTTCTGTATGAATTTCCGCATCATTTTTTTTTTTTTTTAGATCTGAGAAAAATGTTCTTGGTATTTTGATTTGTATTGCGTTGAATGTGTAAATTGCTTTTGGTGGTATGGACATTCTGACCATTTTGATTCTGCTAGTCCAAGAACATGGAAGATTTTTCCATTTTTTTTATATCTTCTTCTATTGGTTTCCTTAAGATTTTGTAATTCTCATTGTAGAGAATTTTGACATCCTTGGTTAAATTTATTCCAAGGTATCTGATTATCTTTTTGTAGCTACTGTGAATGGGATCAATCTTAGAAGTTCTTTTTCAGCCATAGCATTGTCTATATACAAAGGCTTTTGATAGTTGTGTATTGATTTTATATCCTGCCACTTGACCAAACTCTTCTATGAGTTCCAATAGTCTCTTAGTAGAGTCTTTTGGATCCCCTATATATAGAATCATGTCACCTGCAAATAGGGATAGATTGACTTCCTCCTTCAAAATTTGTACCCTTTGATTTCTTTTTCTTCATTATGGCTCTGGCTAAAACTTCCAGAACTGTATTGAATAGCAATGGTGAGAGTGGGCATCCCTGTCTGGTACCAGATCTCAGTGGGAATATTCCAACTTTTCCGTATTCAGGAAGCTAGTTTGTCATAAATTGCCTTGATTGTGTTGGGGAATGTTCCTTCTATACCCAATTTGCTTAGAGTTTTCATCATGAAAGGGTGTTGTATTTTATCAAGTGCAACTATTGAGATAGTCATACGGTTTTTGTTCAGCAGTTTGTTAATGTGATGTATCACATTGATTTGAGAATTTTGAACCATCCCTGCATACCAAGGATAAATCCCACTTGATCTTTCTGATGTGTTGCTGGATTCTTTTGGCTAGAATTTTGTTGAGGATTTTTGCATCTATGTTCATCGGGGAAATTGGTCTGTACTTCTCTTTCTCTGTTGTATCTTTTTCAGGTTTAGGAATTAAGGTGATGCTGGCTTCATAGAAAGAATTTGGGAAGATTCCCTCCCTTTCATTTGTTTTGAATAGCTTGAGAATAGTTAGAGTTAGTTCTTTTTTAAATGTCTGGTAGAATTCAGTAGTAAAGCCGTCTGGTCCTGGGCTTTTCTTTGTGGGGAGTGCCTTTATTACTGAATCAATTTGCTTCTTGGTTATGGGTCTGTTTGTGTTTTCTGTGTCTTCATGGCTCAAATTTAGGTGGGTTGTATATGTCCAGGAATCTATCCATTTCTTCTAGGTTTCCCAGTTTGTTGGCATACAGCTGTTTGTAGTAATTTCTGATGATTCATTTTTATTTCTGTGGTGTCTGTTGTTACATGTCCTTTTTCATCTCTAATTTTATTGATTTGGGTCTTCTCTGTACTTCTTTTTTGGTTAGTTGGGCCAAAGGTATGTCAATTTTATTTATTTATTTTTATAATAAATGGTGTCTAACCTCTTTTGAGTAGTATGTATTTATTTTTAAAGATTTTATTTATTTGAGAGGTAGAGTTACAGACAGTGAGAGGGAGAGACAGAGAGAAAGGTCTTTCTTCCGTTGGTTCACTCCTCAAATTGCCTCAACGGCCGGAGCTGTGCTGATCCGAACCCAGGAGCCAGGTGCTCTTCCTGGTCTCCCATGCAGGTGCAGGGGCCCAAGCACTTGGGCCATCTTCTACAGCTTTCCCAGCCCATAGCAGAGAGCTGGATTGGAAGAGGAGCAGTCAGGACTAGAACTGGCACCCATATACGATGTTGGTGATGCAGGCGGAGGATTAACCTACTGCGCCACAGCGCCAGCCCCCAATTTTGTTTATTTTTTTTTCAAAAAACAATCTCTTTGTTTTGCTGATCTTTTGTATTTTTTTGGTTTCAATTTTGTTTATTTTCTCTCATTTTAATTATTTCTTTCTCCTACTAGTTTTGCTATTGTTTTCCCTAGGTGCTGGAGATGCATTGATTGCTCATTTATTTGGTACTTTTCCAATTTCTTGATGTAGACACCAATTGCTATACATTGTCTTCTTCACACTGCCTTTGCTGTAGCCGTAAGTTCTGATATGTTGTGTTGTCATCTTCTTTTGTTTCCAGAAATTTTTTTATTTCTCTTTTGATTTCTTCTATGACCCACTGTTCATTCAGGAGCATGTTGTTCAGCCTCTGTACATTTGCGTATTTTCTAGAGATTCATGAGTTATTGATTTCTAGCTTCATTTCATTGTGGTCTGATAAGATGCATGGTATGATTTCAGTTTTTTTTGAAATTATTGAGACTTGCTTTATGGCCTTGCGTGTGGTCAATCCTAGAGAAAGTTCCATGTCCTAGTGAGAAGAATGTGTATTCTGCAACTGTAGGAAGAAAAGTTCTATAGATATCTGTTAGGTCCATTTGGTCTATGGTGTCAGTTAAATCTGCTGTTTCCTTGCTAATTTTCTGTCTGGTTGGTCTGTCCATTGCTGAAAGTACAGAATTGAAGTTTCCCGTTACTATTGTATTGGAGTCTATGTCTCCCTTTAGATCCATTAACATTTCTTTTAAGTTGCCAGGTGACCTGTAATAGGTGCATAAACATTTATAATAGTCACTTCTTTCTGTTGAATTGTGATCCCATAATTACTACATAGCACCCTTCTTTGTCTCTTTTAACAGTTTTTGTCTTAAAGTCTATTTTGTCTGATATTAGGATAGCTACACCAATTCTTTTTTTTTTTTTTTTTGGTTTCTATTGGCATGAAATATCTTTTTGCATCCTTTCACTTTCAGTCTGTGTGCTTCTTTGTTGGTGAGATGCATTTCTTGTAGGCAGCAAATAGATGGGTTTTGTTTCTTGATCCATTCAGGCACCTTGTTATCTTTTAACTGGAGAGTTGAGGCTGTTTACATTCAAAGGGACTATTAGTAAGTAACTATTTGGCCCTGCCACTTCTCCATAAATATTCCTATTGTTTACTTTGGATTTCCTTTTTACTTTTACTATATTGTCTGCCTTTACCATCTTTAGTAGTGATGACCATATTTCTGTGCATAGCACAATCTTAAGCATCTTTTTTAGGGCTGGTGACAAATTCTTTCAATTTCTATTTGTCATGGAAGGTCTTTATTTCACCTTCATTCATAAATGAGAGCTTTGCAGTGTATAGTATTCTAGGTTGACAATTTTTTTCTCTTATGATTTGAACTATATCTCGCCATTCTTTCATAGCCTGTAGGGTTTCTGATGAGTAGTCTGCTGCGAGTCTAGTTGGAGATCATCTGCTGTTAATCTGGTGTGTCTCTCATGTTCATTTTAGAATTTTTTCTTTATATTTTACTTGGTGAGTTTGATGACGATGTGTCATGGTGAAGATCTTTTCTGGTCATGTGTTTTAGGAGTTCTATGTGCTTCCTGTACTTGGCTGTACCCTTGTTTCTTCAAATTAGGAAAGTTTTCTGTTACTATTTCACTGAAAAGACCTTCTAATCCATTCTCTCTTTCTGATTTCTTTTTTTTTTCCGACTGAAAAATTTCCAGAGATTTGTCTTCTAACTTGGACGTTCATTCTTTCACCTCACCTCGTCAGTTGTTAAGGCTTTCTACTGCAGTTTTTATTTGTTCTATTGAATTCTTAATTCCTAGTATTTTGTTTTGATTTCTCTTTAAAAATCTCAGTTTCGTGGGAAAAATTTTCATTCACTTTGCATATGGATTTCTTTAGTTCATCAGTTTGCTCCTGATTACTTCTAAGTGATCCTATGATCAATGTTTTGCATTCCGTTCCTGGCATTTCTTCAATCTGTTCATCACATATAGTATTGAATGTTGTGTTCTTTTGGAGGTGTCATGTTGTCTTCCTTATTCTTATTTCTTGAATTGCCGTGTTTATCATTAGGCATTTGTGGTGATACTTGTTTGTTTGTTTATTTTTTCATTTCCCTGTGTTGGCTTTTGTCTTTGAACTAGGCTGCTGTTTCAGTGCATACCCAGAGCCGTGTGCTGGGTGTGGTCAGGGAGCTCTGTTCAGTGCTCCAGGGTGAGGGGAGGGCCTAAGTGACAACCAAATTGGGTGTGCTAAATCTCCTCCTCCTTTTTTTTTTTTTTTAATACAGGGGAGGTTTGTTCTGCTCTATTGGCATAGTCTCATGCTCATTTCATCTCCTCAAAGGAGACCAATGCCTGGGCACTAGCCCCAGTGGATACATTTTTCATCTGCATGGCCACAAGACCCACAGAAAGGATCTTTGCATTCCTTGGTGTGAACACTCATCTTGCATCAGTGACCTTCACCAGGGAGTTAGGGAGCCCAGAGCATGTGGAGCTGCCCCCAGTGACTGTCCGAAGTCCTGGTCACACCTGGTGCCCTTACAGAGGGCCACAGTGTTTTCATAGCCCTGGCACACAAGCCTCCCACAGTCAAGCTCCCAGCCCCCATCAGTTCTCCCAGGCAGACTCTGGCTTCTCCTCTCCCCTGGTTGTTGGGTGCTCAGACGCGAGCTGGTGTAGCTGTAGGTATGTTCAAAAGGGCGCCCGCCCTCTCTTGGCTAGTTATTGGAGGATGGTGCTGGGTGGTCAGGGAGAGAGAAACGTGCCCCCCTCCCCTTTCCCCTCTAGGTTGGCAGGTATCCTGTCCCCCACAGGGCTCCAAGTGAGACTCCCTCCAGGCTCTTCCCACAGCTTTGTCAGCAGTGGATTGGGCTGCTGCACTCTGGTCTCGGCTCTCTCTCCAAAGCCGGTGTGAGGTCCTGCCTCGTGCACACTGGCTGCTGGGGTGCCGAGTTGTGCGCTTCTGCACCCTCCGCGTAGGTCCGCCATGTCCCTCTAATATGCATAGAGTTTCCTCTGCCGTTTTCTCCCTAACTCTCCCCTGAGATTGTTCTCTCTCCACGTTTTTTAAACTTCTAGTCTTCCCTAGACTAGAGCAGTAGGCTCCCTCCCTAGTCTGCCGTCTTTTAAACTCCCAGATTTCTACACAGATGGTTTTATAAAAGTGTTAATGGTTTTACAGTCTCACATCACAATGAAATTGGGTTTGGTGTGTTGATATGACTGATAAATTAAGATTTTTTTCTTTTAAGTTGTAAGAGATTTAGATTTTCTCTTTAATTTCTTATAAAAATTAAAAAGTTTTTAAAAACTTGTATTTACTGCAGTTAGGACAATGTGATATAATAATTTAGAATCTGAAAGATAGTTCTTTACTTCTCACCGTTATTACTTGAACTACGGACAAAGTACCTTCTCTCTTGAGTCCCTTCCTTTGATGGTTGGCACAGTGGGAGGCCCCCGTATGAGGCTATGGAAGGCTGGGTTGGGATACAGAGAACAGGAGGTTGGAGTTCCCAAAGGGACAGCTCTTTGATGTTTTCTGAGGGCTTGCAGAATATTCCTCTTGGTCAGGTTTCACAGTCTCAAGAATAAAGGGCTAAATATTTTTACAATTTCAAACTATCTTACCACAAATTATTCATAGTTAGAAAGGAAACATTGCAGTAAAGAAACTTTGTGGATACCACCTTACTCAACTGTGTAAGTTAATATCCCCAGTAATGTGACAGACCAGTACCACGAGCCTCCGATGATACACTAAGGGAACAGCATCATTCCAACAGAATCCCCACCAACACAGACACCTGAATTTAATCATGAAAAGAGGCAGAGGCAGAGAGGGAGGGAGAGGCTTTCCACCTGCTGGTTTACTGCCCAAATGGCCGCAACAGCCGGAGTTGAGCTGATCTGAAGCCAGGAGCCTGGAGCTTCCTCCAGGTTTCCCATGCAGATGCCAGGGCCCAAGCACTTGGACCGTCTTCTACTGCTTTCCCGGCTACAGCAGAGAGCTGGATCAGAAGTAGAGCAGCCAGGACTAAAACCAGTGCTCATATAGGATGCTGGCTGCAAGTGTTGGCTTTACTTGCTACACTGCAGTGCCAGCACCGAGGCTTCTTAATGTAGTTAATGGGTTGTAGTCCATTTTGATGTTAAATTGTTCTTGCTTTGTCTTTGGTAGCTGACTCCTTAAATTGGCTCCTGTTTCCGTCAGACATGGTCCTGTTATCTTCACAAAGTAGGATGCTTCAGGCCTAAATGAGAATCAGTACATGTGTGTTTTTTTTTTTTTACTTAAAATTTTAATCATTATTTGATCCCTTTACATTTATATCCCTGATGCATTTATAGTATTTTTCTGACATAATGTGCATCTAATTTTATTTTATTTTAATTTATAATGATCATTAGATCATTATAATGATCTAATTTTATTTTTTTCTTGTGATTAACAAGTTGTCCCAGCATCACTTACTATAAAGTCTCTTTTTGCACCAATTATTAAGATCCCACACACAGACTGAATTTCTGTATGTCCTTGTGTTCTGCTCTGTTGGTCTGTCTTATGTGTGGGCACCACTGTTTTCATCATGGACCAATCCTGTGTCACAGGTTTTCTTTGAAATTCTATCTAGCAGTTTTTAGAGAGCAGTGATTTTGATTCACAGAAACCATCCAGTACAGGGGAGATCAACTTTATCTTTTGAAATTTAGCTCCTAACCAGCTAATCTTTCCATAAGGAGCTTACTGTTATATCATTTCTTAATATAAGTACCTGCCAACATTATTTATTTTTTTAAAGATTTATTTTATTTATTTTGAAAGACATAGTTACAGAGAGAGGCAGGGAGAGAGAGGTCTTCCATCCACTGGTTCACTCCCCAGATGGCTGCAATGGCTGGAGCTGTGCTGATCGGAAGCCAGGAGCCAGGAGCTTTTTCCTGGTCTCCAATGTGGATGCAAGAGCCCAAGGACTTGGGCCGTATTCCACTGCTCCCCCAAGCCATAGCAGAGGGCTGGATCAGAAGAGGAGCAGCTGGGACTAGAACCGGCACCCATATGGGATGCTGGCGCTTCAGGCCAGGGCTTTAACCCACTGCACCACAGCGTCAGCCCCACCAATGTTGTTTAATACAAAAGTGAAAATGTAGAACAAAAATGTTTTATGATTGCTGTGTATTATATATAAAATATGAATTTTCTCCCATTTTCCATGGGTTATCCAGAACACAGTGTACTCTGAAGGTGTTTTTTTTTTCTTTGTAAAATTGTTTCTATTAAAGAATGCAGGAAAATACTGTAATAATGAGCACACATGCATCCATAGTCTGATTTTTCATGTAGGTACAGTTTTAAATCCTCATCTTTGCTCATTTCCGAATAGCACTCTGAGTGCAGAGGAGTGGAACCTTCTAGATGTCTGCAGTAGTGACAGGAAAGGAGGCTGGCAGTGCTCACCAAGGTTTACTGAAACTTTGCCACGTGTGGAAAAATGTTTATTTTTTATGGCCGGCACAGTGGCTCACTAGGCTAATCCTCTGCCTGCAGTGCCGGCACACCGGGTTCTAGTCCCAATTGGGGCGCCGGTTCTGTCCTGGTTGCCCCTCTTCCAGGCCAGCTCTCTGCTGTGGCCCGGGAGGGCAGTGAAGGATGGCCCAAGTGCTTGGGCCCTGCACCCCATGGGAGACCAGGAGAAGCACCTGGCTCCAGGCTTCGGATTGGCGCAGCGCACCGGCCGTAGTGACCAGCTCGGGGGTGAGCCAACGAAAGGAAGACCTTTTTCTCTGTCTCTCTCTTTCTCTCTCACTGTCTAACTCTGCCTGTCAAAATAAAAAAAGAAAAAGAAAAATGTTTATTTTTTAAAATTGCAGTTTGTTTCATGTCTGTGGGCAGCAGTGCCGATTTAAAGAGCCGCCTTCCCGCTGTATTATCTCGGTTTCCACTGGCGCTTGTGCTGAGCTGTGGTTTCCTGCTGATGACTCTAAAACCTTGCTGGCACACTGTTCTGCGTAACGGAGGGCTGTGTGGAGGGCTGCGTGGTGTGCACGTCTTGGTCTTTGCCCCGGGTAGGACAGTGAGGGAGTCCCACTGGTGTCGGTTCAGTTGTTTGTGCTGCTGTGGAGACTCTGGCTCCTAGATTACTTTGCAGAAGGGAGAATTACTGTCATACATAACAGGACTTTACTGCTGCTTTGAATTGCTATCAAGAAGAGAATGGTTACAAAACAGTGGTTGGTGTCTGCCTTTATAAAGGTATATCTATCGCTCTCTATGCATGTTAATTGACACATAAAAATTGTAAATTTGGGGCGCCACGTGAAGCTTTGGTGCATGTATGCATTGTGTAATGCTTACACCTGGGTAAATATGTTTATCTCCTCAAGTATTTATGTTTGTGGCGAAATCACCTCCCGCTTAGTGTCAGTATGAAAGGAATGGTGAGAAAGATGCCAGCCGCAAAGACAGACAGAACTGAAAATCCCCCTTTTCAAAATGAAGCCGCGTACGTTATAAATTACCAGGGGTGGGAATGCCTGGCGCTGCCCAGGTAACCGCAGGTGAGACTGCAGATTCACTTTACGTTGATAATGTTGTGTGGCCCATGAATGATGCTATAAATATGCAGATACCTTGGCAGAAAAGAGGCTCCACCCCAGAATTAGATAAAGTAATACGAGCAAAATTTTAGGGTTTTTGGTGATTAAAATTAATTTTATTGTTGGAATAAAATGTGAATGTAAAGAAGGAATTTCTAGACCTGTAGGTTGAGAAGTACAGGTCACGGGACCTGTTTATTGGTTGCCAGACTGTCTGACTGCTTTAAGGGGTTGACTTACTGTGTTCTGAGGAAGCCTTCCGGTGCAGGCCTCTCGGGGACTGGGGAGCTTTGCCTCGTCACTGCCCTCGCATCCCGTTCCCGTTCTGAGGTTTCTGGGAGGACACGAGGGGTCAGCGTGCCTGAATGGTGCGGGTAGTCTAATTTTATGCTAGTTACCTCTAGTTCGGTTTTATATTATCTGCCGATCTACTTACTTATTTTCTCTTGCCTTGAAGGAAATCCTAAATGTCAAACCGGTGGAAAGTCTAAGAGGTCAATTCAAGGGACTCATAAAGCAGCTAAACAGGTACAGCATATACAGGTTTCTACTTACTTCTGATTTCAGTTCCTGAATGTAGTGTAAGTTGCAAAAGCTGTTTTTTCTGGATTGAATATTGTTTATCTCCGTGTAAAAATTTAATGAAATATCTTAACATTTAATAAATTAATGAATTAAAATACAGTTAATAAAAGTATGTATAATGCTCACTGTGTACTCATTTTGTTCTAACTATTTTGCAAATGTTCATGTATTTGGTTCTCTTAACCCTTTGATGTAGGGATTATCCCTACTTATAAAAAGGAAATTTTATTATGTAGGTACCTGAGACAGGGGCGGTTCTGTAGCTTGCTGGGAAGTGACAGTCAGGCTTTGAGCCTAGGCTGTTACTTAACAGCTTGTGTTTCCACTGCCCCTGAGCTCTTTATGATCCTGTTTCTCGGTGTAATGCTGACTTTGGGTTGTAGGATAGTAAAGCGATAATAACTTTACAGATTTTCAGATTGCTTTACTAAAATGTTGGAGAACACAGGCCTGTGTGTCTTGTCTCTCAAGCATTTTTACATCACTATAGTTAGCTTTTCTTTTTTTAAACATGTGTTTGAGGGGGAGAGACAGAGGAAGGACTCCCATTCACTGGTGCACTCCCAGGTGCCTGCCGTGGCTGGGGGCCTGGGCCTTGCAGTCCCGTCCCGTGTGGGTGGCAGGAATGCAGTGGCTCAGCTGTCGCCCTGCCTCCCAGGGCCTGCACTGGCAGGAAGCAAGAGCAGGAGCTGGGGGTGGAAATGGGGTCCAGGCATTCCCATGTGGGATGCGGTCGTCCTCACAACTCGCCTAGTTATTTTCCCTGAGCTTTGCATCTAATCTTAGTTTGCTGTTATTAATTAATAAATAATACATACATATTACACCAATACGTATGTACTATGTAAGCCAAGGACTATGAAGGACATGTGGTCCTGTGATGAAGGTGTCGCTCTGAGCTCACAGAGAATTCCCCTCCCCACACAGACACGTCAGGGGAAAACATGTTTTAGAAGGAAAAAGATGAGGGGAATTTTGAGAAATAAGGTAAACATCTCTGTGGGTCAGAAAGAAAACAAAAACATATGTTGACAGATAAGTGGGGTTGGGGACATGAACAAAATGGACAGATCACCTAGATCCATTCTTACGGGATGAGGAGGGCGGAAGTGCCTGTGGGCTCCTGGTGTGAAGCGAGCACTTGGGCTGCAGAAGCTGCGGCCTGCCTGAGCTGTGGCCTTGACGGTGCCCTCGTGTTGTCGATGGGGAGACCTGTGAGGCTAAAGGCCTCTGGGTGTAGGGCCTCCCTGGGCCAGATGTTGATACCCATAAGATGAGTAAACTGGGGAAGGGTGAGGAATGGAAGTAGCTAAAAGACAAGGTTTCCAAAGTAAGACGTGAGAGGACAGTGTGATAAACTGCACGCTCCACGGTTCACCAAGGACAGGATCCATCTTTGAGGTAGATGAGTTTAAGCGCTTCAAAGGAAGGAATAGCAATAAAGCATAACGTAGAAATTGTGCAGTAAAGTAGGTGAATATTAATTTTTGGTCATTTATATAGATGGAAATGAAAATAATATCACTGATTTTTTTTTTTTAAAGATACAGAGACAGAGGGAGAGACACACAGAGGGAGAAAGAAAGAGAGATAGGGAGGGAGCGAGTTTCCAGCCACTGGTTCACTCCCTGGCTTGCCTCAACGGCTGGGGCTGGGCCAGACCGAAGCCAGGAAGTTCATCCGGGTCTCCGATGTGGGTGGCAGGGGCCTAAGTAGTTGGGCCATCTTCTGTTTTTCCCAGACCATTAGCAGGGAGCTGGATTGGAAGTGGAGTAACTAGGACATGAACCAGATCCCATATGGAATGCCAGTGGCGCAGGTGGCAGCTTAACCCACTGTGCCACAGCACTGGCCCCTATCCATGAGATGTTTATAAGCTATAATTAATGGCACAAGTGATATTCTGGGCAGGAAATTAGATTGGAAGACAGTTGTAAGTTGGAAGACACTACTGAGGTGGATTTAGAATATAGCTTAGAGAACTGAAGAGAGAGAAAATGTGAAAGATCGTTTAAGATTGAGAAATGATAGTCTATGTCTTCTAAGACTTCTGAAATTGGAGAATGAATAGTGAGTGTGTTGAAAGTTTCCCTTATCTCCTGAGTTCTCCAGAGGTTCAGAATATAAACTGTGGAGCTGAGCAGGATAAATAAAAATAGATTCACACCTGGAGACGTTCTCAAGAACCTGCAGAATGTCAAGATTAAGAAAGAAATCTTTAAGATTACCAAGAAATAAACAAACCCACAGAGGAAAGACAGGCTAATAGCAGCCTTGTTATCAACAAAAGGGTAGTGGAGCAATCCCTTCTAACTTACGAGGCAAAATTACTTTTAACCCAGAATGCTCTGCCAGCCAAGTGATCATTCAGTTGCGAGAGTGAAGTGGAGGCATTTTTAGATGTGGACAGACTAGATGACCGTCCTTCCCTCGGTTGCTTTTGTGCTGCTGTGAAGGACACCGCAGACCGGTAGTTTATAAATGAGAAGTTGATTTGGCTCCCTGCTTTGGCGGTTGGGAAGTGCAGCGTGGGGAGGCTTCTTGCTGCGTGGCGGTGGTGGGAAGCCGCTCCTGCAGGAATGGCCTTGATCCGTTCCCCGTGGCCAGTCACCTTGCCGAGCTCCCCACTTGTCAGCACTGTCACACGGGGAATTACATTTCCACTGGGACTCTGGGGGACATTGGACCCACAGCAGCCGCACGTGGACCATTTGCAGAACTGTTCACAGAGGTACTTGAGCAGGGAGAGAGGGAGGCTTGGAAGAAGTGGCTGTAGAGTGTGGCAGGAAACTCGTGCACCGTGGGGCTCCACACCTGGCTCTGGCTCCTGTCTCCAGCTTCCTCCCAGACTGGACCTTCACCTCCATTGGTGCGCACCCCCTTGAAGACCTACCTGGGTTTCCACGGTTTGTCTGTTGTCAGAATCATTTCCTTGCATGGTCTCGCGACTCTGCCCCTCTTAGTATTCTTGATGGGGTGTCCTGGTTATGTCCGCCGTCTGCCTGTTCTGCCCTGCATCTCACGCATCTGAATGTAGCTGGAGAAAAGTGCTGATCACGTTGAGTGGGCTCTTCCTACACTGCTGGCCGATAACCCACGGGAAGCCCTGTCCCAGCGCCCCACTGGGTGCCTTTCCCTGGTTAATCCCCGGGAGCGCATCACGCTGTCTCATCTCTTCAGGCTTCAGTACTTTTTGCTCCGTGTTCACTCTGTGATCATGCCTGCTTCCTGTTTCACTGAGAAAGTGAAAATAGTGGGAAGAGAACTTCCCCTTGCTCCCCCAGCCACAGCCATGACTTCACTGCCATTTGACCCACGTGGTCAAAACTGCTCAGCCCCAGCTCTCACTCCTTAGGGACGCCAGGTCCCTGAGCTGCTCCCTTCTCAGGATCTGTCCTGTGCCAGCAGCTTCTGTCTCTGCCGCGGTGTTCTCCCCCGTGAACATGCGTCCGGTTGCAGCTGGCTTCCTGAATGAGAAGCGTGTGTGCCCCTTGCTCTCTGACGTTGGTGAGTCCTGTGGTTGTGTCCCGGTCCTCTTAGTCGACTGATGGAGCAGTTGACACTTTGGATGCCCTGGTTCTTAACACTCTGGGCCCGGGTCCTGGGTCTTCACTCAGTTGCTCCTTCCCACTCTGCTTTGCTGGCTTTGTTCTTGTTCCTAACCTGTCCCAGTAGAGCGTCTCAGAGCATTTCTTGACCCTTCTCTGTGCACTCTCATTTTCTCCTGGCTTCGAATGCCGTTTTCTTCCAGGTTGTATCAGCCTAGCTACTGCCTTCGTTTGATCCCGGCCTTCATGTCCATCATGTCCACTGCAGCTGCCTCCTAGGTATTTGCATCCACTTAGGTATGAGTAGGCATCTTCAGCCAGAAGGAAGGGGTCTTCCCCACACCCACTGCTGTGGCTCCCTGTGTGGGTGTGTGGTGAGAACGTGCACCGAGTTCATGGTCAGGGCCCCTGCAGACAAGGGGAGGGGACACAGAGCATTTCAGCTTTATTTCAAGTGTTGTGCTGAACCGGAAATGACACAGCATGGACAGTTACGGGTCTGGGGTAATGTGTGCTTAGGTGTTAATAAAATATTTTCACCTATAAAGTGGGGTGATACCTTATTGACTTCTTCTGAGGGTCCATTAACCTAATCTGTATGTATGAGTTAAAGGAATACCTGGTATGTAGTAGGTGAAAAAAAAAAAAAGTGGGGAGTGCTGGTGGCGGCTGCTGTTACAGCCCAGTGGGTGGAAGCTGCCCACGACACCAGCCTCCCATGTTGCAGTGCTGGTTAGAGTCCCAGCTACTCTGCTTCCAGTTCAGCCTCCTGCGAATGCTCTGTGGGAAGATGGCGGATGGCCCAAATACGTGGGCCCCTGCCATCCACGTGGGAGCCCAGTGTGTAGCTCCTGTTCCTGGCTTTGGCCTGGCCCAGACTTGGCTGTTGAGGCCTTCTGTGGAGTAGACCAGGGGATGGAAGATCTCTCCCTTTCTTCCCCTCTCCCCCTCTCTACCTCTGCCTTTCAAATAGGTCCGTCGATCTTAACTGATTGGATCATTGGCATCTCCATGCAGGGTCATTACGTGTCTGTCTCTGAAGAGTATGTATTACTTTTATGGCCAAATTACTAAAAAGCTAGTTTATGCATTTGTCAGTTCATATTACATTAAAAATTAGGTACTAAGTGCACTGATGTAAAAATAATTATTTATTTAATTTTCCCCGAGTTAACACATACTAATATAACAAGTCTGTTATCTCAGAAGTGGATGTCCACAATAGGTCTTTTTTAAAAATTTTTTTAAAGATTTATTTGTTGCGGAAGAGACACAGAGAGAGATCTTCCATCCTCTGGTTCATTCCCATAATGTCTGCAACGGCCAGGGCTGGGCCATGCTGAAGCCAGAAGCCAGAAGCTTCATATAGGTCCCCTATGTGGGTGCAGAGGTCCAGGCACTTGGGCCATTTTCTCCCACCTTCCCAGGTGCAGTAACAAGGAACGAGTAGGAAGTGGAGCAGCCAGGACCCATATGGGGTGTTGGTGTCGCAGACAGCAGCTTTACCTACTGTGCCACAATACCAGCCCCAAGACTGACTCATTTCCTCCCTCCCTTTCTTCCTTCCTTCCTTCCATTTATTTGAGAGGTAGAGTCACAGAGAATCTGTTGGTTCACTCCTCAGCTGGCTGCAATTGCCGGAGCTGAGCCAAGCACTTGGGCCGTCTTCCATGCTTTGCCAGGCCACAGGAGAGAGCTGGATCGGAAGAGGAGCAGCCAGGACTTGAACTGGTGCCCGTATGAGATTGTAGCCCACTGCACCACAGCGCCAGCCTTAAGACTTCATTTCTGTGCTTAAGATAATTTCAAATGCTTGCACAATCTAGGGACCTGCTTTTTTCTTCTTTGAATTTTTATTTACTTTATTTGAGACGTGCACACAGCTCCCACCCATTGATGGCCTCTTTTCCGCTGATTCACCAGCTGAAGCCGGAGCCTGGACTCCATATGGGTCTCCCACGTGGGTGGCAGGGACCCTGGTGATTGAGGGGACATGTTAGCAGGGAGCTGGAATCGAGAGCAGAGCTGGGACTTGAACCCAGACACTCCAGGATGGGATGTGATTGTCCCACGAGGTGGCTTAATCACTGTCCGATGCCTGCCAGGGAACAGAGCCTCTGGAGCTGGAATTCAGGGTGGGGCCTGTGAGTGTGGACTGTGTGTCCAGTGGTCTGTGGATCTGCGTGGGTCCGTCCAGAGCCTTCTTCGGAATCTCGAGACCTGCGAGCCCCTCAGAGAGGGATGAGTGCGGAATCTCAGTTCCTTTCTCCTCTTTCCCTTTGGTTGTGCCATTGAGCGTCTTGGGAAGCCATCAGGCACGGGGAGCCAGTCCCGGCCCCGTCACTGGTCTGCGTGAGACCTCATTTATTCGGGCTGCCCTCACTCTCCTCCTCTGTGAAGTGGAGCTTCAAAGACGAAATGCGGTGCTCCTGTACGTGCAGCCCTGGGCGCAGTGCAGGGCCCACAGCGGCAAGAATGTCGTGGATGTGGGATGCATTGCCTCTGCGACTATGGCTGCTATGACCCTTTTTAAAAAATAGCATTATAGCTAATTTTTGAAGATGCATTTTTGTTTATTTGAAAGGCAGAGTCAGGGAGAGGGAGAGACATACAGAGAGAAAGGTTGATTGATCAATTGATCTTCTATCTGCTGGTTACTCCCCAGATAGGTTGCGATGGCTGGGGCTGGGCCAGACTGAAGCCAAGAGCCTGGAACTGCATCTGAGTCTCCCACATGGGTGCAGGGGTCAAAGGACTTGGACAATCCTCTGCTGTTTTCCCAGGTGCATGAGCAGGGAGCTAGCTCGGAAGTGGAGCTGCTGGACTGGTACTGGCGCCCATATGGGATGCTGGCGTCGCAGGCAGCAGCTTAGCCTGCTGCACCACAATGTGGGTCGAGGCTGTGATCTTTATCAGAAGTGGGGAAAGGCCCCGTACTTAGAAACTTGTACTGCTTTCTCAGCCTCTGTGACTTTTGGTTTGCTGTGAATTGTGTAAGGTTACAGGCTGGGTTTGTAGGAAGCCACTAACTCTTTGCTGATCAATGTGAAAAAAAGGTTTGTGAGGGAGATAAAATTCAGAAACCTTCTTGAGTTGACTTTAACTCTGATGTTGTATGGGAGAGAAATCAGGTCATCTGGGCCCTCTGGTAGAGAGCTGTTGGCACCATGCCTTCGCCTACTGTGTCGCTCGAGAGCTGCAGCGGGGAGCTGGTCTCCCACGCTCTACACGGTGGACAAATCACCTGGCCTCCGACCTCGGTTTTCTAATCTGTGAAGTGGAGTTAATACGTACTTTCAACATTGTATCGAGGTGGGCAGGAGATTTTATGGAGTTGATTTTTCATATATAGTCCTGTATCAATTGTTATTTTTGTCATTAGCAAAGTAATAGAATAAAGCTTTGCTCTGGGATAGACATTGCTTGAATTGGATTTTGAGTTTGATTTAGCCCAAAGTGGGAATCTTTGACATAGTAACATAAATTACTGTTTAGGGGGCTGGCGCTGTGGCATAGCAGGTAAAGCTGCTGCCTGCAGTGGTGGCATCCCATATGGGCACTGGTTCTAGTCCCAGCTGCTCTACTTCCAATCCAGCTCTCTGCTATGGCCTGGGGAAGCAGTGGAAGATGGCCCTGCACCCGGAAGAAGCTCCTTGCTCCTGGCTTTGGACTGGCCCAGCTCTGGCCATTGCGGCTATCTGGGGAGTGAACAGAGGATAGAAGATCTCTCTGTCTCCCTCTGCCTCTGCCTCTGTAACTGTGCCTTTCAAATAAAAATAAACCTTAAAAAATTACTATTTAAGGCAAGAAAATACTTGGAGAACAATTGAGGTACGTTTTGTTAATTGTTGAAAATTACCTTCAAGTTTATTGTTGGCATGTTGGTGAAAAGGTGACATTTCCCATCTTCGTTGAGAATTCGGGCCTGGACCAGGCCTTTCAGGTGAAATCTCTCTCTAAGTGTTTACTTGCGAAGTCTGGCAGTGATAGTCTGAGGGGCTGCTGTGCAAGGAGGCGGAGCAGCTGCATCTCTGCCCGTGTGTGTGTGTGTGTGTGTCCGTGCGCTCGCACACGCGTGCCTGCTTTTCAGTGGTGATGGTGCTGTAGCACCAGGGACTAGGCCCCTAGGAGAGTGCGTGAGCACACTGGCCTCCGTGTCGGGCCTCTCCACTCTGGCAAGCCACACAGCCTGGCCGTGGCTGTTGCTCCAACAGGAGGGCAGGCGAGTCAGCCAGTCACCTTCCTCCCCTCCCGTCCTCTCCCCTCGCCTCTGTAAACCTCAGACCTGTGATTTTGGTGGGTGCTTCTGTGGCCAGCCTATGCAGCTGTAGGCTGTAATTGTGTGCCTCTAAAGTCTGCTGAGCATCGGAAGAAAGAGCCGGCGAACACCAAAGCTGCTTCCCTCGGTGTCTGCTCTGTAGCTTCGTTCTCTCACTACTCTCGTCAGTTATTCCCCAATCTCTGTGCTAGTCTTCACTTTTGGTGGAAACATAGTTTAAGATAAAGTCAAGTAGCTGAATGGAGAGCTCCTGGGTATGGCGTTTGTAAGTGGAAATCTGTGTGACTTATTTGTTGGTCTACAAATGTTTGAACTTGCAGTCTGTGTGTTCCAGCGAATCAGCAGTGGCCTCAGCTTGATTTTACCCAGGATTTCTTCACCGCTCGTCATCCTCCTCTTTAGTCGGATGGGTCGGACATAACACTGACCTCACAGACCTGTTCTTTTTAAGGCCAACAGCTTGTGTGAGGAACTGAAGAGTTATATGAGTGAAGAGCACCTTGTTTTTAAGTATTTATGTTGAATATAAAGTAGTTATTTAAAATTGATTTTTATACAAAAATCCAGTCCCCAGGTGCTCACTTATTTACACGCTTTCCTGTGTCCCCCACCAGAACGCGGTGGTAGACTGCAAAGTAACGTCCACGGTGGGAGAGAAGCACTTTGACAAGAGCCCCACCAAGACGAGGCATCCTCGCAAAGTCGACCTGCGGGCTCGGTACTGGGCCTTTCTGTTTGACAACCTTCGCCGGGCGGTGGATGAAATCTACGTCACCTGTGAATCCGACCAGAGCGTGGTGGAATGTAAGGTAGGCTGGCTCCGAGGCGCGTCGCCTGTTGGCAGATTCTGCACCCTCTGCTTCGTCGGACTGTGTCGGTTCTCTCAGGGTTTCTGGTTTGACTCGATCCTGTACGCTTTCGTTCGCCTCATAGGAGAAATCGTTCTCCTGATCGGCTCAGTAAAGGCAGCACTGTGCGTCAGGCCTTGATTCTGAAGAGAGGGTTTTTTTTGGGGGGGGCAGGGCGATGTGCTTTTTTATTGTGGTAGAAAGCTGTCTTGATACATCGTCCTGGCCAAGGAATCAGGTTTGTGTGTATACACACACACACAGACACACACATAGTTTGCGTGCTATGCATACGTACACACACAGTTTGCACACAAACACAGTTAGCACGCTATACACATAAACACACACACACAAATTACTTTTTAAATCTTTCTCATCTGCATTTTCCTTTGGTCCTGTAGGTGGCACTAGTGAGATTTTCACATTCTTTGGTTTCATGTTTAGTGTCTTTTAATTGGACATTGCTCCCTTTCCATTCAGATACTTATCATTCTCCTGATTGGAGCTGGTCAGAGGAAAGTGAGATTGATGGCCAGCCATAAACAATCCTGGGTGGGACTGGAATGTCACTGTAAGGTGTGTTTTCTAATTATAGATAACCTTGTGTTTGTCATAGGATACTGAACAGACATGGTCTGTCTAAAAATTCGCTAAAAAGCCTGGCCCTCTAGTCAATACAAGCTATATATTATGAATTTTTATTGAATAAAATTATTTTGAGAAAAGCCAGAGTGATACATCTTCATAGAAATATTAAAGAGACGACTCCTGTGTTTATGGTGAACATGGTTGAAAACCCTGGAATTCATTATTTAGCCTTTGAAATATATGAAGGGTCAAAGAAAAGCTACATGGTGAGGCAGCAGCTGGGTTTCCTTTTAAATTGGAAACAGCCTAATAGCTTATAGACCTGCTTAAAAATATGATTCATTGGCAGCAGGCTTCAAGGTGAACGGTAGTTAAAACCCTCCAGATGCACGGTGTGCTTGTCAAAATTACTGTTGTTACTTTTAGCAAGTAAAAATCTTTTGTTTTTGTATTATTTATTTGAGAGGTAGAGAGACAGAGCTCCTGTCCGCAGTGCAGCTCCTGAGTGCCTGCAGCAGCTGGGGCTGCCCTGGGGTCAGACAGTCCTGGGGCTGCAGTTCAGGCCTCTCCCACGGGAGGCAGCGTCCACCTTCGTGGGCAGCTGGAGTCGGGAGCTAGAGCCGGGAATCGAACCAAGGCTCTGTGTCGTGGGCACAAACGTCTTCACCTCTGGGCCAGACGCTGCTTCCTGTCTCACAGTTTAAGAAAAATGTCTTACAGCAATGTGTCCCTGGAGTAGAATGAGTCTGCGTGTTGTGGTAAAAAGCCCACTGGACTTAGATCTGGATTATAGTTCCTTCTGTAAATTGTCATGTGGGTCCAGGTAAGCTAGAGGTGAACCCCAGAGACCAGATCAGTGGGTCCTTGATTTGGTGATTAAAAATAGCAAGAAGCTGCCTGAAGAAGTAAAATTTGTTTGGAAAATGTCTCCTTCAGTGAAGAAGTGAGACTGGCCAAGTGCAGTCAGTCAGTCATGTCTGCGATGAGCAGACACTGTCATGCTAGTCTCTGATAGCAGTTCTTTTTTTTTTTTAGAAAAATTTTATTTTTAAAGATGTTGATTTTCATATACTTGAAAGGCAGAGCGACAGATTGATTGATTGTTCTTCAATCCACTGGTTCACTTTGCAAATGCTTGCAACAGCCGGGGTTGAGTCACGCCGAGGCCTGGAGCCTGGGGTTCCATCTGGTCTCCCATGTGGGAGGCAAGAGCTCAAACACTTGAGCCATCATCGCCTGCCGCCCAGGATGTATTTGTGAGAAGCTGGGTTGGATGTGGAGCAGCTGGGACTTGAACTGGCATTCCAGCTTGGCGGCAGGTGTCCCAAGTGGTAGTTTACCCTGCGCCACACCTGCCCCTTCCTCACTGTTTGGGGGGGGGGTGTAAGACTGGCCGGAAGGACGCACGGCTCTTTCTTCCCCTGGTTCTGTCACTCATTCATCTACAATTCTATGAAAGCTTCATAATAATAGAAATCTGTTGGGTGGATTATAGATTTCCTCTCATGTTTCTAGTGTTGCTATTTTTAAATCTGCTTCTGTTTCGCTCTGTTCTCATTATGAAGCCCTGCCACTCATCCTCTTACTTGGTTAGTGCCTCTGTGAGCCGTGTGGCACAAGGATTTCCCCGTGTTTTGCAGGTGGTCGCTTGTTTAGTCGATGCATTGAAAGATGTATCTGTGTGTCTGATTGTTATGTTTAGCCTAAGTTACGTAACTACAGCCTGGCTTTGTGCCTCTCATGTCAGGGGCAGTGAGCACTGTATTCTGTGTCCAGCTGCAGCACGTGTTGAAATGCGTGTTTCTTGTTTGCTTTGCCCGGACTCTTCCTCGAAGAGGAAGCAGCACGCACGTCTTCCATCGCCCGACTCCCAGCTCTGCTCCCCTCAGAGTGGCCAGGGCGTGGACAAGCAGAGTTAAGGAAGCGGTGGCTGGCTCTTCTCACAGGAACTCCAGTTACTCAGTCAGTGAAGACGAGGCTCGGGAGAACTGGGGTGGCTGCAAAAAGAGGATTCCGGGCCGTCTTCTCTGGCTAGGTGTCACTCCGGAGTGTGCAGAGGGAGCTTGGGGCAGAGACGCCTGGGAAACCGCTTTCCTTTCCTTGCTTCCCGTTTCCGCGTGGGAGAGGCCGGACGTGGTGTGTGGACGCTGGGGGGCGCCCTTGGCCGCAGTCTGGGGTCTGCAGCTGTGTTGATGCTCCCCCTGCACAGTCGGCTCTCTGGAGTAGCCAGCGGCAGCTGGGCGGGGCCTCTGGGGTAGGATGCCCCGGAAGACGTTCTCGGTGGTCCAGTGGAGAAGACCCCCATGAGTCTGGTGGTTTATGTGAGGGGAGGGGTGCAGATGTAGATGCAGATGATGGCGTCACAGGAGTAGATGCAGAATTCTGGTGGAGCTGGGCATTGGGCACCCGGATGCAGCTTCACGCTGCCTAGAGCCACACCTGATGGCTGTCAGAAAGCGCCGTCCACTGCCGAGAGGCGTGGAGGCCTTTGCTCTCAGACTGAGTTCGACGAAGACTGGGACACGGTGCCTGGCGTGATGGCAGCGGGCTTGTCACTACTAGGCACTGCGTGCTCTGGGCCCACGGCTGCCACTTAGGGCCGGGGACACGTTTGTGCAAATGGAGAGTGGGCAGAGGGGCTTTCCCAGGGGAACACGGGAGGACAGAGACGACACCATTAGCAGCACCCTGCTTTTCTCCTGCACAGTCATCTGGTGGAGCCCGTGTCATTCCTTCTGTGCTATCCAGGCAGGCTGTCCATAGCTGGGATTTTTTTTTTTAAGATT
This sequence comes from Sylvilagus floridanus, assembly GCA_949820135.1. Lineage (NCBI taxonomy): Eukaryota > Metazoa > Chordata > Mammalia > Lagomorpha > Leporidae > Sylvilagus > Sylvilagus floridanus. The sequence continues at coordinate 85,636,721 of OX463239.1, forward strand.
TTTATTTATTTGAGAGGCAGAGATAGAGGCAGGTCTTCCATCTGCTCCCCAGATAGCCACGATGGCTGGATCCAGGGCGATCTGAAGCCAGGAGCCAGGAGCCTCTTCCAGGTCTCCTACATGGGTGCAGGGGCCCAAGGACTTGGGCCATCTTCTGCTTTCCCAGGCCACAGCAGAGAGCTGGATTGGAGGTAGAGCAGCCAGGACTCAAACCGGCGCCCCTATGGGATGCCAGCACCGCAGGCGCAGGCTTAGCCCACTGTAGCATCAGCTCCATAGGTGGGATTTAAAACTATGCTTTGATCATTGAGACTGAAAAGTTTCACCGATCACTCTCGGCAGGTTTAGGGTTTAGCTGAGTAATTACTGAGAAAAACCCAAGATTCCTCCCAAGAAGTCTTCAGAAAGTTCCTGGAAAAGCCCATTGTGGAAAAACCACCAGTGGATTTCAGTTATTTTCCACCGATGTAAACTTACACTAGTTTGTTCTAGCCTGTCTGCGCAGGTCTAGTTTCGGGCACTAGAAAGGATGAGACATCAGCTTGGAAAGAATCCTGCTGAAGAACAAACACCGGCTGCACGATGGAGGGGCCGTTTCTGCTGGTTTCCCAGGCACATTAGCAGACAGCTGGGCTGGAAGTGGAGAGCTGGACTTGAACTGGCGACCACATGGGATGCTGCTGTTGAGGTGGCAGCTTAACTCCTTGTGCCAAAATGCCGGCCTCCACCTTTTGTACTTTCTTTTCTTTTCTTTCTTTTTTTTTTTTTTTTTTTAAATTTTTTGACAGGCAGAGTGGACAGTGAGAGAGAGAGAGACAGAGAGAAAGGTCTTCCTTTGCCGTTGGTTCACCCTCCAATGGCCGCCGCAGATGGCGCGCTGCAGTCGGCGCACCGCACTCATCCGATGGCAGGAGCCAGGTGCCAGGTGCTTCTCCTGGTCTCCCATGGGGTGCAGGGCCCAAGCACTTGGGCCATCCTCCACTGCACTCCTGGGCCACAGCAGAGGGCTAGCCTGGAAGAGGGACAACCGGGACAGAATCCGGCGCCCCGACCGGGACTAGAACCCGGTGTGCCGGCGCCGCAAGGTGGAGGATTAGCCTGTTGAGCCACGGCGCCGGCCACCTTTTGTACTTTCTTAAAAAGTTCATGAGCCTCCTGCCTTTCTCCTGGTGTGCCTTTTGGTCGCTGGTGGACTGTCTTCTTGTTCTTGTGGCTATGAACCCCTCTAGTCTTGTCTGTTAATCCTCTCAGAGCATTTTCTGATGTGATTTATTGCCCTCCTGTTATAAAACTTGGTTGACTATCTCTGTGGCCGTGTGAATCCAGAAGATACTCTTCGTTTTGGTTTTTAGTGCATCCTCCCGGGAGTGGACATTTGTCCAGCAGTTAAGAAGCCAGCGGGGACGCCTAAATTCCCCATCTAGGCCTGTGTTTGACTCCCAGTTCTGGCTCTTGACTCTGGCTTCCTGTCAGTGTGGACGTGGGGAGGCAGCAGGTGATGCTTAGGTGATTGGAGCCCTGGATTGGGTTCCCAGATTCTGACTTTGGGTCCGTCCTGGTTGTTGTGGACATCTGGGGAGTGAAATAGCAGAGGAGTGCCCTATCTCTATGACTGTGTGTACCAAAGAAATAAGAGAAACAAAACCAAAAACATCCTACGACATGATCTTAGTTGACTTTCCCACAGTTGTTATAATCTCTGCTGAGCTATCTGTCTGTTCCTGATAGTGGAGTGCAGGGCAGTTGAGTCTATAGGATCCGAAGTTAAAGTCTGGCACTGCCTGTAATTTGGGAGACTTTGGGATTCCAAATGGAAACTAATTAAAAGAGGATTTAGTGCCTCTCATTTGAGAACTAAAATAATTTTTTAAAATATTTATTTATTTATTTGAAAAGCAGAGTTACAGAGAGAGAGACAGAGACAGAGATCTTTCATCTGCTGCTTCACTCCCCAAATGACCTCAATGGCTGGAGCTGGGCCCATCAGAAGCCCAGGAGGCAGGAGCCTCCTCTGGGTCTCCCACGAGGGTACTGGGGCCCAAGCAGTGGGGCCATATTGCACTGCTTTCACTGGCCATAAGCAGGGAGCTGCATTAGAAGAGGAGCAACCAGGACATGAACTGGTACCCATATGGGACGCTGGGGTGGCCGGTGGAGGTTTAACCTACTACACCACAGTGCTGGCACCTGGGGAACTGACATAATAAAACAGGATGAAATAACCTAGGCCCTGTGGGTGGCATTGTGGCATACAGGTAAAGCCAATACCTGGGACACTAGTATCCCATGTGGGCGCTGGTTGTCCTGACTGCTCCACTTCCAATCCAGCTCCCTGTAATGCTCCTGGGAAAGCAGCAGGAAATGGCCAAGTGCCTGGGCCCTTGTGCTTTCGTGGGAGACCCAGAAGAAGCTCCTGGCTTCAGGCTGACCCAGCCCAAGCTGTTTGTGGCCATTTGGGGAGTGAACCAGAGGATGGAAGATCTCTCTCTGTAACTCTGACTTTTAAATAAATAAAATAAATCTTCAAACAGAAATAAAGAGAGGGAGGGAAGTCCTCGGCCCTGGACTTTGTTGGTTTTAGTCTCAGTAGCAGCCACCTGTAGTTTTTACCTGAATACAGGGAATGGGGTGTTGGGGAGCAGATGTTTGTTGAAGTCAGATCGGCGCAGGAGTAGAAGTGGAGGGTGAGATTCAGCGCCACTCTCTTTCTTTCCGTCACATTCATTTGGTGCATAATTGTGTTTCGGGAACTCTCTGGGTTTACCTTTCTACTCATTTCATTCTTAGACACGAGTTTTGGATGAGTCTAGAAAGATTAGTGACTCGGACATTATTGTCTCCAACCTTGAGATGTCTTCACATTGGAATCAGTAACTGCATCTGAGGAAGCTGCTATTTCAGTGGTCTGATGTTGATTTGCATTTCCTGTTATGGGAACAGCTGTTGTTAGGGGTTTGTAAGAGGTGAGGACCTGGGCAGTTCAGTCTCTGTTCCGCTTATCCCCTGCTGTGTTAACATGGAGGGGAAGGCTCATCAACAGAGTTGGGAACGTGGCCTCGTCCCTGGGCAGTGAGGAAGGGCTCCCAGCCAGCCGGCCCTGTCGTGGCGAGGAGGCTGGCGGACGTGTCTCTGGTTTCGCTTCTCCTCGTTCCTGGACTTCACTGAGTGGTGCTGGTGGACCCCCACAGCCGCAGTCCCCTCGAACCGCGCGGTGACTCGAGCCCCCTGGAGACTGCCCCCTCGAGATTCCTGTTGCCCTGATAGAAGGCCCTGCGCAAACCCTGTGCAGGCTTGCTCCACCGGTCAGCTGGCGTCTGACCGGGCCTTTCTGTAGGAGACCGCACGCTCAGGCCCCTTGCCGAGGTGCCCCGTTGAAGTAGGCACCTTCTCTCTGTCACTCCCGTACACATGTAAATGTTTTGTAGTACACAGAGTAGGTCGACTGAATAGAATAAGGCCAAGAGACGAAAAATGTAAGTGTGAATCTGGAAAGTTTACTGAGTGGCAGTCATGTGCTGATGTCTGGGTCGTGTTCTGGTGGGTCCGAAATTGGTGAGTGCCCTTGGGGCAAGTCAAGGAGTTGAGATACTATTCACTTTTTTAAAAAAATATTTATTTATTTATTTGACGGATAGAGAGAAAGGTCTTCCTTCCATTGGTTCACCCCCCAGATGGCCGCCACGGCCGGGATACTGTCCTTGAGGAAGCAAAGAGGGGTAGATCTTGAGGATTTTCAGAAAGGGTTGCGTACAAGGAACACCCTGCCCACTCTCCTGAGGCCAGAGATTCCTGTTTCCTGTTTGAGAAGAGGGTGAGGCAGCCGGGTGAGGTGAGATCCAGCTGGAGCACCACGCGGCTGCATTATATGCCTGGAGTATTGTTTTCTTTATGGTGGCCTAGTGATTTAATAGCGCAGAGGCCATGTGTGGAGGTGTGCCGCCGCCAGGCCCACATGGATTGCGATGATCAGGGTGCTGGAAGTTTTAATGATTCTCTTACCGCTGTCTGCGGCGCTCTCAGTTGCTGTAGACTCTGATGTCTCAGGAAAACATTCTCTACGTTCAGTGGGAATACTGGAATTATTGATTATGGGATTTTCATTAATTACATTAAAACGATAATGCAGACATGAACCGAGAAGGATAATTTACTTATAAATGTCCAGACAACCTTCAGTAAGAAAATAATTAAATAAGTGCAATTGAACAATTTGGGGAGTTAACGGATATGGACCAGTGCACTTTACAAAGTTTATGGAAATTGAAATTAAAGATAAATTTACTTTGGTACAGAAAATGTTTGAATGCATGGGTTTTTTTTTTCCCTATTTTTATTTTGTTATATTTTTGAAAAATTTTAAGGATTTATTTGAAAGGCAGAGTTAAGAGAACTTCCATTTGCTGGTCTACTCTCTAAATGGCCATAACAACCAGGGCTGGGCCAGGCTGAAGCCAGGAGCCAGGAGCTTCTTCTGGGTCTCCCACATGGGCAGCAAGGTCCCAGGGCGTGGACCATCTTCCACTGCTTTTCCAGGTGCGTGATTGGGGAGCTGGTTTGGAAGTGGAGCAGCCGGGACTTGAACCGGCTCGCATATGAGATACTGGTGCTGCAGGTCACAGCTTATTCTGCTGCACACAGCACCGGCCCCCACGAGTAGCTTTTTTTGTAAAATGAATTTCCATGAACTTTTTGAAGATCCCTTGTATGTAGTATAAGTAAGACTTTTTCATGGAATGTATTTGAAGATTTATGTTGTCGTCTGTGATTTTCTTCCGTAACGACTGTTTACTTTGAAGTTTAATCATGGCCTGTTTGTTCAGTAGTTTGTGATTTCAGTAAAATTGGAAGCATCTTCAATGGAGACCATGCTGTCTGTCAATTTTGTTTCTACTACACATTGGGTACACATAGTAAAAACATAGTAAATGGGCCTTAAACCTACTTTATGGCGTTCCAGTAAAAATTTAAGGCAGCCCCAAAATATATGCTAATGTTTTACACTCCGCCCTTGGTAATTTATTTATTCTTGACATATCAGCTCCAGCTGCAAGGATTTTTTTTATTTTTAGTAATTTTTTGCTTTAAAATTACTTCCTATCCCTGCCTTATACATTATACAAAAATCAACTCACAGTGGATCAAGGATCTAAATCTATGACCTGATACCATCAGATTACTAGAGGAAAACATTGGGGGAAACTCTGCAAGGCAAAGACTCCTTGGCAAAGACCCCAGAAGCACAGAGAAAAATAAACAAATGAAAGCTAAGAAGCTTCTTTGTGGCAAAGGAAACACTCAACAAAGTGAAGAGGCAACTATCAGAATGGGAGAAAATATTTGCAAACTGTGCTAAAGGATTAATATCCAGGATCTCTAAAGAGCTCAAGAAACTCAACAACAACAAAACAAAAATTCATCTAAGAAATGGGTAAAGGACGTGAAGAGATATTTTTCAAAGACTGAGATACAAGTGGACAACAGACGCATGAAAAATGCTCAGGATCACCAGCCGCCAGAGAAGTGCAAATAAAAACCACAGTGAGGTTTTACCTCATCCCAGTTAGAGTGACTATCATCCCAATACCAAAAAATAAAAATGCCTGTGAAGATATGGGGAAAAGATACACTGACACACTGTTGTTGGGATTGTAAATTAGTGCACCTGTCATGGAAGATAGTTAGGAGATTCCTCAGAAATCTGAAAATAGATCTACCATATGACCCAGTCGTCCCACTCCTGGGAATATCCCCAAAGAAATGAAATCAGCATATATATATGAAAGAGGTATTTGTACTCCCATGTTTATTGCAGCTCAATTCACAATAGCTAAGATATGGAATCAACCCAGATGTCCATCAACTGATGACTAGATAATGAAACTGTGGTATATATACACTATGGAATACTACTCAGCCATAGAAAGAATGAAATCCTGTCTTTTGCAACAAAATGCATGCAAAAGTTCCAGTTGCATCTGGAAACCATTATGCTTAGTGAAATAAATCAGTCCCCCAAATGACAAATAGCATGTTTTCTCTGATGTGTGGTAGTTAATATAGAATACAGAAAATGTGTAAGAATGAAATCGACAGCTTATGAGTCGATGGTCGTTTTAGCCCTTGTTTGTACTCCTGTGGAGCAGTGGTCTTTCCCCTTCTTACTTGTTGAACATTATGGATAGTGGTGCATTAGCCTGTAATTATAAAGTGAATTGAAGTTACGTTATTGCGAAAACTAAAGGGAAAGAGAAGGAAGGAATAAGGAGGGAGGAAGGAAAGCTTTATTATTTTCTTAGAATTATATCTGACATACATGAAATCTGTTCTCTTTGCATTAGTAAAAATTAAAATTATTTGCCTCAGATGGTAATGTTTTGATAGTTACATTATTTAAACAAACTTTAAATATCCTTAAATAATCTAATAGTCTCACTGATGCTGACCCTGTAACTCAACTCTTTTCACAACAGAGTGAAATTGTGAGATTTATCAAGAAATTACTTAAGGGAGTTGGGGCTTTGATGTATCAGAAGAATGAATTTTCTAAAGGATCCCATGGGATAAGTTCTCATTAAAAGAGACCGTTAATAGGGCCATTTATAATTAGGAAATATTCCTCTAAAACTTCACATTAAAAGCCTAGAAGAATAGAAATAGACAAAGCACTTTAGTTAGTGTTGACTCAAGTGGGCTTCCATTCAGCAACTGTTATTCAGTATTTATTATAACGTGCCGTGTTTTAAGTACTGTTTGTGAATCTGAACAAAATATAAAGGCTTTCAATCAAATCCTTCGTAGTGATTAAATGTCAAAGTTTTTCTTGTTTATTTAAAGGATTTCTTTCTTCTTCTTCTTTTTTTTTTTCGTTTGACAGATAGAGTTAGTGAGAGAGAGACAGAGAGAAAGGTCTTCCTTCTGTTGGTTCACCCCCCAGATGGCTGCTACGGCTGGAGCTACGCCGATCTGAAGCCAGGAGCCAGGTGCTTCTCCTGGTCCCCCATGCGGGTGCAGGGCCCAAGCACTTGGGTCATCCTCCACTGCACTCCCAGGCCACAGCAGAGAGCTGGACTGGAAGAGGAGCGACCGGGACAGAATCCGGCGCCCCAACTGGGACTAGAACCTGGGGTGCTGGCACCGCAGGTGGAGGATTAGCCAAGTGAGCCACGGCGCAGGCGCCTAAAGGCTTTATTTAAAAGAGGGAACATTCATGTTGCTCCTTCTGTGGCTGCTGTCTTGAGTTACACTTTTTATTGAGAGATTGTTTTGTATTTTAATTTCTTTTATTGCTGTTCATTTCAAGTGGTGGAAGTTTACCATATGACTGTGACATAGAAAACAGATCTGGGTCCCCTGACCACTGTACACAGTAGCAAAGGTTACCCTCCCATCATGTCGTTCTGGGTTATTGAAAGGATTTGAGGTTTGATGAATAGGAAGGATAGTTGGTTTATGCCTTTGGGGTAAAAGTATGCTCTTCCATGCTTGCTGCTTCAATCAACATAAAGATTTTAAGAAAAACTTCATTTTTCTTCAACAGTTACTACAGATCTATGTGGTTTTACTTATGTAGCACATGTGGGGTTTGAATATGCATTAATTAGTCTTACACTTGATGAGGAAGGGTGACTTCTGGGTCTGGGATCATGGAAGTGTTTGTGCATGTGGGATTTGTGCTGGCCCTTGCAGGGAGAACGGGGGAATCTCATGGGGGCAGGAATCATTCCAGGGCTTGCAGTGAGCAACTTCACAACTTAGGAACACGCCATCACTCCTGAGGAACACGCCATCATCCTTAGGAA